>JANBXA010000741.1:55087500-55615000 GCA_030556225.1 Cricetiscus sungorus | reverse complement strand
GACACTGAAAAAGTGACTTCAGGAATGTCTCTTGACCCAATACATTCTAAGCTGAGCATCACAATTCCTCCACGAAGTGAATAGTCCTGTGTTGTCAGGTGATGGTACACCACTAACACACAAGATGGCTCTCTGCTGTGCGTTCCACTTTATTCAGGCTTGAAGAGCAGTGCTTTCCAAATACGCACAAGGAAATAGGATGCTGCATGGAAATTTCCAGGGAGCTGAACATGGAAATCAGACTTTGAGTCTTGGTGTCCCAGAAATAGAAACATAAACAAAGGTCAAGAGTCATCAGCAGCCAGGTGTGGTGGTGCTGCACAGCTTTGATCTTAACTGATGGCAGCAGAGGCAGGCAGACCACTGTGAGTGAGTTCAAGACTAGGCTGGCAGAGTAAGATCCTGTCTCAGAAAAAAAGAGAAAGGAAAGAAGGAAGGAAGGAAGGAAAGAAAGGAAGGAAGGAAGGAAGGAAAGAAAGAAAGAAAGAAAGAAAGAAAGAAAGAAAGAAAGAAGAAAAAAGAATTGGAAAATATGTCTCTGTTCATTCGCTAATCAGAATTTCTGAAAGGACTAGACATTTCTCCACAGCATTTCCCCCCTGACTTCACGTGATGAGGCTTATTCGGGATTTCCTGTCTCTGAACCGGCCAATTAGCTCCAGTGAGGTCAATGGAGATGCCATGCATCCCGATAAACACTGAGAAGCACTGTGCTTCCCTGGGGATGCCGGTGGGAATGCTGTCTAGACCGTCGTACTGAGCTCTGTGGGACTGTGCGAGATGGCCCCACTGATGAATTCTGCCCCACGTGAGTGGGAAAAATGGTCGTGGGAATCGACAGCCGCTGGTGCGTGGTGTGCTTTCCACCTTATCCCACGGTCTCGAGTGGAACATGGCTCTCAGTGGCTGTGCCAAGTCTTCCCCAGGAATGGCCACCCTGTCTTTAACTTTTGAAATTTTGTGCTGAAAACAACACCTGACCTAAATTATTGCCACTCACAATTTTAAATGTAAAGCATGGCGTTGGTGGCTGTATGGCATTGTGTGGGTGATCTGTAGAAACTTTGGTCTTGTGACACTGAAATGTCGTATCCCCCGAAGAACTCATTACCTTCTTTCCTCTTCTGCCAAATCCATCCTTCTCGCTTCCTGTTAGGTTAACTACTTAGATACCTTATGTGGGACTCCTCTTTTTTGGGATTGGCTTATTTCAATTATCATAGTATCCCCCATGTTACAAAATGTGCCGCCTTTTAATCTACATATTTTATTCCCACCACAACCACATTTTACCTGCAATGTCTAGTATGTCCAGGTGGTAGCCTGTTGATTTTCTGGAGGAGAAAGGAACTTTCCAGAAACATTTGAATAGGGATATTACTGGGTCAATGCCAGTTTAAATTCTGTTGTCTATGATACAAGTTTGGAGAGACCAAGAAATTCTTCCAAGAAGGCTAAACGACATCACAAGATATTTCTACATTTTGTTCTTGCAGTGTATTTTGTACCATTTAAGTAGTGTCAATGGCATGTAAGAGAAATGAAAAAAAGAAAGAAAAAATAATCCTTACTGTACAACAATATGGACTTTCAGAGATGCAATCTAATTTTCAGCTTTAGTACTAAGTGCAGAAAACTAAGTTTTTTCCTGGTTGTTGCCTGGCATCTGACTCTGTTATTCTGTATCTATTAATACCACAGCATCGTTACAGAAGAGACAATAAAATTAGTGTCACCCAAAAACACACGAATGCCGTTAAGTCTGTATGATGCTGTTTTAGAAGTGAGCTTTCAGAAAAATGAGCGTCACGGCCAAGGCTTCAAGTTGGCTTTTGTATGTTATTTGTGTCTGAGCCTCGGGTTTTGCTCTTTGCGGGAGTAATGTGGCACCCGTCTCCCTGGGTTGTTGACCTCTGTAAGTGTGAGTCCTATTCCTCATATGGCTGCATTCTTGCCACAAACAGACACCACGTACAACCCATCTCTGAGCCTGACCCGCTAGAAACGCCAGCGCTTCAACCCCCTCTAAAATAACCACGCTCTGTCACAAGGAAGACAGTGAACACACAGAAAAGAGAGGGCGAAAGCCCATTGATTTGCTTATCTGACAATCAGGTTAATGGCGCCTAGATCTTAGCCCTTGCTGGGCCCTCAGTTCTGGGTATTATATAACCCATCAGACAAGGATCCTTCACCGAGCCTGACCTTCTAATACTCATGGCTGCATTGACTTTTTAAGATGACAGAGACTGGGCAGAGAATGTAGCATAGTAATTATTATTATTTTTTTTCAGAACATTTAAAGGAAACACAAACTTGACTCCTTTACAAGCCATTTCTGTATTTCATGATACTTAAAAAAAAAAATAAAAGGCACGAAACCTGAGTTATTGTGAATTCCTATAGTGTTTAAAACGTGCTCTTTTACATTGACCATAACTGACCCTCCCTGGACAGGCATTCACGGTTGTCCCTACTGCTCCTTCAGCCAAGATCTGCAACAACCAGTCAAGTCATCCGGGTTCTGTTTCTCTAAGGCGTCCACCTTGGCGCAGACCCATAAAACACGGGGCTATTCCCGCAGCCTCGCATTTCTGAGACTCTGGGAGCAGGTGACCATTAATGCAAATTTATGTGCCATTACAGAATGCAAGAGAAATGTCCTGCGGCCGAGTTAAAAGCATTAGCTCTTCATACTTGTTTTAATTATCAGAAAGATAACGGAAGGAAAGCTAGGACAGTTGCAGACTTAGCAATACCGGCGCCTAGATAAGGTGTTGACGTCAACAGTTCTGGACAAAGTCAAACAAACAAGAAGACTTAGTTTGGCAAAATTATAATGATAATAATAAAAAAGCACATTTCCATTATTTAAAAACTCACACAACGCTCTAAAGCAAACGAGCTCTCAAAGCGTCTGTGAGCCCTCCTGTCTGTGCCAGTGTGTGGGTGGCAGAGCCCGGGCAAAGCCGGTGTGTGTACTGGGCTGTTGCCTCTGTGTGCCGTGGGCTGGTAGGGTAGTCCCTTTCCCAAGGGGAAAAATCGGATGGGGACAGCAAATAGCTAGGAGTACTATCGCTTCCTGTTTAAATTTAAAGTGGGAACAGCCAAACACAGTCTTATGAAAGAAGTATTTTTAGGAATGAATGGGCTAGTCAGACCACGAGCAAGCAGGTTCTAAGCAGGCTGTTGCTTCATCTTAGTAAAGAAATGTGCCAGGCTGCCGCGCAAGAAAACACCTTCTCTGAGGTGGTTTTAAATTGTCCCCTATCCACCAAAGCTAAAAAAAAAAAAGGCCCTTTCCTTCCGTAGACCCAGTGCTTTTGGTCTAGATGCTGAGTGGCCGTTTGACCCTTGAAACCTTTCTTATATAGTTCTTTCTTTTCTTTTTTTTTAGGTTCCCTCCTCCCGCCCCCCCAAGGCCAATTTTTAAAACTTCCCTTTAAAATGTTATTAAAACCAAAAGTTTGACAGACACTTAAAAAAAAATAAGAAGCTTTTTTTGTGTGTGTTAATATACAGATCACCCTGTTTCTATTTTGTTTTATTAGATAAGAAGTACTATTTCCTCTGACATTTATTTTTTCTGACCCCAAGATTAAGAGGAACTGGACACAGGAAAAGATAATTTGCTGTCACATTGCTTGGCTCCCACTTCAATGACAGGGAAAGTGGTTGTTTTTTTTTTTTTTTTTTTGAGATCTGTGGCAGGCTGAAAATACTTCACACAATCTGTGTAAATTTTTAATAACAGTAAAATAAGGAAACCCTCAGATAACTGCGTTTGATATTAATTTTTAATAGCTGCATTCCTATTAAGTTGCCCTTTGCATGTTGTTGGTGGGCAGAAACGTTTTTTAACAGAAAATTAATCAGAAAATGAAAGCATTTTCGATGCCTTCCTTATTCTTATAGCTTATCAGTGTGCCAGTGTTACACACTGCCAAAGGTGGGTCTGCAGAAACACGCCTGCAATGATACACACTACCAAACGCCACACGGCACGCCTCCGAGGTCCATGGCCAAGATGACCAGCTTTAGTGTCTTTTGTCTTTAGTTGCTTAATGTCTTTTCCTTTGCTCTATGGCTGGACTCGCCTCATCTCTGTGGTGACCGCTTGTCTCAGCAAACACTCTGTGTGACTCATGGTCCCAGGCTGGGGATCCCTGGAGCCGTCCCATTGGATCCACAGAATGGTGTGTGCCTGGTAATCATTACCATTCCCTCACCACACAAATTAGTGAAAATTCCCCAAATCCCTAGTACACGCCGAACCTCGTTCTGGGCTCCGGGGGTCATGGCATAGACTATTTTTTTTTTTATTCATGGTTCTGACAGCGTAGCTATGGGGGCACAGCTGGCTGCCATGCATTCTTTTACAGGTATCTCTCGGGTGGGTATTATAAGTCACAGGAAACGTTTAGGAAGATCTTCACATCCGTCTCTCCACTAACCTTTGACCCCTTCTGGCTTCAGCTTCCTTAGCTGAACCATGAGGATGGTAACGATGCCACTCTTCTTGTGTTATTGTGAGGGCTACGCGGACTTTGCTATCACAGGGCATGCCATGGCAATTACTCTGAGAAGGAGTAATGGCCCACCGTCCACTCTGAGCTTGTATCTAGTCTCTGTGGTGGGCATTTTAAGACATGTGATCTGGTTAGCTGCCCTTCTGTCACCGGGGATGTTCTTGGCGCCGGGGATGGTCACTGGGTCCTCAGCAGTGCTGGCTAGTGTACGGATTCAGTTTCTGACTCCAAGACCCCAGGTCCCTGGTGGCTCTGTGTGAATTCCCAAACAAAAAAGAAACGGCTTGGAGATGCAGGTCCTGTTTGAGGCATTAAACGGGGTGACAGAAAGAGTCTTCATGGCCTGCAGTCTTTCTAGAACCTATGGGACCAATCACAGCCTATGAGAGAATCTGCCATTCTAATGTTGGCCATGCTGGGCCAAGTCCTCATGTGGTTTTAGTACTCTGTGCTCTGACTCTGTTTCTTCCTGTGAACTTTGGGGGCAGTCACGGGCTTGGGGCAGGGGTGAGGTGTATAAAGCAGGAACGTCAGTCCTAGGAGTTCTTTCTAGTTGAGCAAATCAAGGCAGCGAGCGTTTCAGCCTTTACGGCTGGTAACTCCTTTAAGCCCCCACCCCGCCCGCCCACAGTGATTCTACGAGAAAATACAGAAACAGTTCTACCACTGATGAGATGGAAGCCCAGAGACTTCTAGCTCCTTACCCGTGCCCTGCCAGGCCCAGTCCACTCTTCCCTGGCTTTCTGTGAACCCCCAAGTGGTATTGACTTGGGCACCAACGATCCCACACTAAAGATCCTAGAATATCATACACAACGTGATACTGATGCTGTCTGGTGTCCAGAGCTGTTACTCGAATGGTTTTGTCCCAGGTAAATTGGGCTGGAGTCACCCTCTCCGTCCATGAATCTCCACCCCCTCTTCAGTCTTCAGCCTCATTGGCCTCGGCACGCTTTCTTTTAATTGCCATTTCTCACAGGACTGTGTGAATGCACACTCACACGGGGTCTAGTTGTCAGAGGGAGGGGACTGTCTTTCTAAAAGCGTTAGCATGGAGAGGCTCGCTCGACTGCAAATGTTTCTCTCACACTACCCCATCTGAAGCTCAAGGTCTGCACAGCCGTTCTGCCGTTGTTGGCGATTTTGCTCAAGTGCAGTTTGTAATTAAAACCCTCTGTGGCTCCTGTCGTTTCTTTCCTGTTCAAGCTATGCGCTTCAAGTGTCTATTATGCTCCACAGAGCCACTGTAAAATGGGAATTAAGACACTTAGGGTTGAATGGCAACATTGAAAGAAATACCAACAAACATTCCCAGGCTGTTTCTACATAAACTACTCTTTGATCACCAGACCCTTCCAAGGTTCTGTGTCGGAAAACGAACACCCACAGAGCCAGCTTCTACCTGGTGTAATTATCCCTCTGTCTACTTTCTCTGAGATCATAAAAATAAGATTGTTCCACCAAAGGCAAATAATGAGTAGAAACAATTAGGAAAAGTTGCTGAGAGGAAGAATGGAAAGGGTATTGATTAACAATATATTATGTACATCCTGTGTTTGGGATGGAGGTCGATCTAGAAGAATAATTCTGACTGACGTCCGTGGGAATCTTCACTCTCCTAGACTCTGATTCATCTACCTGCCAAAATGCGTCTCCCTCTGTGGGATTGCAAAGTAAAGCATTTTTTCGTTTCCCACCAGATCCAACCGTGTTTCACATCACCATATTTAGACTTTCGCATTCCAGAAATACAGCAGGGAGACACTTGGAGACGTGGCTCATTTTCTGCAAATTATGTGTAAGTGCCTCCTTCTGCCGTCATTCGTCCGTGGCTGCTTACTACTCCCAAACTTGGTAACTGCATTCTGAAATACTCCCCTTTAAACTTTTCTGTCTAGACGCTTTCTGTTAAAGCCCAAGAGAACGTCTGTGTGTTGGGGAAGGTACTTTGCAAATCCCACCTGAACTCTAGATGGCTTCCTGCCACCGGGCAGGGTAGAGAATGCTGTTTAGCCTCCATGTACATGCATGGTGCATCTAAAAGCTTCTTCGTCTTTCTGGATGTTTCCCTCAGGGGTATTTGCAGGTCTTGGGAAACAAGCAGTCTACACTGTTCAGACACCAAGGATGCTGCATGCTCTTCTGGCCTCATTCTAGTCTGTCATTACAGTGAAGGACAAAAAAGGCCTCGTGTAAAGGCAATCATTTCCAGAAAGCTTGCTTTTCAAGTGAGGCCCTCAGTTATGAGAAGGCATTTTATCTTTTGTGAGGTTTCACTATGCTTTGACATAATTATTGTGAAATAATAAACATGTTTCAAAGCATGGAAAACACATTAGGGACACTTCAGTGTCAGAAAATTGTACATGACTTCATCAGTTTGCTTGTTTTTTTTTTTTTTTTAAACACCATCGTGCAACAGGATGAAAGCTGCTGCACTCCTAAAGGTTTGTACCATAAATACAACAGCAGCAGCCTGAAAGAACAGGACCAGCCCACTTGGATCTCCACCCACGTTGCTTTTCTATGAACCTTAGTCCATGGAGCATTTAAGGAGTTGACAGTCACATATCCTCTCAGGACTTTCCCGTCTGCCCCCTGTGACACATCCCTAGTTATTCTGCCTCCAGCCAAGCTTTACCCCGTGTTTCTTACAGTTGGCCGCTGAGGGTTTGGGAGTCAAGTGACATGTGCCAGACCCAGCCAGAGCTAGCTCTCGGTGACTGCAATGTTCAAGACCTTGGCACTGGTATCACCAGCCTGGGTTCTGGAGTTAAAGAATGAAGGTAGCAGAGTATGTAGGGGGTGGGTGGCAGCCTGGGTAAATACAACCCTTCTTCCAGAGAAGTCGCCAAGACCTCCGAGTTGAATCATTGTTGCTACGGCACCCAGGCCTTCTGGAGACAAGAGGTAAAATATTTTTAAGAGGGAACAAAAACACCTCATTAGATGTGGAGACACAAAATTTTGCTATTACAGGGATGTCTGTGTTGATCTATTAACTTAGGTTCCCCAGAGGCCCAAACAATAGCTTTGTATAATTTAGACTAAATCCTGACACTAGAACATATGTCCTAAAGAGGAGGTTATGACCTGAGCTTTTGAATCGCTCGTGATTCATTTAAAGTAATTTAAAGTAAACAAAAGTAAGTTTGGGTCTAATTCCTTTGTTGTTTTAGTTTCTTTATTTCTTGTGAAAAATATCACACACACTCAATTTGTTTTGCTTTGTTGAGATAGGTCTTATACTATATCAAACTGGTTTTGAATATGTTCTAATCCTCCTGCCTCAGCATCCAGAAACCTTGGGTTGGAGGCATGACCCACTCTCTGGTACTAAGATTTTTTTATGTTGTTTCTAAATTATAGATTTCTTATTTTATACTTATCCTATTTGTGTTTATGCACATGTTTCTTTGTGTGCACACACTGGCTTATACACATGACTGTAGGCTCACATAGATGCTACAGAAGCAGGTGGAGTATCCTGCTTCATCACTCAATGCCATATGGCCTTGAGACAAGGTCTTTCATGGAAGCCAAGACTGGACTGGGTGCCAGTGAGCCCTGGCAATCTCCCAGCTCTCCACTGTGCAGGGTTACAGGCTAGCTCCCACGTCCGACTTTTATGACGTCGCTCTGCATTCTAACTCAGGTCCACACAGTTTCACAAGCACTGCACTTCTACCCACAGAGCCACGCTCCCAGCCCCACACCATGGTTTTTTTTTTTTTTTTTTTTTTTTTTTTCAAGAGAAGGATTTATGCAGTAACTTTCTGTGCGGGAAAGCATCCTCAGAGTGGTAGTAATTATGTCTGTCGATGTGGATATGGACATCTACAAGACAACACAGTGAATTATGTTTTGTGAAGCACAAAAATCAAAATCCTCTATATGATGCTTTGATCTCCTTAAGTGACTGCCATCTTTGGAGGTAGACATGTAGATAATTCCACATTTTACAGATGAGGGAATGTTGGATTTGGAGCGGTAGGTATTGTGACCTGTTTAGAGGGATCCATATGTGGCAGATCTGGGCTTGTGCCCATGTCCTTGGATTTCCAGTCTGTGGCATCCTCTGTTTTCTTGGAGGCTGGAGAAGAGCCAATGCATCATCTTTCAAGCAAATGTGTGGGTGCTGGAGTCATGGGCAGAGTAATGCTGTCTGTTTTCAGTTCCCTCTGCAAGATGGGAAGTATTGCTCTTACTGATTTAGACTGATTCTGTCACTGGAGAAGTTTGCGAATGAGAGGCAATATCCACCAAAGAAGGAGCTACGTTCCAGAAGGTTCCTGGTGTGGATGAGACACTGTTATACAGTGAGATGATCTGTGTGTGCATTCCTGTCTTTCTACACTTGAACATGAACTCCATAACTGGATGGGAATGATTAAGAAGCAGCCCAAACACTTCATTGCGCCCCACCCACATTTCCATGTTCATTTCAGAATCTCTCACTAAGTGCTCATTACTTATGTACATGAACTTGCTCTAAGCTAAATCAATTTAAGTAAATCTTTGGTGAGTTGGCTTTACTGTGTGCCATATTGGTGAGAACCTATTGGTTGCCTCAGCAGAGCAGTAGACAAGAGCTGTTGTCAAGTGCGAATGAGTGGTGGTCGCTAGTAAGCAGGAGAGTTGGGGATAAGGGGTCTGTCACTGGCGGAAAATGTGACTACACATCAAGGGTGCATCACATAAGACATTATCAATTTGCAATGGCATTATCAATTTGCAGAATGTGGGGAGGGTCTTCATGTGGGTAGTAGAGAAAAGAAGCCACTAGAAGCAGACGCAGTTGACTGTAGCAATATGTGTGTTGCATATTTGTAAGATCATGGTCAACACTGAGTTACTGAAGAATGAACAATGCAAGGGTCTCAGGGGATGCAGGGTTAGGTTCCTAGAGTCTTCTGCTCACAATATCTCCACTAGATGATTAATATAGCCTTGCTTTCTGTGCCTTCATAAACATCACGCACACACACACGCACGTGCACACACACACACACACATATACAGTCTTTGCATATAACATTTATAAATAATGCTATAGTATATTCTATTCTTCTGTCTATATTAATAAGTATATTATATTATAAGACATATGCATACATACATACATACATACATACATACATATTTTGCTCATATTGGACTATTAGCCAACAGCACTATACTAGTGCTCAACAGAGTGTATCTAACTCATGTATTTTCTGCAGATGGCATCTCACAACCTTCTTGTATCCAAGAGTACTAGGCCACGTTGTAGTGGCACTGACTAGAAGACAGATACTTGTTGGGAACTGTCACAGGCAGGATGCTGCTTTGTTCCACCTCAGCTAGGACCTTGTGAGCCTGGTGAGTCAAAGCTTTTCCTCTGACCAAATTTATTAACAACTGGAGAAAATTTCATTGCATCGATGCTGGGGTGCTGAGTGTAGCAGACTTTGTAGTTCTACAAATGCAGAAGCCATGAAAAAAAGAGGATGAACCATGCTGGGTTTTGCATCTTGGTTCTGCCGCTTTGAAGCATGAGTATTTTTTTTCTAAAACTTCAGAGTTTATGTTTTGTCTCACATAAAATGATGACAGGTCCTAGCTTTACAGTGGTGGGGATCCCTCTGATAATGTGTGGGAGACATATAGTGTGAAATAGATATTTAGTCAAGAATGGGCTCACTATCATCAGCATTGAGATATGTAGGAAGGAGGAAACAGCTTAGTGAAACAGGAAAGTAGCATGCACATGCACATGTGGGCATATGTGCACATGAAAACACACACACACACACACACACACACACACACACACACACACACACACGTAGGCTCCTTTCCAAGCCATAAGAAAGTTGTAGTTGTGAGACCACAGGCAAATTATCTTTGGCACGATTCAATGTTCTGTTCTGAAAAATAAGTAAAAGAGTATCACACTTGTAGTGTTGTATCTAATGTGTGGATATGGCTGGAAAATGGAGCATGCTGTCTATCCCATGTTATCCCTGAACAATAGGATGTTTGTCTAACGAATGAAGGCGTTTATGATGTTCGAATGGGAGAGCATGTCTCCCGAACTTACATATGCCCGCATGACATACAGAGCAGGGTCAAAGGCAAGCAGATACTGATGGACAGGCACAAAAGACTTCTTCCATTTCTCTATGCAAAATAGCAAGAGACAAAAAACATTGTTGCGCTGCAGTGATTTTTAAAAATAGAATTTGGGAATAACAACGTGAATAAGAAAAATAAAACACAACCATTGTTTTTTGAAACCATCCTCGATTTGTTTCACTTTGAGAGATTCCTGATGTACTTGGCAAAGGAGCCTGGACCAATTAGAGGGACTTTGTCTTAACTCGGTAGAAGACGGGAGCCTTTGCCTGAGTTAAAGGTAAGTGACAGTACCTGAACTGGTGGGGGGGCTGTGGCAAAGAGCTGAGGTCAGAGGGCAGTTGCATCACAGGTGACCTTCAGGAGGAGTTGGAAAGTTCAGCCAGTGTCCTAAGACACAGATGACAGGAAAAACTGGATGATTTAAATCCTTTTTCTATTAGCCACTTCTTGGCTTTATGTCACAGTGTAATTATGTGGTAGCTGTTGAACATGAAGATGTAGACCGTTAAGACATCAATCTGGCAGTTCCCTCACTCCTGGAGGAGTCTGATAGAGGCTGCAAGCCCAATACTGAGAATCACCCTCATCTTTGGCATCAAGGCAGGCAAAGAGAAGTTCAAAAACAACGTATTTACAATGATGATGAGCCAAGGCATTCTCTAAAGGATCTTTAGGGCTAACGGCACACCACAGAAAAAAGGAAACAAAACAAACATAAGCTTCTTAAACTAAAGCACAAATAAAAATACTCCCAAGAGCCGAGCAATGGCAAAGTGGGAAGAACATAGGTGTCACAACGTTAATATACATTTGTGGAAGTTTGATCCATGTCTCTCACCCTCACAAAAACCAAGTCTCAGTGGAACCAGGACCTGGACACAAGACCCAGAAGACGCCAGAGTAAATAACTTCAGGTTGTACACATAGGCAAAGCCTTCTGTGAAGGGCTCTAACAATTCAAGAAGCCACCCCCAAAATTAACCAGTGGGACTGCACGCTTTAAAATGCTTCGGCTCAGAAAATGACACAGCAAAGAGACAGCTCACACAACTGAAAAAAAAATCCTGCCAATTACATATCCGAGAAGGGTTTAACATACAGAATGCATAAATGATTTTTAAAACTTAACAGCAAATCATCCAGTCAATCAATGGGAAAGTGAATTAAACAAAGAGTTCTCAAAAGCAAACATACAGATGGTCAATAAATGTTTGAAAAGTGTTCAGCATCCTTAACCATCCAGGTCGTTCAGATCACGAGCGGACGGGCGGACACAGCTTCTGAAGTTTTACCTCACAGACGCCTGCACTAAGGAAGCCCAGAACAGACACTGGTGGAGCCTGGGAGAGGAAGCCTGATAACTGGTGGGAAACTAAATTACTCCAACACCCAGTGGTCCACAGGTAGGCGCCTCGAAAATGCAAGAGCAGAATAACCACGGAACCCGGCTGGAACGGAGCTAGTCACAGGCACGAGTGAATCCAAGCCAGGACTCCCGTGCGCCTGCGTTTGCTGTTGCACATCACAATCGCTAAGATGCTGAGTCCGTCTGGGTGTCCATCAACAGTTGGGTAGTAGAGAACACTCGGTTGATGCACACGGCGGAGTTTTATTCAGCCACAAAGAGAAACAGAGAGTATGGGCCGGGGAGAGGGCTGTGTGGCTCATAACTGCCAGGATTTCCACTCTCAGGGGGATCTGATGCGTTTGACCTCTGTGGGCACCCACGTGTCTGGTTCACACACACTCAGGCACAAACGAATAAAATAAAATTTAAAAGGGACTTTAACATGACGTAAGACTGGAGGTGGTTATGCTATTCAAGTAAATCATACTTGGAAGGAGAAACATTGTGTGCTTTATCTGGAAATGCTGGTTATTGCTTTGGAAGTGGGAAAGGAGGGTAATGGAGGGGAGGGGGAAAGATGAGCCAGCAGGTGCCTGGGAGTAGAGAGGAGAGCAAAGCAGAGCACAGGATCTGCAGGTGTGAGGGTGTCACAATGATCTCGTTGTGACAAGAGCAGCAGTCCCCATGTGCGTGAGTTGAAAGGGATTTGGAATAGCACATGAGTACGGCAAGGCAGGGTTTTCTTGGCCGTGCAAAGCCTTTCTAGGAGTCAGTCCACACTCCGTAGGCCTAGGATGATTCGGAACACTCGCTTTGCCGAGTCTATCCAGTTGTTAGTTAAGAGCGCTAACAGCGGACGGCTCTGGCTCCGTGTGCCTTCCGTGGACACTGGGAACCGCACTGCAATATCTACTATAGTGTGTCAGATAGAAAGCAGCGTGAGATCACACGATGTGAGAAAATTATGAGGTCGATGTGCACTAAGTCTCACATGCAGGAAAGGAAAAGGTGATTGGGAGTTCCCGGGGTTACAAAGACAGCGCCTTCCTGAACTTCCTCCCCAGGGGACACAAAATGGACAACTACTGGTGCCTCATGTGTACCTGAGCTCGGGGCAAGGCTCTTGCGAGTTGCTAAGTTCTCATTTCCATGAGCAAGTGAGGAAAACATAGCCAGTAAACATCACTAATTTCCTCATGCCTACGTTCTCATTCTCTCTCTACTGACTCGGCCACCACTGGGAAGGCAGCAGACTCTTTGAAAGGCAACTATTTTTATTTATTATTGCCTCTTGGATTTTCACCCCATTGCTCCTGGACGTGCCAGGTAAAGGATGCTGATGAACGCAAACTCATGGTGACACTGCCTCTGACACGTGACACCATGTATGAAGCTCATCGGGGGGCCATTTGCTCTCTCTATATATACTTCTATAATCACATATTTCATGAAATAGTATTTCTAAGTAGCATCGAGTAATATTGTCCAGCTGCCTTCCATGGTGACCACGCGCATCGCAATAGGATGGAAAGCTTAGAAAAATCCGAAGTCCGGAAAACAAACTCAGACCTAAGGAGTTGGACAGGCCAGAGAGGCTGCGGAGCCTGAATGTTTAATGGGTACCCCCTGAGGTGATTCTCATGCAAATTAAAATTGGAGATCCCCTGCTGTAAAGGTTAGGGCACTAAAGGTCTCTCGGGGAAGCCTTTTGCCTCTGGCATAGAGGCTTCTAAATTTGAAGCGCCTGCCAGGCTCTGCTGACTCCAAGGGTTACAGCAGGTGCGGACGCCTCCGGCTACAGGAGGGTCATAAAAAAGGACACAACTTTCCCAAGGCCCACATCATAAAGGAAGGGTCGTAGAGTCTGTAAAACTGGGCTTAACAAGCAGATCTATGCTCGACTTAGAGGCCAGCGCTGGAGCTTGGTTGCAGAATAGCCAGCGAGTTGGGGCTCTCCTTGCCTCTGTAACAAAAAAAGAAAATGTTGTCTTGCTAGTCCCAAACAAATTCTGCCATCTCCATCGCTTCTACTTCATGAAAGATTCAGCCCGAAGCAGATGCCTCTCTGTCATTTACCCGAGGTGGGCACGGGGCACAGAGTGAATGGAGAGAGTCTGATTTGGGTTGTGAGAAGAAGGTAGAGAGAGGAACCGCCTTCCTATCGTTTGAGTCATCTGACAGCCTCGCTGCCTCCCTGAAAACGCGCGGCGTTTCTCATTTTATCGCAGGAAAAGGGCTCTGCTGGTTGGGAGGGTTACGTGATCTGATCAAGCAATTTCAGTTCACTGGAGACCCATTTGTGAAGCAGCTTTAGGGATCTGTGCAGCCTGAAATAAGAGCATTTTATGTCGACTTCATGTTCTCTGATAGGACCCAAATCAGAGTCAAAATTCAATAGACGGCCATTATTCTGCGATTATGTTTCAATTGCAGAGTGGGGCGGAAATGCCATCCTGGATTTAAATAGTGGCCATGGGTAGCTGTTCCTCTCTGCTATGCCCGGTGCTGGCAAACTTCACTTCTGTTTTTCATGTAACACCCCTATGTTAGTTTGATTATGTCCACTGTCTTGAGGAAATGGAGGAGCTGATGGATTATACCATTTGTTCAGGGATGGTCAGTGAGTTAAGGGCAGAACACAGATGAGGCAACATATTTGATGAGACTAAGCCCGTGTTCTCAGCCATGGTGCTGATTAGTTTTTGTGTTAGCTTGACACAATCCACAGTTTCAGAGAAGGACCCTCAACTGAATAATGCGTGGCACGGCTGGTCTCTGGCCATGTTTGTCATGAGACTATCTTGACTTAGGATGGAAATGAGAGTTTGTAGAACCATCCTTCTTCACGGGTGTGTGTGTGTGGGTCTGCAACGTAGAAGAAATGCAGAGAGAGCCAGTCAGCAGCACTCCAAGAGGTTTCAGCCTTAGATGGAGCTGGACTCCCTGCCCTGTCTCCCTCAGAGGAGGACTGCGATCAGGAAGTGTTAGCCCCCCAGGCTACTGTTGGTTATAATGTCTATCATGGCAACAGGAAGGAAACAGGATGCCTACCTCAGCCTCTTTGTCCAGGCTTCTCTTTAACATCAGACAGGATGAGGATGCATTTGCTTTGTAGGAAGAGATGATAACGGGTTTTTGTAATTACAGTGTGGACTCTTTCACGGAACGCAGCGTTCACTGTCCCTGAACACTGATGAGAGAGAGTGAAACAACAGGGCCACTGGATACCTGCCACTCGCCTGCCCTTCTTGCTTTAAGGTCGCCGGGATGTTGGCACACTCACTTCCCCATTCACAGTGGGCACACTTCCCCATTCACTACAGTTTTGTCATCGCCTCCTTTAATTTCCTACCATTAGAAACAAAGGTAGAGACACCTGACTGTAATTTCCATAGAGATGGGCCCGAAGGCATTGATTTCAGGTCAGAAATGTACGTGTTTGGGGTGTTTCTGAAATGAAGGCTCTATGGCCACGTTTGTAAGGAGGAGCACTGTGCAATGCCCTTCTCTGCACGTGGCACGGCTGCTGTTCTCATGAGCTCATTCCCGCTGTGGTTACCTACACAATGTCAGGTCCCAAACTCCCAGGATGCCGGCCCGGGCTCAGCTGTGGCTGCACTCTGAACCCGCATGCCCCAGACACCCTGTAAGATGGGTTTCTACTTGGCAGGGGAAGCCATTGCTCTCTTATTGGCTCCTACGGGCCCCCGACCTTTAGAAAGGGCATCTAGCTCTCTATTAACTCCCTCAGCCCCCAGCAGATAGAGCCCTACACTCATTTGCAGGTTCCGGCTAACCTGCACTCCTCCTACCATAACCCCTCATCACGGGCAGAATTCTCCCACCATGTTTGCCGTCCTCTCTGCTCCCATAGCCCGAGCAATCTCCAGTCTGCTCCTCTCTCCTTGACTTTTCTCCGTCCCAAGAGATTCATGGCAGACTCCCCCATATGCCCCTGCTATCCTCTCTCGTATCTATGGTGAAACCTTTCCCCTAACCCTGGGAGTGCTAATTTTTGTGGTTCCTTTACTGTAGCCTTAAGCCTTTTACACCTGAACAACACAGAACCAGCCAAGATTTGCGCATGTATGGGGGGAACTCCCTGAGGGTCTCCTGGCACTAGGCAGCTGCTGGGTGAGGGAGAATCACGCTTCTGCGGGGTGATAGCCACTGGTAGGTTGCCCATGCCCCAGTGGAGAGCCCCGAACCCTGCACATTTGGAAAACACGTACTGGTTTTGGTGGAGTATTAACAAAACCAAACGGAGGATACAACACTCATTGCGGGCCATATGGAGGAAGTTGAATATGACCACATTCCATTGCATAAGTATGGGGTTATCCAGGAATGATTTTTTAAAGGATTGTGTAAACTATACTAACACGTTATAGCTTTGGTAGGTTTGCAACATGTTCCCAGTCCTGTTTAAAATGGGATCCTATGGTTTTTCCCAAGCAAGGTCTCCATGCATTTCTCCTGAACATTTCATTCAATGGAGAAGTTGAAGCTTAAATTGCAAATATAAGGGATATAAGTGAGACTGGTGGATCCTCGTCTGTGAGGGAGGAAGACAGTCTTCATAAAACAGATAGGAAAGCCATGTGAACTTGAGTGGCAACTCCATTTAGCTGATGGGAAATCTGAGGCTCGGAAAGATTAGCCAACGAAACTCAGCCCGATTAGACGCCCCCTGCTCTTCTGATTTCAATTTTGAGCTCTTTGCTTTGTTCGCTACAAGAACCCTTCATTACCCCAAAGCAGAAGGCCTGGAACAGTTCTGAGTTCCAGAAACACTGAACAGAATCTGTGCTAGATTAGTTTACAGAGCACTAGACTGGAACCCTCTCTATAAATGCCCTGAGGTTTGTGAATGCAGGGGAAAGCTGGCACTATGCGAACGACCCATTGAGAGTCACAACCATCTCAACCATGCACAACCCTTCACGGGGTGCATATTCCATCCTTATAAACTGTCTCTGTCTCTGCCACTCTAGGTCTTGTCGAATTGTTATTGCAGGACAAGAGAACCTTGATTCCCCCCAACACACAACAACAGTCTCACTTTTCTCTTTGTTAACATCTATAGATGTTTGGTTTACAGTAAAAGCTGGCCGCAGCCCCGTGCGAAGCAGGACGGGTGTCTTTCGCAGACCAGTTTTTGCATTATATGTTTAGTCTTTTGGGCTGGAACTCACAATCCTTGTCTGCACCCCCAGTGCTGAGGTGAACCACGCAGGAATACTCTGTGAGTTTCCATCTAAATTCCATGTGTGCCGTACAATACACAGCAATGTAGAGAACTATTACACACAGGGAAATTGTTCTTTTAGAACATCTGTCTGCCATTGGCTGTGCAAGTTGGGAAGCCTAAAAGACAGTGTGTAGAAAGGTCATGGCCCTGAGTTCACAGAAGCAGATGGCTGTTGTGTCGTGGAGAAAACTCACAGCCCTTCACTGTTATGAGAAAAAGAAACAGATTGTTAGGAGTTGGGAGTAGACTTTTAGCACCCTAAGGCTCCATGCAAATTCGCTGCCTATTTTTCGTGACAGTTTATGCTTTGTAAACTTTCTCCTATCAGTATCACCGAAAGGCGTGTTAGAATCGTAGTGTGGTGTGTGAATGCCCACATGAAAGTTGAAAAGGAAGGACCGATTCCCATATATCCTTCCCTAACTGAAATTTACACATCCTTAAGACAAGAGGACAGCCTTGGGGGGGGAATCAGTTGCCCAATCCTTTTCTTTCTTTTCCTTAAGTAGAATGTCACACCTTAAATTGTATCTTTGCCCAAGTGCTGGAAAGAATTTAATTAAATGTATCTATTTCAATAAATTCTTTAGACAACAAGTCTACAACAGGGCACACAGAAAATGTGAGCATTAATTGCATTTGAAATTAGCTGTATCGAATTGCATTCTCACACAGCGATGCCCTTTGTTCTTAAGCCACAAATGGCAGGTGTTTATATATCGGGCTATTGATACAATGACTATAAGAGTGTTGCCATCAGGAAAGACAAATATAAGAAACAAAGCAAACAGGACAGAAACAGCAAAAAGAAATCTTCCAAATTACCCAAAAGACACAATGATGCTACTATTTATGACAATGGCGTTTTAGAGGGACACACCTTGCTTCTTTGTCTTCCTAATAAAAGTTCTTTAGGAAAGATCGGTTCAAATTTACATGTATGTATATACATACATGTATGTAATATAAATATATATTGATAAATATATAAAATCTAGCTAAATGCACATAGAGATAGATGAATGGATATACAGAGATAAAGACAGGGAGAGGGAAAGGAGGCCAAAATACCTAATGAAAACTCTAACTCATTGGTAGATTAATTAAATTCCCTACCTACCCAACTCCAACTGAATCTGTTCTCCAGGGAAGTGAAACTCAAAGATGAATTTGCTAATTAATGTGACTGGCCCAATTAGAAGTAACTCACAGAAGGAGGAGCATCCCTTGGTGGGACAGTTAGTGCCAGTGTGCAGGGGAATTTACCACACAGGCACCAGCCATTTGGAATAGCGCAATTGAAATTCTATTACATTGGTTCTGCAGCAATAATGCCTAAGGTATCAAGATGGAGAAATGTAAGTCAAATTTGAAATGACTATCATCGCACAATAATCTTTAATCACAGTATGATAGTTGGATCTCAAGAGACAGTCAATATTTTTTGTTCTGGAAACAGATACTTGCATGCTAAAAGAGTATTTAATGTACTGCCCTCGACACTGTGATTAGAAAGAAAATGCATATTGCTGTGTGTTTAACAGGTGGAGTGGATCATAATGATCCATTCAGCCAAAAATGGCCGCTTTGCCCTCTGTCCTGTGTGCCTTGCCGTGTGATTTGTGTTGTCCCCTGACTAGAAGTCAAGGGACATTTTCAACTTGTGTTTGTAATGATAGTAACACGAGGCCTTGTTTCAGTCAACAGAAGGCGATGGAAACGGCGTTGTGTGATTTTAAACATAGGCCTTAAAACACCTCCACTAGTCTGGCTTTGCACCGTCCATGAGAACAAGTCTCAGCCTTCTGTGACGAATACAGGAAAACAGGGAAAAGCTATCCAAGATGATATCCTACCATCTAAGTGCAGAGCCATGAGACAGCCCAGGGTCACTAAAAGAGCTGAAGAGCTCATTCTAGTCCAAGCCGCTTTTATCAAAGCTTTGCTTGTTACATAGCAACAGCTCACTGATACAAGCATGCAGAAAACAATCAGCTTTTTTATAATGAATAACTTACATATGGATTTATTTAGAACGGTCATTGATAATCATAATACTTGTTATTTTTTATTGACTTTAGCTGTTCAATATCATTCATGGTCAAGATGACATCCACGCCAGAGGGGAAATATGAACACTAAGAGTCTAAGTTTAAGTCCTGGCTCAACATTTAGTAGTCTTGTTCTCTGCCTGTGGTGCTGGGGTTCAGCGATGGGCCTTCTGCCTGCTAAGTGAGAGCTCTATCACAGATCTCCATCCCTAGTTCTCAGCACTTAACAGTTACAACACAAGCTTCAACAGTTATCTGCCTTAATTTCCACACCTCTACCACGTCCATAACCGTAGCGTATGCGTCATAAGCCGTGTTCAAGGCTCCAATCAATAGCACATGCCTCTTTTATATGTATAACTTAACATGGCAAGAAGCACATCTGAGACACTTGAGGTTGAGGAGTGTGGCTGACGTCATCGTACAAGGCCAGGCAAGTTGGATGACAAGTGGTAAGCTCATTTTCAATGGTGGAGTACAAGCTGATTCATACTATTTTCCCTCATACCTGTGATCATTTTAAAGACCAAGTTCCATACTCCACACATTCCTAGCAATCCCATGATCTCCAGCATGTGCCTGAAACTGTTGGGAATTTCAAGACTTCACGTGTATAACATCCATGACGATATTATTATGCGGCAAGTATTACAGATCACACCGTAGGAACCCGTGAGCTCCAGAGACCTGAAGTGACTTTCTCATGTTATGTATCAGTGAGCAGTTCAACAGACAAAAAGACCTGAGTGATCTTGACTCGGAGTTGATTGCTTTTGCTGTCAGGGACTACTTCCAAACAGGCCCAGTCTCTTATACATATTTATGAAAGAAAAGAAACTGTGACTTGTTTTAAATAAGGATTGGGATCTTAGAAAGGAAGAAAGAGAGAAAGAAAGAGAGAAAGAAAGAAAGAAAGAAAGAAAGAAAGAAAGAGAGAGAGAAGAAAGAAAGAAAGAGAGAGAGAGAGAGAGAGAAAGAAAGAAAGAAAGAAAGAAAGAAAGGAAGAAAGGAGATAGAATGATTTGCTGATCCATTTGTGTGTTGGACTTAAAAGTCCCGTGGTGTTGAATGCCTTTTTCTAAGATAGAAAGATGGGTTTCCCACAGTGCCTCATCAACAGTCAGATCCCACTCTCCCACTTACAGAACTGGGTATAAAAGAGGGTGTTAATATGGTCCTCATTGATTTTGTAGGCGAGAGCCATGCTTTGGGGAGAATTTAACACTCAATCCAAACGATAGTTAATTAAGCCCCTTGAACCAAGAGTTTGTGCATATCCATTAGGTGTGAAACACAAAAACCATATCGATAAACGTCTCACACAGGCAGAGCCGCACAGAATTACATGTCACAGGGGGCTAGAACCTTCTCTCCCTTGTGAACAGCTCTCTGGAAATTGCATCTGCTTTTTCCTTAACTTTGTTTGTATATAATAAGACCCTGCAAATGACTGACCCTGATCCCGAGTCTTTAAACCACAGCCATTAGAAGCTGCTAACTCTATGTCTGGACCGAGTCCTTTAAACTTTCAGGCATTAATTCCCTTGTCTCTAAATTGGCAAAGATGTCAATTACTGTTTGGTTATTGATGTTGTGATGGTGCCTAGGTAGTTACAGAAAGACCACTAGCGGATTGGATCTTTTCTATCTAACTTACTCTCTTCAAATGAGTACTGTTATCCACCCACTCAACACATGAATACTCCTTAAATAAATGTAATTTTTACTAGTTAGGACTGTAAAACATAATCCTTGATTTCAAGGGAAGGACATTAAGAGACAGGTGTTTTTCTTTAAGGTTTCACATCGTTTGTGTAAAGTCAAGGTTGAAAGGTTATTTATAATCCCTTACGTATTTAATCTGAGCTAGTATATACAACACTTATTCTAATCAGTTTCTTGCTTCATGAATGAATTGTTCTGGAAGATTCATTTGTTACTTAACGCAACTGGAGTATTACTTAGGTTGTAGAGTCTGTTTACTAGTATTTCCAGGAGAGTAAAAATGAAACCAAAACAACCCTTTTCCCCCAGCCCAAACCCTACTAGATCAACACAAAGCCACATGATGAACACTCGGACACTCGGAGACCACACAGATCCGGCAGTTATGGAGAATTTCATGACGAATTTCCCCAATGTTTGGTTTTAGAAGATGCACAGTATTGTAAAAGGGCAGACAGATCCTCTGTCAGACGATTTCAGAACTGGATAAAGAAGGGTAAAACTGACAGGTGATGAAGCACCTTCCCCCTCTTTTCCATTATTTCCCACCGAGATGAGACTTGAAACCTGGAGTGAATCTTATCGCATTTTTTAAATGGTGTATTTCTGTGGGAACATTACAGGCTACTCTAGCTGCAGATCAATATGATAGTGGCTAAATATAGATTTACTTGCGAGGTAGACTGAAGGGAGCCATGGTGGACAAATGAGTAAATAATGTCTCTTTTGACAAGTTTATAATTACGAATTTATAACACAGGCTTTCTCTCAAGCAGCTTCTGGGAGCCGTCATGATCCAGGGCTGACCCCTGCTCACCGCCACCAACAAAGTTCCAGGGCAGCCATGACACCAGAGCATAACGTGCTGGGGATGAACAAACCAGCATGAGTCACGATACTGTTTTGTCTTCCTGCCTGAGAAGAAAGACGGGAACAAACAGGATGAAGAAAAACATGATTTGCAGAAAGAAATAGAGGAAACCGAAAGAAACGCATTCACCTTGGAATGTTATATACAGAGGGGGAAAGATGATATGAAACATGCTTGTTATGAAAGCCTATGAACGACATACACATGGAATAAAAATTATACACACGGACGTCTTATTTATATAATGGATAGAGACACCCGTTCCTCTTCAGAGCATATAAAGCTTTCCCAATTTATTACCATTATGATTTGAATGTTTAATGCCACCACAGTCTTATACCTTGAACACCTTGATTGTATTTGTGAATCTTTAGGGTGGGAGCCTCACTGTAGGAGTAGGCATGGGGCACCTCCTTGACAGTGATTGCTCTTCATCCTTCCTGATCAGACCAGGCTCCTCTGCCGCCTAGCTCCATCACTGTGAAATCTGTGGTCCTGCGGTCCCTTCCCTGCTGAAATAACCCAAACCCTCAGAAACCGAAGGCTCGCAGTAATCCTTCTGCTCAGTGTCCCCCTTGCTGACATGGAACTCAGCACATAGCCCAGACTGACCTCAAACTTTACACCCTCTTGTCCCAGCTCCCGAGTTCTGAGATTGCCGGCACACACCACCACACTGTAAACACCCTTTAATGGTGCAGAGGTTACCTCATTCTCTCCGGCTTCAGAGAGCACAGAGAGCTAAGGGGCACAGGTAAGATGGTCCCTGTTTGATGCCGTGAGAAGGAACGGGCACGGATTCTCTTGAAGAGGACCATGTGTAGGGAGGGTGCATCTGTGCTGGGCAGGAAGGACACAGGCTCCCGCCTGCTCTTGTGCTTAGATGAGGAGAGGATGAAGGAAATGTGTAAGCTTTTCTGCAGTTCTTTGCTCGCCAAAGTCTGGAACCGTGTATACTGGAAAGACAATCAGCCTTTCTTACTTTCTTACACTAACTAGATGGTTAACTCACAGACAGGCGCTGAGGCCCCTCACATCACATCACCGCTAGATGCAAACACCAGGCCAAACACAACGTCCACTTGAGATATGCTGTGATCAGATGGGCCAGATGCTCACAATTATGAGAACACATACCTGGGGATAAGAAGTGTAACGTTGAGGCCTTACACTTTCCAGTATCCCTGTTTGCTGGATTCTGATTAGCAGCAACTAAAAAGCTGTACATGAGAAATTAGAAAACCAAATGCAGACGCAGGATCAAAGAGTCTTATTTTATGGGCAACAGATACTGTAGCACACAATAAAACATTTGCATGAAACATTAGACTTGTCTTCTTACTATCCAGCTTCTAAATATTCCATCCCCGTTGTGGAAAACATTGCTATGCCTAACCCAGAGCTGAGTTTTATTGAGTTTAAACAATGTCAAGGCTCAATTTCTGATTTATCTACTTTTGGGTTCTTGGCTTAGTAAGTCATGTTGTACTTCATAAATTGAAGGAAATATTTTGCAATAAACAAATATTCATAAAAGAAATATCCAATGGATACACGCCTTGAGATTGTATTGCCTGACAAAACAATTGCACAAACCCAGAGGCCTCAGATTCTGCAGGTGGAGGGCATGATGCTTGAACAGAATGGATTCCAGTCAGCAGACTTAACAAGACTTTCCTCTCCTCACCAGTTCAAGGGCTCAAAGACTGAAGCCAAATAAACCAGTACTTTTGAAAGGAATACCTTGTGTTTGCTTGGGAAAGCAAAGGCAAATCCAAGGTGCTTTAGATGTAAATCTGTGAGATGTATTATTTTCCTATTATACATTTCACAGAGCCCTGAATGAAGGCAAGCCAGGCCTAATTAGAATAGCAAAGCCAGAAAACATCTTCCTGTCTTTATTGCCAGGGGTATACACCCATTTCAAGTGGATTATTTGAGAACGGGGATATACAGAAATGGTTGATTGATTTATGTATTTTCCTCTCACACATTTCTAGGTTTTAGATGGCATCCTAAAGCAGTTACACTGTCAACTCTAAGATGTAGAGAACACATTCCTTCCCTACGCCGTGGAATGCGCACAGCTCTTAGGCACTGCCCCCGATCCTCCAGAGGATTAGACGCACCTTCATCCTCACTTGCCTTTTGTTTAAACTGAGTGGCAAACCTTACTGTTTATCAGCTTAAGGTATTTATGAATTACAGAAAACTGGAATGTGAATGTAAGATTTGCCTCAATTCTCCTGTCTTCATTTTTATTTGAGATATTAGTCAAACACATCTTTTCTTGAAGACACACACACACACACACACACACACACACACACACCCACTCTAAACAAACAAACAAAAAACAAAAAAACCCTCAAACAATTATTTTCTTCAGTGTCTTATAAGTATGGACTTATTGGGATATACATACAAAGGTATATTTACAAGAATGATTGATAAGTGAATTATAGACAGAGATCCTTAGTAAAAATCATTGAATGAGTTTATACTTTAATGCAATCCTCTTGCTGGTTCCCAAGCAAGAATTTACAGGAAACAAACAAACAAACAAAACATAACCAATTTTAAAAAGAAAAAAAGGGCAGAGAGAGGTAAGTGCTTACAAAAAGTGTAAGAATGGGTCTAGCATGGAATATGAATTGAACACTCCAAAACTCTTTGGACGGAACTCTCAGAAGGAGATAATGGAGTTTGTGGGAGAGAAACAATGGAAAGGGAAAAGCTGGGACTCTTCTGGGAGTGAAGGACAGCACGTAAGTTCGTCATTCACCTACCTAGTCTTGATAAACTGCATGAACATAATTCAGAATTGACACTCAGTATTCTAATGCTGCTTCCAAGGGTTGTCGGCACAGGGCTTAAAATTAATGGGTGTTGTCTTTCACGTGAGAAGCACTGCGACAAATGTACTCCCTTAATATTTATTACGGTAGATCCGAGGACAAAGGAGATTACATATGACACATCATTTGTTTTTTTTTTTTTTTCAAACTCTGGAAAACAACAGGAAGCAATAATTTGAGATAATATAATTGCGCAAGGCTTCCCACTGCTTCCCAGCAACAATGTAAAGGCATTATTTCAGCGCGCCTAGAATCGTGGGTGCAAGTTGCCCCTCACAAATCCCCACTGCTACTTTTCTTTTACTTTAGGATAATCAGGACCTGGTAAAATCTGGATCTGTTTAAAAACAAAAGGAAACAAAATGAACTCTGCCACCATAAACAGAGACCCCGCTGATGAACCCTGCATCTATAAATGTACAGAATCTGCTTAATCTGTAACGTTAGGGCCATCTGAAAGGAGAAGAGCTCACAAAGAATGGCCCGAGGCTGCGTGATCAAGGAGGTTAGTGATTTCTCTAATGCTAGTTTCCCACGAGGTGTTGAAAGTAGGATTACTTCCTACCTCTCCTAGAGAGTGCGCGTTTGATTTCCTATCCCACTAAGAAAGGATGCTTGTTTTCAGAGCCTTGGTTCCACCCTTGCCTTCCGGGGCTCCACTGGCTTCATCTTTACCTAACTGTGTGAACGAAAGCAGCCAGACATCCTCTCAGCTTTCCCAGCCTCCCACTAAATGAGGTCTACTTTCTCCTGCTCCCAGCCTTGCCTTGTCCAAGGAGCCCCACCTGCTCCTTGCCCCGCCAAGACCACGTGCGTCTTTTTATTTAGTTACATTCATGTCGCCATGATTACATTTAACTCTTGACAAGCCAAATTGTGTAAAGGACTTTGTGTGGAAACACAGCACCAATAGAGAATTTTCAGTCATCAGCTCTTGTTTTGAAGGAATGTACAGTCCAACAGAGGAATGGCAACAGGACATCAGTTTGCTGATGTATAACTAGAGCTGGATGGCAATAGGTAAGGACCAGAGGCGTGGTGGAATGATCATGAAATTCTTTGAGAGTCACTATTCACGAACAGGTTTGCCAGGCCTTTGTCATAATGCCATCTTGATGATTTTATTAGTTGGCAAGTTTTGTGACTTCCCTGCCAATGCAAATGCCCAGCAAATACGTTTGTCTTTGGTACCTTTATCATCATAGTTTATGCATAGTAGGGTCTGAAAAGTGAGACAGAAAAGGCTACATGTAAACCGTCTCTTCCAAAGATGCCGAGATTTCTGTTTTCCTGTGTCTTGTGCTCTGGGATAGATAGTG
Organism: Cricetiscus sungorus; assembly: GCA_030556225.1. Classification (NCBI taxonomy): domain Eukaryota; kingdom Metazoa; phylum Chordata; class Mammalia; order Rodentia; family Cricetidae; genus Cricetiscus; species Cricetiscus sungorus. The sequence continues at coordinate 55,588,928 of JANBXA010000741.1, read as the reverse complement.
GTCTGGACTGTGAGGTTCCCTGTATTATTAAGCACCTAGTCTCTCTCCCTCCCTCCCTCCTTCCCTCTCTCTCCCTCCCCCCCCCTCTCTCCCTCCCTCCTTCTCTCTCTCTCTCTCCCTCCCCCCCGTCTCTCTCACATACACACAGGGTTACTGGCAGAGTTAACTTCCTGTTTCTCGTTAGAAACACTGCACAGCTCGGGCTCTGGCTCCTCCCACAATGCCAACGTCAGCAGATTCAGGGGTGATTCATTTCTGTCACCCACATCATAAGCAGCCTTGGCATCCGACTCCGTGATGCATCACTGTCAGACCCCTGACTTCTGGATATCTCTGTCCCAGTGAGCAGCCTGGAGGGCCAATCACACCTGGGAGCTGAACTCGGCACCCACACACGCTGCCTGAGGACATGACCGTGAGGGGCACATTTCTCCTCCGTGCTAACTTGATGCCATTTCCCAGGTAGCTCTTGATCATGTCTCGGTTTCGTAAGGGTGCCTTCATTTGTCTGATGTTAATCACTTCATTAGGTCCTGAAATAGAATCACTCGGCTGCCACGCTGTGCTGTCTCCCTCCTGCCATCACAGGTACCCAGGCTGTAGGAGGGCGGGGAAGGCATCTCTCCTGTGCACTACTCACCTCCCTGTGTCTGCCTCACAGCTACTGTGGAAAGTGAGGTGGCTTTCTCATTTGTGAACTTTAACACCATTTCCATTTCCATAGTCTCCAGCTGCAGTCAATTGAACCTACCCTAGACCCACACAAGGACTCCAGGATATTAGCAAATCCACCCTCAATCTATCGCATTAATTTTTCCAACCATGTGAACTCCAAGCCCATGTTTCTCTTTTTTGATTGTATGTACTGCCTTAGTTATCTTCCCCAAAATCACACAGGTGCTCGAACTGACACACTCTGGGTTGAGCTGAAGATGATGGACACAGGACTCCATCCCAACTAGGTTCTTTCTACACCATCTACGGTGGTATTATTCCCATCCTCATCTGAGTATATGAAAATGAAGCTACCTGCTCGTTGTCGGTAGGGCATAGACTGAGTAGCTGATGGATTTGAAAATGAGCCACTGCCACGTGTCCTCATCTGCTCACAGCTTGCAATATACAACTCAATTGGCCTGTGTTGTGCCACGGTCTTAGCTTTGGTCCCAATGCCGAATTTGCACCAGCTGAGCTAATGGCCTTGGGCACACAATTCTACCCAGTGGTAACGACAGCCTCATGTGTTTCTGTGTTTAAGGGGATTCCAGATACAATATAATTTAATTCTTCATTTTAAAGTTTAGCCTGCAAAGAACAGAGAGGTTGAGAGTCCTGCCAAAGGTTACCCTATTTGGTGTGTGGGGCTTAGACATTACGATAGAAATACGTTTTCCCTACCTTAGCTAACCCTCACCTTACAATCTTTAGGGAATATGTCCAGAAGACTCCTAAAAATACGTAGAACATTTTTACACAACACAACTCCCATTTAGATTTGCTACGTTTGCTTGAGGAGTCGACTGGAGAAGAAAAGAGGAAGAAGGAGAAATTACAGAGCAGTCTTATGTGTAGACCCTGCTACAGATCGGTTACATGCATGAAGTGCTTGCCACCTGCAAACACTGTCCGGAATACTTTGCTTTATGTTAGCCTCCCATTTCAACCCCAAGCAGCCGGACGTAAAGGAAGTGTTTCTATCACCCCCATTTTACAGATAAGGAAGCCGTGACTGAGTCCCTTAACTAACAAGTGTCCTAGAGAGAGAGAGAGAGAGAGAGAGAGAGAGAGAGAGAGAGAGAGAGAGAGAGAGAGAGAGAGAGAGAGAGTCAGTCACACCAAGGTCCTAGACTTAGAAAACTTCAGCATCTCTCTGAGGTGGAGGTATGACTTTGGATTTACAGGTTAGGCAACTAAGGTTATAGAAGTTATGTAACTACGGTCAGGGCAGTGAGATTTTTACTCTGCCAAAGCAATGCCGCCATCTCTCCATCAGTAAATGAGGAGAGGGCCATAGCAGCTTACCAAATTAATGAAAGAGTGGATGCCTCAACAGCGTGCTTACACTTTCCTCCTCACTCTGTTGTAAAGGAGACACCAGCAGATTTGTGCTCATGAATTAGGGCTGGTACAGCTCTTCATGAGCAAGGGATGAAATGCATGCCATGGTACTTCTCCCCAGATGCCTAACGTAGCTTCCAGCACTCGGGCTGCTGAACAAGCAGGATCCAAATGAGATGATTATGACAGCCTGGCACATCCCTGCCTTGAACTCTCTCTAGCTGTTTGGATCCACAGCCCTGTCTGAGTCTTACAGAAATTTCCCATGGCTCATTATGTGGAGAAGGTCCAGCATCTGTTGGTGGTAGTCTTTAAAGCAGAGTGAGAACAAAATGTCCTCCAGAATCTCACGACTATGATTTCATTTGGTGGGGGCTTGTCTCTAATCTTATAATCCAGAGATTGTTTCTCACTAATAACTTATTTTCATTGTTTGCATGCCAAAAGATAACTATTCAAACAAGTTTCCTACTTTATTTCCTTGAATGACAGAATCTTACTTCCTTAATTAATGCCCCTCCCAATCTTACTTAGAAAAGGATAAATTAGACCGAGAAATTCTATAGCTCATATTCCATCACCCACATTAGGACTGTCACCTGAATCTGTTACCTTTCACTTTTCAATATCTTATCCTCTTCTCATACCAGTAACTACTGTTTTAAAGACTGCGAGTCTAGGGGAAAAAGGGATGCTAGATGTCAGACACAGCTGTTTACATTTTACTGTATTTAGGAAGATAGAATTTGATCAGGATTAGATCTCCTGCCATAGGACAATAATTAGTGGCTTATGGGGTACAATTAAACTCAAAATATTATTCTTCTTGCAAAGACAGCTGTATAAAAAAGCAACATTTTAGAAGGAAGCCAACATTTAAAATGCCCAATGTCAGCTACAAAGAACAGCTACAAAAGTGTTCTTTATGGGAAATGGTCTTTTTGTAGCACTTTTTCGCTAAATTTACATCTCTTGGTAAAACATTGCACTCAATGTTTTGATGTTAACTGCATGTTCATCATAGATGACAGAAGAATGTTTGCAGACGAGAGTGCCCAACAGGAACTGGCCCGAACATATATACTCTATTTTATTCCTAGTGTGGTTATGGGTTATGTGTCTCCTAAAAGTTCCTACAGCGAAGCCCCCAAGCTCCAACTCATTTTGATGGAGGACCTACAGAGAGTTAATTATGGTCCAATGATATCATAAGAGCGGTGTCCTAGGTCAACAGGGCCTTCTAAGAAGAGACAGCAGAGAGTCGGCGTCTCTGAGCTACTTCAGGATGGCAGGAAGGTAACAACCTCTGGCGGACAGGAGTACCCTGCCCTGAGGTAAACATCTTTCCAACTGTAGAAGATAATACCTGGTGTGTGGGCATTTTGTTACAGCAACCTTAGCAGACCGATGCTGTTACCAAGTCTTCTTTGCTAAGATTGACAGTCCGAGGACAGGAAGCAGGGCTTGAGTAAACATGTGGCGGGTTCCTTGAGTCTGGAGAGTGGGAGATGCCCAGTGGCGGAGCAGTGGGGTTCCCTTAATTGTGACGAAGCTAGGGATGGGATGGTGAGCATTTCATGGAACTGTTCCCGACGCTATTCCTACAGCCCACTCCATCTCCCAGGTGACAACATTTCCACTTTCCTTTCTTCCTGTAGATTTCTGTTTTCAGAGCCAAACACCCCAGACCTCTCCATCCCTAGTTAGACAATGGTATAAGTTCACAGCTATTTTTATCTCACTGGAGACTGGAAATCAGACAAATCTTACTCGTCTTACTTAATCTGCAAATCAGTTAGCACAGGGTCATCAATTAAAGTGTCTCCCTCTCCAGTTGTTTGTATTTCCCAGCCCAGTGTTCTTTTGACTTGTGTTAATGTTTCGTATGGGAAGCTGAAGTTCACATCCAGTCAGATGGACTTGTATTACGGTAATGGGCAAAAGTGGGGAGTGAACCCAGTAAAGGCTGGCTTAACAAAACTGAAATGGTTATGGTTATGCCAATGCGTAACACCAAATGGTTTTGACAAGTTCTTTGAAGTTCATTAATCCTGGGGGACGGGAGGGGCAGGGAGAGGGCAACCCTTCAGCTTATTCCAGTTAGTTTCAAGTCTAACAGCAATCTGCCTTGACAAGTTTACTGTAGTCCCGAGGAGAATCGGATATGACACCTGCCTTAAAGTTAAAAGGTCAGCATGAGAGTTTAGAATCACCCAGCAGCATCTTACAATGGCATTTGCTCCTGTTACTGTCAACACACTTCAAAAGAAGATCCTTAAAAAAAAATCTGCTTCCTTTCTCAGAAGCTGCAGATTAATGACGGTTGATAAGATGTAAGGGTGCAATATGATATCATTGTACAGCATACTCTTGATTTTTGTGGCTTCCAAAATATGGCAGCTTTGAAAATATATTTGTACAGAGGAGACAAAAATTAAAAGATATTCCTTATTTGGCTAAAAAGAATTGTGTGTCCTATAAAAGACATCCATGTGCTCTAAACCTTAACTAAAAATAATTGAAAAGGTTATCCTCTCTCTCTCTCTCTCTCTCTCTCTCTCTCTCTCTCTCTCTCTCTCTCTCTCAAATACAGCACAATTTATTTCACTGTGACAGAGAATCTCAAAGGCTATCTATCTTTGACTACAAAGGACATTTTGGGATCTATTTTAATGTGTCAGCATCAAAGAGAAAATTTATTCTCATAGCCTCAAGATGCTTCCAGCACACTGAGCAAACTTTCTGAGCATGAAGTTAAGTCTGGCTTTGACCATATACCAGGGAAGCCCTCAGTTGCAGGGATTCTACTGAACAATGGCAGCTGTGGGAGACTCTCCACTTGCTTTTCCAAAACTGCCCATAGCCACCCACAAAAGAAAGTCCATTGCTGGGGACTCGGTTGTGTTCCTCAGAAGTGTGGGGAATGTGTGCATTGCCTCTTCAGACCGTGGCCCACACAGATGCTCATGTGAGCTGTGTAGTGTAGTGAGTGGTGTCAGGTTCTGAATCCCACATGTCGTCAAGCCTCATCACATCTTTTATGGTTGCCCAGAGTAGTTTACTGGCATTACTTCATCTTTTCTTAGGAGAGCCCTACATGGTTGCAATACAATGTTTTGCACACAAAGACTCAGAGGATTTGTGAATTAAGGAGGTTCAGCTCTAGGTGGGCTGATACTTAGTGGGGAATGTGTTTGTACATGGTCAGCGATTTGAAAACTTTAATTTTATTGATTACCGCACAAACATACTTCCGTATGTTTGAGAACTGCAAGAACCTCTGATCCTTTCAAACCAAGTTCCTGGAATTGGAAGGCATTTTCCACACACAGTGGCTTCACAACAGGGTGGCCAGGAAGAAGGCAACAGAGATTTCAACAACTTTGAAAACTGTCAGTCAGGTGTCACACCTGTTCTTGCCACTGCCTATTCAGAGGAGATATACTTAGCAGTGAAGAAGGCAGTGGAAAGAATTAGGCATTGGGTGGGTTTAGACGTTTGCACCTCTTAGATTTGTTCTTGGTAAAGTGTGTGTGTGTGTGTGTGTATATATCTGGATGTGTGTGTGTGTGTGTGTGTGTGTGTGTGTGATGTGTCTTTGTGTGGTTACAAACACAGACACCCACACATATACCTAGTCATACAGATAAAAATATAGAGGCCCATATATACACAGACAGAACAAATTCCTGACACAGCACACACATGTCTATGTATGTAAATATGCATGGATATGTACATATCAGGTGGCCTGAAAATATATGATGCTGTATTAAATTTCAATTTCATATTAACAACACTTTCTTAGTGTGGTTATGTTTCAGATATCCCATGATTTTTACCTATTATAAAATTAATAATTTATCTGAAAATTCAAATTGAATTGTACCTCCTGTACAGCTGCTAAAATCAGCAGTCTGAATTAATGCCTGTATGAACTTATGTATATACACACACGCATGTATGGTACATATAAATGTGCTCAAACCTGCAAGTGCATATACACAGTTATATGTCATTCTTCCTGATCCTAAGTGATTGTGATGCTCATGAAAGGCTAGCAGTGTCCTTCCTTATATGTGGCCGTATTCCTCAAATATCCCTTTGACCTCTAGTATGACCCTAGAGATGCTGAACAGCAGTGGGAAGCAACAGGTCAGCCAAAATCACAGATTCCACAGAACCCACATCGTGAGTGAGCCAATAGATGGGCCTAGCCAGACGGAGCGGGTGGAGTGTCCAGCTGTGGCCAGCAGCTTGAGTCAGAAACTGAGGCCCACTAAGGAGATAAAGCGCTTGGATTTCAAGACCTCATTGTGTGACATATACCTGTAGTGGCTTCTTGCCTTGCCAGTGAACTTGTAGTAGTGGCCACACCCTTTGGGCGTGGCTTCAGGTGCAGATGTGACCCAATTAAGGTAAAGGGGAAGTGGCTTGCCCTCTCTTGGGTCAAGGAAAGCATCAGAAACCACTGCCAAAGGGTGTGGTCACTACCACAAGTTCACTGGCAAGGCAAGATGCCACTACATACACCGGCATATTTTATCACACTGATTGTGAAATTAACATTTTTAACTAATTTTCTTGTCGGTACTCAGGCACACTACTAAATCGTGGTGATTCGGCACGTGGGCCCCTCCCTGTACCCAGACCCCATACCCCGACACTCCTGGCACACCAAGTGCTTACCAGGTTCTGTTTCTGTGTTCCATAGCACATTCAAGACACTTCTATTGCTTCAAGTTCTGCTATTACAAATGCAATTTGACATTTTTTATTTTTTGCCAAAAGTATTTAAAGGAGGAGATAAAAGCGGCCAGAAATGGTAGCCTCCTCACGCTCTACGTTACATTAGTGGCATTTTAGAATTACAGCTTCACGGGTTCCCTGAAGAAATTCGACATTTTTCATCTTTGGTGGCTGTGATTAAGTGACACTTACTTTGCACAGTCCCTGTGGTGGCATAGTTCTGTTACAAAGACCTCCTATGTGGCACTCCGGTCATTAGCAACTACACAAACCATTAGGAAACAGTAGTGGGGTTGCTAACAAACCCTTCAAATTATGGTTTCCTTTTTAATTGTGACAACGGATAAAATGAAACGGTGGCAGTGGCAGCTGGGTAAAATAGAAAGCAGACGGGTATGGGCACAGATAGAAAGAAGCGTGCTTAAGGGCTCCCACATTTTCAAACACATTTCTTAGAACATTTCCCAACAGGACAGTGGGTAAACTACCCTGCTTTTAAGAATGAGCGTTGTATTTTTCATGTCTGGAGCCCCAAAATTCTATGGGTAATCTCACTCAACAAACCAGCGCGGTATGTCCTTAGCCGACTGCTACCCTGATTTTAAATGTTTTCAACCAGTGAGCTGGGCCCTGGAACTCGACTTCAAGCCCTGGGATGAAAACGGAACCATTAGACGAGGGACAAATGCAGTGAGCAGTGCGGACCGCTGCTGCCCAGGGACGCTCTAGGGCCCCAGAATGGCCAAGGTAGGGTCGTCTATTGCTACGGCACACATACCACACGATCCTCTAGCACATCCCAGCATCGTTTGCTGTGAAGCACGGTCCTCGTGGTCTGTGAAACATGGGCCTGTATTTTACTGGCACTTTGACTGATCCTTAGGGGGAAATATGGCTTGAGTAGGAAGTGATGGTCTCTGCGATCCTCTTGCCTCCAAGCTCGTCTAAGCCCAGACCTCAGCTGTGCCCTTGGCATTCCATCTTTCCAATGACACATACAAATGAGAAGTCAAACACACACGGCTGTTACGAATCCCATGGCACTTTCAGGAACACCAGCGGCTTCATCCTTAACGTGCGGCACCGTGCCAGCTCAGAGGGTGAAGTCTCAACCACTCAAGGTCCCTCGATTCCTCATAGAGTGTTCTGTATTTGCCCCCCAAAATAAACAGAAGGGGGTCCATTTACTACATTTACTATTTATTTTCCCTAGATGTGGTGTATTTCAGCAACCTTTTAAGAAATCTATAGCATGTGGGAGCAAATAAATGCTACATAAAATAAATTAATTAATGATCAATGCAGTATATTTTTTTTGTAAAAAAAACTCAACTTTCCTAAATAAGAGCCGTAGCTGCTCATTGAGAAAGGTGAAGGCAGGCAGGAGGCAGCATGAGGGTAGGTGTGATTTGGGTGTGAATTAGGTGTCTTCCCAGGAAAGCTGCAACAAGTTCTGAGCATGAAGAAATGTAGTTCACACGAGCTTCATTTTTCCATTATCTCAGTTTGCTTCCCAAATGCATCCCATAGATATTCAATTTGCTACCTCCCCCAGCCTCCTTTGGAGACTCAGTTCAACATCTGTAACTCTGAGAAAGAGTTCTCTGTGGGGAATTCCACTGCCCCAGTCACTAATGGAAGGGACACAAAAGGCCAAGCCTGGGAAGACTGGATTTTTAGAAATCGTAAGATAAGTCTCCATTCCTTTGCTTCCTTAAAACTTGCTTCTGGTTCTCTCCCCCAGCTTAAGATATTTTCTTGTTTGCTGATTTAATCCAACATTATCCAAATGGTGACATACTCCAGCATGAGTCTATTTCGAAGGCCATCATTCTTTCCCCAGTCACGGAGGCTGCTGCTCTGACTCTCGTGCCCGCATGTGAATTTATTTTATACCTGGTTGATCAATGGCACCACAACCCAATGCCATTTCAAGTTACACAAAGCCTCTCAGCCCAGCGTCAGACTTACCAAGCCCATTCCCTTCTTATAAAATGCCCACGTCTGTATCACTGCACGCCTGGGTCGTGTACATGTAAAAGGTATGAGAGGAGATAAACCCATTCACAGTTGCATCTTGGGAACTAACGCCAAATGACCAGAAAACTCACAACAATGGTACAAAGGACACTGCAGTCTTTCAACCAGAATTGCCTACTGGTCACATTTCATTTGTTTCTGTATCTCACATGTGATATAAATCAATACATACAACTGAATGCACATTCGAATTTATTTGTTAGTAGATGCTACCTAAATGATTTCTCTTTTGCAATACTGAAGACTGAATCCAAGGCCTTGAGCATGCTAGACAAGCACCTATCAACTGACTTATGACTCCAGCCATCACTTAAACTATGGTAAGAATGTTTGGTGCCATCCTACTAGTAGTTTTCTGTTATGAGTATGTTTTTCCCTGGCCAGTCTGGTCCCACCGCCACACCAGCCACAAATAACACACAGAGACTCTGTGTTTGATATAAAGCTTTTGGCCAGTTACTGATTTCTTATCAGCTAGCTCTGCCTTAATTATTAATCCATTTCTATTAATCTATTTCCACGTGGTCTTATCTTACCGGAGAGAGGGGCTGGTGTTCTGCTCTCTCCATCTTCCATCTTGAATCTCTTCCCTCCTACTTCCTCTTTCCTCCTTGTCTCCTAGTCCCGCCTATCTTGCTTTCCTATTGGCCAACAGTGCTTTATTCATTAACCAATATGAGAAACATATTTACAGAATGACATCTCCCATCGATTTTCCTTTTTTTTAAGATAACTAGTGGGAGGGCATGCGAATATACATAAGTGTAATAATGTGATTTTTACAGTTTTGGTACTTAAGAATTTTTTAAATTTTCTGAAAACTTTTTGGCACTGTTATTGGGGCTGTGTCCAGAGAGTGGTATTAGTTGATACTTCACTTCTACCCAGCATCTAGTGTTTTGTATGTGCCCTCACCAGCAGTCCCACCCGTCTTGCCATCATCATGGCATTCATGGAAACAGTAGATGAGGATAGTAAAATATCTGAGTGAGGACTTCCCCTTTGACTAGGCAGGGAGACAGGAGGAAAACTGCCCCCTTCTGCAGACGTTGACGTGAGGGGTCGAGAGAAGATGGCCCACAAAGGTGTAGAAGACAGTACATCGTGTCCCACGTCAGGTCCTGTCCCAGCACAGGTTCCCGAGACGAGAAGACTGGGTCACAGGCCCGGGATCAGCAGAGCACGGAGGAAGCTTGTGGGCTCTCAGCCTCACCGCAGAGGTGCCCAGGCCTTTATCAGTCACTGGCACTGGGATAGAGAGAGACCTATTTGGCTCCTCACATACAATGGCCCTTAAAGTAGGGGACAGAGGCCCACAGCTTCGGGAGCATGGAGGTGTCGGCCCTGCAGAGAGATCTGGCTGAGACCTAGCAGCAGGTACATACACTGCACGCCCTCTCCGTGTTCACCTGAACAGAGAGGCATGAGGGATGCCACCAACCTCTCAGTGAGCGATATGGCTTCTTTTTTGTTTGTTTTAATCAGATTTTGATGTAAAGAAATGGCCACTCACACCACAGGGCTCGTTGAGCATGCTGGGCTAACGGATTTCACTGAAACGGAGTTTTATGATGACACCCCCCAGTGTCAGGCTTCGGGCGGTCCCCGGGAGATGCAGGAGGGGACGGGCGGGGCTGTGGCGTGGGAGCAGCCCTCCATCACACTGCTTTCCTCCTTCCATCACCTCTCGCTTCCCGGCTCTGCGTCATTAGCCCGGCACCGCGCCTTGCTGCACACTCTTCTCTCTAGCTCACTGAGACGTGAAGGGAGCATCATTCCCGATATTCATCTTTTTCTCCCAGAACTGGCAGGGGGACGAGGAAGGGCGAGACATGGGGGTGGTGGCTGCTGGGAGGGTGGAGAACTCATTTGCATCCATTTCTCACCCTGTTAACTGGCATATCCCTTCCCTGCCCACACGGGCTCGGGGATGATGTACATGGCAGGTGTAGCAATTCCTGAGGTAATGTGCCCCATGCAATGGCGTAGATGCAGGTCAAGGCCGCCTCTAGCAATCCTCACAAATAAGTTTCCCATGTTTTCCTTCAAGAGTGCATGCAAGTATAATACATGAAATTATGCATATGTAAGCTTATAATTATATAATCTATATTATACTACACATTGTTATAACATATACTACTAATATATATTACAGGTATACTAGGTATAGGTATAATTATATGCTAAAATATGCAATATTTTAATGTATAGCTTACTGCAGATATACATGGACGGCTCCAAATATTTCTCTAAAGGTTTCCCGTTTGTCCTTTACTCCCATTGTCAACTTTGTAAGACGTAGGCAAGCCTAGGGACATATCCATGAGGCATTTCTAGAGCGGCTTAACTATAGTGGGAGGGCTCACCCTAAATGTGGGCAGTATCATGCGATGGTCAGAAAGGAGTGAGGTGGCCACAGCATTCACCTCTCCCCAACTTCAGACTCAATGTGACCATCTGGCTCCTGCTCCTCTGCCATGATATGGAAAGTAAGTTACTAATGCAGCCTAAGGGTTTTAATTACTACCCAGAACAACACTCGCTATATTTTAGTTGAATATAGAAGCTCATACTATGATTAATCCTTAGATTTTAATTAATATAAAAGACCGGGGTGATGGATAAGATAATCTGTTTTAAAAATTAAAACCTGTCTAACGGTATTCAAAAGGAACATATTGTTTTTGGTCGAGGTTCAGTAAGATTCATAACGCTTTATGCCAAAAAAAAAAACCAAGAAAATAAAACAAAACAAAAATGAGTTTTGTGGTTGCCTACCTTCTGCCTCATAGGCTGCTTCCATTTTCTTTGTTTTACCATAAATGTGAATCTGTAATTTCTGATTTGATCAGCTTGGTTTCTAAGGAGTTGGTTCAGTCAAGCTTGAGAAGTTAGAATCCTGATTTTTAGGACAACTCATGGCTGAATGCAAGCCTCATGTGGTCCATGAACATACACACAGCAAAACATGAAGACAAATAATTAAATCAATCTTAAAGTAATTTTTAAGAGAAAGCAGAAAAAGGCTTGCATTCAGCCATGAGTGCTTCAGATGTGCTCAGGAGTGTGGTATCAGATTCCTGGGGCTGAGGTTATAGACACTTGTGAGCCACTGCAGAACTTCGGGAAGAGCAACAGTACTCTAACCGGATGAGCCATCTCTGCCCCCTCCTTAGATTTTTATGGCCCTCTGTTCTAAGCCATCTTTCTTGTGAGGAAAGATGCAAATGTCTGGTTGTCAAGGGCAGATGAGTTCCCTTCTATCTTTTCATTTTTATTCTGAAATCAATGGAGAGAGAGAGAGAGAGAGAGAGAGAGAGAGAGAGAGAGAGAGAGAGAGAGAGAGAGAGATTGAGTGAGTGTCCTGGTCCTCTTACGTCGCTGTCCCAAGACAAGGTCTATAAACAGCGCAGCAGAAGCCCTACAGATAACAAAGTCCACATCTGGGACTTTTCCTCCAAACAATCTGTCTGTTCAGAGGGAGCCTGGGAGCTGGAGAGGCGGCTGGGCAGGTAAAGAGCGTTTGCTACATCTGCATCGGGCTCATTTCCATTCCTAGAACCTACATGACAGCCACAGCCATCAGAAACACCATTTCCGGGGGGATCTGATGCTCCCTCTGGCTTCCACTGAATGCATAAAATACACGCATGAAGTAAATATAAATTAATCTTTAAAACAAAGAACGAGACTGCTTATATAGGCAGGGTATATACGGCTTTTATGAAGCTCCAATTTTTGCTCCTTTATGAATAGTCTTGATGCTTTGGAGACATAGCTAAAGCTGTTTTCTTTTTCTCTCTCCCCCCCGCCCCCACTTGGAATCTGCTATTTGAGCAGCAGGGTGTGCATGGGGGATTGGGCCGTATTTTGATTATTCAGAATTCTTTTAGGAGGTAGTCTTTCCAAAGCTTGCTCAAAAAGACATACTTTTGTAGGTTTTACTGAAGCTGAGAGCCTCTGAAAACAGCAAGGCCAATGCAGAAACATAACTAAATTGTCACAGTACACTCCCTGCTGCCTTTGAAATGACCCATGAAAGTGGCTGGTATTTTAACTACTTTAGGTCAGTATGCTAGCCTCCAATGCTCGGCTGACATCAGAGACATGGCTGCCTTTTCCCGGACTCCGTTTCCGGTAGCCACGTGCTCTACCGCTGGATCACCACCTAACACATGGGTGGAAGTTCAGCTTACAAAGAACCAGTTGCCCTTGGCTCGCTGTCTTACTTACGTTCTCTGTTAGTAAGAGCAGCCTATGCGGCAGACAGTAAGAGAATCAAATACGCTGGAGGAAGCGGTCAGGCAGCATTGCAGAAGAATGGGGCACAGGTTAGACAATGTCAAAGTGTGGAGGGCCGGGGAGGAAAGCCTCAAAAGGAAGGGAAGAAAACAAAAAGAAAGCACTAAAGGTGGAACTAAGAATTGCTGCTTTTGTTTGTACAGGGAAGGTCACAGACAGAACTCCAGCTGGCAGACATCTCCTCTGCCGATGGCCTTGGATTAGATCCCGGGCAGTGCTGGGAATGGTGGTGCGTATCCTAACACTAAGGAGACACGCACAGGAGATTGAGGGTCTAAGGACAATTTCTTCAGCATGGCAAACCTGAGGCCAGCCTGGGCTACATGGGGCAGTCGCAAAATAAAACAGATAGAGTTTGTGGTATCTGTGCGGTGTGCATCTCCGCGGATGCATGAGTGAATTATCCGCACTCTTCCCTGTTTTCTTCATAGAAGCCACATGTGATGCCAAATAATGTTTTACCAGTTTTTTTTATGAGTTTTTTGAGTTCCACATTTTTATAGCTGAAACAATAGGTAAGGGTGGGTCCTAGGATGGTAGTGACTTAATGATGACCAGTATAGAGTAAGCCTCACTAGAATGTGTGGTCTAGTCAAGAAGAAGCAACATGACGCCAATACCCGATCTCCAACTGGTGACACAGATGACACCGGTGCCAGGCTCTTGGTATCAAACAGTGCTTTTGCCTAAATAGTTTCTAAAATTAGATTTTTTTTCCCCATCCTAAAAAGCATGTCTCCCTCTTCTATATGGAGAACACATTTGACAGGTTCCTTTTTACGCGCGTGCACCCATCCATCCTCTCAACCATTCAAACTCACAGCCTCTTGATGGGAGATGTGATTCTGTATATATGTTTCTCATACTGGTTAATAAAGCCCTGTGGCCAATAGGAAACAAGATAGGCAGGGCTAGGAGACCAGGAGGAGGAAAGAGGAAGTAGAAGGCGGGGTCGACATGTAGCCCAGGGAGGAAGGAGGACACCTGCCGCGCGGCTCCCCGATAAGACGGCCACGTGGAAATACTTAGATAAGTAGAAATGGGTTAATAATTAAGACAGAGCTAGCCCATAAACAGTAATGGTAATTGGCCGACAGGATTATATCAAATATAGAGTCTCCTGAGTGTTATTTGGGGCACACGTGGTTGTGGGACCATGGCGGCAGAACCAGCGGCAGCCAGCGGGGAAACCTGCCGTAACAGCCTCTCACTGCTGCTTTGTCTCGGAACTGAAGGTCATGTTGGGAGGTGACAGCATCCCGGCGAAGGTTCCGGGTTGATGGTACCCGGTACGACGGTGACCTCCCCGCAACTGCATCCAGCAGCAACATTCTTGAACCTGGTTCCTCCTGTTTCTCCCGGTTCCAGAAGAACTAATCACTCCAGATTTCCAACTAGGATATCAGATGTACTGTATGCTGCCCTCCCACCTGCCTGGGGATCGGCATCTGAACAGGTTATAGTGTTTATGGGTCTGCTATGGTGGCTAAGAAAGAAGCTGGGAAATCAGTGCTGGCTGGGGCAACAACACGTACCCTTACCTTACCCTTTCTGCTTCCGGTGGGCCTGTAAAATGGCCCAGCGGCCGTGAAAAGCTGTCTGTGTGTCTTCAAGGTTTTAACCGCATGTCCCAGCAATCTTACTCCTAAGTATACGCCCCAGTTGCAAGCTGAGTTTTAAACAGATATTTGTATGCGAATGTTCTCAGCGATAGTATTGCTACAGGCCGAAACCTAGAAACAACTGCAGCGTGTATCAAAAGGTGAATGGATGGACGACACAATGGAGTATTATTTATTACCACAAGAAATGATGTTCTCAGCCACTGTACAACATGGATGGATTGCGATGGCATTTTGCTAAGTGAAACAGAGCAAACAAATGAAAGAAACATTATAAATTCCACTGATATAAAGTTCTCAGCACAGGTAAAAATCAGGGTGGAGAAAACAGAATAAAGACTATCAACAGTTGGTGGGAAGGGGGAAAATTACTTAGTGGGTTGTAGAGTTTATGCTCGGTTAGTGAAAAATCTCAAAACTAGGTAGCAGTGATGGTTGCACTAAATTATGAATAAAATTAGTGCCATTGGCTTGCACAGCGGAAGTGCAATTTTTAAAAACTTAATTGCGCATCTTGAGCATGAACCAAATTGTGCCATACCAACAAAAATTTGGACATTCCATTATTATTATTTTTTTTTATTTCTGCAAGTCCTTCATTTTTTAAGATTTAAAATAATCTTATAATTTCTAATAACTGGCCATTTTCCCACGAGGACGAAACAGTGCAATTACACATCACAGCAGATACACCGAACTGAATCAAATGCCATTGCGTGGAAGCCAATTTACTTCCTGCCGGACGAGGTCATCACTTGCTTCTTCCTTTTCTTCTTTCATTTATCCATTTCACATTCCGATCACAGTTTCCCCTCCCTTCTCTCCTCCCAGACCCATACAAACACGACAGTTTTTGTAGTCTTAAAACAGAGACACAAAGCTCTTCATAGACACGCCCAGCTTCTGCCTCACACAGCAAAACTCAGGAACAGAGTCCAGATGTTGCGGCAGTTCGGCAGCCCAGAGTCCAGATGTTGAAGCCGTTGGGCAGCCCCAGCATCTGGAGCCACCTGAAAGCTCCCGGCTGTTGTGAGCTCAGCTTGTGGAGCACTGAGCATCGAGGTGGCCCTTTCAGTGAACCAGTCTCTGATTCTGTAACACACTTAGGGAGCAGAGCTTCCTACGGGATATACCTGAGATGAAGTCTTTTCTTTGTACTGCAGTGGTGGTGAGTGGAGACTGACTGCTGTCTGTCTGTCTGTCTGTTGGTCATGTGTTGTGTGGCAACAAGCCGGATTCCTTCATCACATGCCCCAAGGCAAGAGCATAGCTGACCGTGGACTGTAATCTGCATTGCCTGGGAACTTCCGCTTGGCCCCTTGATGTCACGTGCTTACTGCATGAGTGGCAGTAGCCATGGCAGCTCTGTCATCCTCGAGTTTCACATCTGGAAAATGAGGCTGGACAGAGCTGAGATGGGACTAACGTATCTAAAGTCTAGCACCAGGCAGTTGACGAGTGCTTGGCAAACTGCGTCTGGAAGATGCTACTTTCCTTCCTAACACGGTCGAAATGTGCAGATACGCTCCAGAAACTCACCTTTACGAGGTAACTGACTGAGTCTTAAATGATGCTGGAATTAAATTTGCAAAAGCCAGATGGTTCAATGTAAAGATAGTGTCTATGAGTTCAGAGACGGATGCAGTTCCCCCCCTGGAGATACCAGTAAGTATTTGTTGGGGGCTTTACCATCTTCCTCGTAAGACAAGAGGTTAAAAAAGTGAATGTTTCAAATCCTTTTTAACTCCACATTTTGATTATTGGTAAGGAATGAACAAAATATTCATCTTGCTAACAATACTTGTTGTATCTAATTTGCTTCTCTCATGAATGATGAATTTTATATCAGGGTTTAGAATCCCTTCTCCGATATGCCAGTAGGAACACTAGAGTTACTTGGTGTAATGAGGAGAACACAGCAAAGATGAATTCAACAGCTTTCTAACGCGGCGGCTCTTAGGTTCTGGTGTGTAAGTTCCGATGCTGAGTAAATTGAGAAACAATGCTCTAATAAATTACAGATTCCTACTCTCCCTCCCCTCTTCTTCTTCTCCATTTTAACTGCCTCAGCTGCTCCAACAACATCTACTGAGATGATACAGATACTAGAATAAGGATATCTGTTCTACCTTACTGACTTGTCTCTACTAATTAAAAAAAAAAAAATAGAGTGTCGGAATTGCCTATTGATCAACTTCATTTCCAGTAGATTACTCTCTTTGGAAGAAGAAATATGTGCACAGTAGGAAGATAAGGAAT
The DNA here is from genome assembly GCA_030556225.1 of Cricetiscus sungorus. NCBI lineage: Eukaryota > Metazoa > Chordata > Mammalia > Rodentia > Cricetidae > Cricetiscus > Cricetiscus sungorus. The sequence continues at coordinate 55,571,895 of JANBXA010000741.1, read as the reverse complement.
TTATTATGGACACATAAACGTGATTAGATAAATGTTGAACAGTTATTCCCTCTGTACAGAACTCACTTCAAACGTCCTGCATTTTAATATGGGGAGGACGTCTACAAATATCGGTTGCATTCATTGATTTTTCATTATCTGCTCAAGCACAAAATGCATGCACTGCGGCTTCACCTAGTGCTCTCAGTTGATCCAATTGCTGGATTTGAAGAAGGCATCAGATATAAATGGACACCGCTACACAGCCTCTTCCTCAGTCCAGAAGAGCACAACCCAAAAGGGCGGCCGTGCCGCAGAGCAGAAGACATACATCTTAGGGAGGCAGTGCAACTTGGCACCATGGAAACCCAGCAAGGACATCAGCCCACCATGGTTCCCATTGTCTCAAACACCACCACCGCCACCAAGAGAGCAACAGCAAGGCCCACCGAAAGTCTAACCAAAAGCAAGAGCCTCCTTCAGTAACATGGCTGTACTGTCACATTCCTCACATGGGAGCCTCACTGTATCCCACAATGCCCTATTCTTCCATCTGCCTCTTCTCGCTCAATCAATAGCCCCAGAACACATTCCTGCCCTGCCTTCCCTGTTGGGGTGATAAAGACTGAAACTCATTCACTATTTTCCTTTGGATCCCGGCAACAGTATGATAGGTTCTTTAAACATTTGTTGAAGACAATTGTTTTATTTTCTGATCATACTTTCCATTTTTATGCAGACATTTTACCCCCAAAGTAGTAGCCTAGTTAGAAGTTAAGGAAAAAAAGAGACTTTCGTAGTGACATTAATCTCCAGGGAAAGAGCTTTAGTCAAAAGCAAAATTTTCTTCCTGTTGTGCTTTTTCAGCTAACTGCAGAAATAGCCATTTTTAGAGGAAGTCTGTCAAAGAGCTTGTGAACAGCAGTTAAATTAATTTCCATTTATTTCAGTGAATGGGCTGTAATTAGAATTCATATCCATTTTTTTTAACCTTTGGAGGTCTACATTCTAGATAAAAATTTGAACTGCATTAAAAAATTCAACAGTGCCACCCTACACATACACAGACAGCAATGGAAATTCACGAAAACAAACAAACCAGCCAGTAAACAAGCAGGAAAACCCGTAGTCTGGGGCCTTCGATGTCACTTCTCATACTAAAGAGCTGTGTGATCTTAAAGTAGATGCCATCAAAAGCCAAGGCAGGCAGGCCATGCGGAAGACGGAACGGTAGGGAAGCAGCTTGCAGAGTGTGGGGCATACGCAGGTAAGAACAGTATCACTAGACACTCAAGCAAGGAACATTCTAGGAAGATGTTAATGGTAGAACTTCGGTTAGATTCGGAATGTTTCTGAAGTCACACAGACGCACGGGAGGGCAAGGCTCCACAGAGGACATAATCAAGATTCCTGTCAGGGGAGAGATGCCCACAGAGCAGGGTGACCAGCAACAGATCCAAGGCTACTGGGCAAGAATCAGAAGCATTTTATATCGCAAAGGCTTAGCATAGAGAGGGAGGATCTGTGTTCAAGCCAAACGTTTTTCTATTTGAAAATAGCTCGGGTGATGTTCTGTAGGCCCAAGCCTTCAAATCAGGCAGGAGAACTCACACATCCATCCATTTAGATTCTTCATCCCATCCGCTCCCACCTCTCAGCGGCTGCACAAAGCAAGAGCCAAGCTTGGCTGAAGTGGAACAGGAGGATGGATAGCAACAGCGAGACTCCGAGACCGGCTGCTCAGAGACTTTGGGAAGGAGACCAAAGCCCCAGCTTTATCTTAAGGGAGGTTGTGGGTCTAGTGGTGTTTAAAAAAAAAAGACAGCAATTGCTTCCATGATTTGCATTTTTATTATGAAAAAAAGTACATCCTATTAAAGGCCGTGCAGAAAGTTTTGAATATTCAAAGGAAAGGAAAGCCCTACTTTCCCATGAGTGAAACACAATCACTTCATGCAGGTTCCTTCAGTCTTTGACCACACAGCGGGACTTGAAAATATCTCCGAAAACACTGTTCATTACAACCCACGTAGTTACATTGCTTCTTGTTCGATGCACTCTTATCATAACGAGCATTATTTTACCTCTACGGTTGATAACTGGTAGGCAAATGAGAGACAATCACTAAAAGTCACGAAAGAGAATCGTTCAGTCTAATCAAGAGACCGGGAGACAGGCACTGGATGGACAGGGTCCAATAGAGTTTGTGGTACAGAAAAAGTAAAGATAAAAATGAATCAGGTGTCTTTATAGTAAGTCTTTTGGCTCATTGTGATTATTTTGCCTTTTGAAATTATGAATGGCCAATTGATGCAACTATTTCTGCACACGAGGCTGAAAGAACTAACATTATTACAGTAAGCATAAACGTTAATATTTCTTAGATTCCCAGACACCTTATGAGAGTTGTAGTTCAAACAACATACGTGATGGTGTCTGCTTTGCCACTACAGGGCGGCCGCGTCTATTGTTTATTTTGAGATGAGGATAGCTTGATAGATGACGTTTACTAGAATTTGTCAACTCCCGATGCTAACAATAATGATGCCTAACTAATTTCTTGTTGATTAGTGTTTTCAACTGGCAAAAAAAAATATTCAAACATATCCTTAAAAGTCAACACGACTTCTGTTTTTATTTTATTTTTAAAACAATGTTATTTTTTTTTTAATTTTACATACCAATCCCAGTTCCCCCTCCCTGTCTTCCTCTGGATTTTTTGCTTCCCTCCCCTCCTCTCCCTTCTCCTTCCACTTCTTAGATAAGGTGAGGCCCCCATGGGAGCCCACAAAGGCTGTCACTTCACTCAACGTGACTTTTGTATTAACCTTTTTAAAAATAAATCTTCTCCTAGTACCTTGGTAGGTCATACACAGATGCTTTACATGTTGTGTGTGTGTGTGTGTGTGTGTGTGTGTGTGTGTGTGTGTGTGTATAGTTTTATTTATTCTGTTGTTTGGAAGGAAATAATCGTGTTTTAACCATTTTTTGCTAATGGCTTTCCATTTAGTCACCATTTCATTTAGTCACACTTTACCTATACGCTTACGTTCTCATTGGTGCTTGGTTTTGGGAATGAATGGATGGATCAGTCTTCACCGTGCATGAGGGTCTTCAGCAGACACTAGCTATTTACCTGAATGAGCTAAATAGGATGCAGAATGGATTCGTCTGCAGAATTACTCTTCCTCAAGGCACATCCTCTGCATGGGTCTCTAATTCTAAAAATAGGACAAGTGCAACCCTTCATTTGCTTTTCCATCACCATTTTTCTCTTCTTAAAAAAAAAGCCTTGCTGCCTCTGTCACTGGGAGCTTGTGCTGTGCTGGGCAGTACTTAAGATGCATGCCATCATGGGACTGAGTCCTGCAAAGCTTTGGATTTCTATTTTCTGAGTTACTTATGTTACGGTGACTCTGATTGCATTAAGCATTCTTTCTCTGGCTCTGGAGAAGCATACATCTGCTTCTGCTGACATCTGCTCTCCTCTGTGGGTTCCGAGGAAACACTTAGTTCTTTTTTGCTTTTCTTCCTGTTTTAGCAATGTCTGCTTCTCATCTTAATAAATCACCTTTGCTTGGCAATAACTTAACAGAAGGAGAATGCATAGCTAAAGAGACAATGTGTAGCACAGAACGTAGAATTCTGAGCAGCGAGCTTGGCTTGTTCTAGGGAACAGGCCAGGCATCACAGAACTAGGTCCATGATATACTGGTTTCTCTTTTAAAATAAGGCTGCAAACAACAGCGTAAAAGGTATTAATTTACCAAGTGTGTTAAGAAGGGAGTTGGAGTTAGGGAAGGGCTTCTTTGGAGTGTGCATACAAATATTAGGTCTGCTACATGTATGTGTCCCTTTCTCCCTTCCTGAGGGATTCATTACCTTCCATAGCTTGGTGGTTTGTCGTCTCTTAGAGGCACAGAAAAGGACATTACCATGATATGAGAAGAACCAAAGGCTCCGTGTCACCCACAATCATCTGTGGCCTTCCTTCCATTCTACAAATTATCTTCTCAATTTCATCACCCCCCTACGACTTATTTGAAGGCACTTAGTGATTTTGAAAACGAAAAGATTATAGTAACAACTGCTGTCTTGCCTAAGGAATGAATCTTGACCGGAAGAAGACTTACTCACACGTGTCCACCACTTACAATGAGCTTCTTGCAAATTGAAATACAGGGATGAACCAACTGGGAAATGAGTATGAGAAACGAACTCTGCACCTCACTTCCTAATGGTGTGAGTGGTGAGGGAGCACTGGAAAAAATGGTGCTTCAGATCTTTGCTCATTGAGAAGATACTACTCACTTATCAAATGATTTGAACAACAACAACAACAACAACAAAAAGAACAGCTAGAGTAAGTTCTTGAAAGTCTGTAAACCAACCACGGTTCTCAGCACCACTACTAGGAGTGAAAATGTTCCATAAAGCATTCAGCAGTATTAAAGATACTCACAACACCGCTCTGCACAGTGACTACTTCCCTAAGTGTCTATCAGAGAGAATAGTGTGCACGCATCACCAAGATGACTAGAAACAATCCAAACGTCCATAAACAAGAGAACTGTTAGTGACACAGTCCCATCAAGAAAAAAGAGGACTACTGGGAAGTGGAAAACTGTGGTCCACAGACCAAATCCCATTGGGTCATATCTGCCACACCCAATCATTTGCATATTGTCTAATGATGGGAGATGTCATTCTGTAAATATGTTTCTCGTATTGGTTAATGAATAAAGCCCTGTTGGCCAATAGGAAGACAACACAGGCGGGACTAGGAGACAAGGAGGATTCGGGGATAGGTGATAGGTGATTCAACCTGAAGGATGGAAAGAGGCCAAAACTCTGAACCTTCTCTCCAGTAAGATAAGACCACGTACAAATACTTAGATTAATAGAAATGGGTTAATATTTAAGACAGAGCTAGCCAATAAAAAACATTAAAAGCAGGCCAACAGCTTTATATCCAATACAGCGTCTCTGTGTGTTATTTGGGGCTGTTGCAGCTGTGGGACCAGGCTGGCGGGAAAACATACTCATAACAGTCTAAGAGGGCTCTTCTGCTTCAAAGGAAGACCCGAGGGCTTACAACAGAGACCACATTACCGACAAAAAATTCGCCAGCTCTTATTATAATCTAAGAACAGACTACAAGGTATGAAATAAATCTTGTGGATGACAGGTTGAATGAAATTAGCCAGATATAAAGGAGCCCGTCCTGTGTAGCTGCGTTTATACAGACTTACAGAACAGTAAAATGAACGGGTAGTGTTTTGACTTCTTGAGTGATCGGCTTTGGGTGGTGAGTATGAAGAAAGGCACAAGGGGTCCTCAGGAACGTGGATGCCTTCCCTCCCTACCCTGATCTTAACGCTGGCTACGGAAATGTCTTCACACATAAAAGTTAATTGAGCTGTACACACAAGATTACTGCACTATACATTTTTATAGGTTAATTAAAAAAATTAATGGAATCATGAATTGTCTGCCTCTTAAATGGGTGGATTGTCTCGAACTCTCCATAGGTGGCTAAAAGATCAAATCTTGTTGTTTCCAGTGACTCTAGGGGAAGGCGGAAGTTCAGCTTTCCTGGCTGGAGAGGAGGCCATCTGGGCTTCCTTCCTGTGAACTTTCTAAGGAAGCAGTCTGCATTTGAGATTGTGAGGGCTTTGCTAAAAGAAGCGTCCTATGCATTTGGCATTCTCTTAAATGCTTTCCTTTCTTCTTTGCTGACCCTCTGTGCTGTGTGGGGTTTCATGCCACTTCTTACTTGTAATAATTTTGAACTTCCTCATTCACCTACATCTGTCTCCTTTTTTCCTAGTGTATTTATAGTAAATTGCTTGCATAACCCTGGGGCCTACATTAATTTATCTTTGGATGTTTTTCATTTCCCCTCTGTGTCCTCTCACTCCATTGATTTACCTTATTTGATATTTCTTCATTATTCTAAAATCCACTTGGCTGCTGTTCAACCCTCTTTTACCCCCTTCCCCCTTTGGTTGTTCCCGTGTCCTAATTACCACGCTAACTAGGTTACGGGAACTCTCGCACAGAGAGTCCCTCACCCTTACATGGGGATTGCGTTGTGAGGATCACCCAAGCTTAGCCCAAGATTGATTTCTTCCTAGCTCCTGCTTTTACACAGTGCACAATTTAGTAATCTTGTATCCTGCCTGCAAACCTAAAGCAGTACATGATTTATCCATTTCTTGTCATTTATTTCTGGAGACTAAAATCCTATGTAACTTTAGCCTTTTCTACTAGCATACACGAGAAGCAGTAAGAGGCTGGCAATGGGGTAGGCTATTACAGTAGTTGGTAATCAAGATGACAATGAAAGATGCAGGATTCTCCATCCAAAGCATTCCTGAGTCCTTTGCAGTTATTTCCCACAGATCCCGATAATGTTGCCACTGCAAATGGGCAGTTGCTAAAGGTCCGTTGCAGACGGGAGGAAACAAGGGTAAGTCCAGGGTCTGCCCGTGGTGCCATTTACTGTGCCTAAGAAGCAGGGTGTCCATCTGGGGATCCAACACAGTGCTTTTTAAAAGTGTCATTTATTTTAAATCCCAGTTCCGATAGCACAGCAGAAGCAGCTAAGCAGATGATCTGCTCAGAATCACCACTACGTGAGAAGCTCCGCTTTGAGGTAGGCGAGCATGGACACCCCTGAAACCTCAAAGTATGCATGTTTGTAAAGGTGGAAACATCATCCCTATGCTCAGAACACGCCCCGGGAAGAACTCTCTTGAGCACATTTCTCACAGAATCAAATGTCGCCGAGTGAATCCAGTGTTTTCTGGAGGCTGCAGACTCTGTATTTACAGCCTGTAATCATGACCACCTCTTCACAGCTGACTCGGTTGTACCTAAGAACTCTGCTGGATACAAAGCTCTCCAAACTTTTGAATACAGCTTGCACGTGTCTCTGAGATTTTTCTTTGCGGGGATCAAACAGCGATTCTCGTGACTTCTTCATAAGCTTGGTCTCTTCTCTGAGACCCCTTGAAAATACAGTGTAAGTAGCTGAATAGAGCATGGCAGCTACATTTACCAGCACAGAAGGTAGCCATAGAGCTTTCTTCATCAGAGACAAAATTAATTTTATTGTTGGAGAAGGAGAGGTTATGCTCTGTTTTAGTTACTGTTCTGTCACTGGGCTGAAACACCGCAACCGAAATCAATTTAGGGAAGGAACAGTTTGTTTTTGTGTACTGTTCCAGAGGGATTGAGTCCATCATAGCAGGGGGAGGCATAGCTGCAAGTGTCAGGCATGTTGGTAGGAGCAAGAAGGTGAGGGTAAACAACTTTCAACATAGACGTGAAGCAGAGAGACCCCTGGATGTGAGGTGAAGCATAAACTATAAAACCTGTCCCCTGGGACACACATCATCCAGCAAGGCTGACCTCCTAACTCTCCCCAAATGCTACCACTGACTGGGGATCAAATGCTCAAATACCGGAGTCTAGGAGGACACTTGTAACTTAAGCCATCACATCTTCTTAGCTCACTACTCACGTGCCTTCCTTACAGATGGATACGAACCGTCAGCCTCTACCAGATTATTGTCCAGGACTGGTGAATGGTGATAATAGCTACATGAAACAAAGAAGCCAAACTCATTTTTTTTTTTTTTTGAGGCTATGCTGTTCCTGTGGCCTGATTAAGATCTCTTAAGACTTAGAAATGTATATAATTTCCTCATGTTTGTAAAGCATACGTCATACCATTTCTTCTACCTCTAAAACACTAGGGGGTTTTTCTTAGAGAAACCGTCATCACACTTTTACTATAAAGAGCCAGATGACAATATTTTCAGATTTGTAGGCCACGTGTACCTGATATAAGTACTTAGCTCTGCTACTGAAGTCTGAAAGTGTTCATAAACAATACAGTAACAAAAAAAAAGTACTCCTGTGTTTTAATAAACCATCACTAAAATAAGCAGCAGGCACAGCATGGGAGGTGGCCGTAGCTTTGGGCTATCCACAAGCAGAGCATACTTTTTATGGTCACATTATCTGTACACAGTGACATGAGAATGATAAGTTATCAATGGCAATTTAGAACGGAGAATTTATTGAGACGCAGAATGTGATTAAGATGGTAGAAACAAGGACGCCTTTCTGGAGTCATGTCTAGAGTCTTCCAGGTTTTCTTACAATGACTATACGACATTAGAACCCACAGTGATCTTTCTGTCTGTGGTATTATTACCCTGCGTGTTCGTTCAAGACCAGCTGTTTGCCATGACTCTGGGTGCAACTGTGAGAGCATCTCAGCAACAGCTCCTTCTTCTTTGAACCATTTGCTCAAACAACCCACGTGTCAGAGATGGTGCGGTGACTGACGTCACGTGCTGAAAGGCAAATACAGCATGTTTCCTCTTTCTTGTGAATCCTAGGCCTTCTGGAGATAAATGAAATCACGTCTGTGTCATGACAGGAAGCTGTCTAAAGGGTACTCACATGAGCGGGGAGGAAACGTAAGGAGAAGCTAGGAGCCTAGGGGAACATGTATGGAAATGTCCTCATGAAACACAGTACTGCTACACATAACAAGGGTCTGCACCAAACACCGGGGAAAGGAAACCCAAAGCCCCAGAAGGAAGCCCATCAATTGAGTTCGCGTTCTCACGGCTTCACCAAATCCCTGCGGTGTCGGTCCTGCCCGGCCGGTGTGCTTTCTGTGTGAGGCTTCTGAACAGGGCTGGGGAGCACAGCGACGCTGTGGGCTGATAAAGAAGACTCCTGTTTCTGCCACTGGAGGATCAGGGCAGGGACCACTGAAGCGTGCGGATGAGGATTCTGCAGCTCTGAGACAGTGCTCTGAGCTACATGTTATAAAAGATGTTAGGGAGGCAGAGATGATAAACTAGAGCCTCAAGGAGCTCAGGCTGCTAATGACTACACTGTACTAAGAGACAAATCTCTCTGTTTCACCCTCTAGCAAAAAAAAAAAAAAAAAAAAAAAAAAAAAAAAAATCCCTTTTTACAACTCGGGCATCTCCCATCACGAATATGCTTCGGAATTTTCCGCCCTCCCCAGAGTCACCGTCCTTTGCATTTTAATCTAGGAAGCCTTTGTTCTTCTAAATGCCATGCAGCGTGACAAATTAGTTCTCTTACTTTTACTGAAACGCTTGCACATCCCTCCTCCCCCCACCCAGGTTTCTCTCTGTCAGCGTCCCGCAGAATTTCTGATTCCAGGAAGGACTCCTCCTAAGATTTTATATGAGGGTATTCAGAAGCACAGACAAAAACAAATGATTAAACGAACCCAACTAAGAAGGGCCCCTACAGCTTTCCGGACTGTTTTCAGGGGTTTTCTATGTGGTGAACTTGGTCCAGCGTGTAGACCATCGGTGGCCGAGACGTTGAGGTCCTAGTGGAAGTCGGTGACATTGCTACATTAACAGAGACCGGGAAAAGTTGTGAGCTTGGGCCTCCTCCAATGGACAGTACTCAGGTAAAAAGAATCAAAGCCATTGAACTAGGATAGACATCTTAGATCGAAGAGGCAATTTCCTAAGGCATGGGGTTTCTAAACATTAGGAGCATCGTGGACTTATTCCCTTGAACACCGGATATGGAATGAGCAGAAGAGAAAATTGGTATAATCCCACAGGTGGCAAACGAAGGCCTTCTTTATTATGTAAATTAAATGTCCGGAGCACCGGCATCTTTATTTTCTTCATAGTAAGCAATGGCAAATGTCTGGGTGGTGCTTACACCAGCAATTCCTCACCAGACTCCAGTCAGTGCCTTCATCTGAAAATGTGGACGCTCTCAGAATTTAAAGGCAGCAAGGAGTTAATATTTACTAGGAAAAGTCGGTATCTAAAAGGAAGGAGCTCCATCTCCCCCTCTCAGTTTCTCTGTCTCCCGGCTATATTCCAAACAGATTTAATCACTGTCCCAGTATCTCTCCCCAGAATCTCTCCCCAGTGGCCTGCACAAGGCTGCCACTTGGCTCTGAGACTGGCCGCCTCCTCACTACCCATCACTCAGCTCTTACCAAGTCCGTCCCACTGGCTACCTTCACCGCTTGAGTTAGTGGCGAGAATAAATTCAGAAAGCCTGTTAGCATGGGGACTATGTCAATGAAATGAACAGCGAAAGCCGGCAGGAATGAGGGTTTGGTTTCCATCAAGGAGCCTAGGTTGATTTCTGCCTGCTCCTCCTTGGCTTCTGACTGCTCCTCCTGTGACTGCCATGCGCACGATCGCGTTCTGGCGGAGGACACTGTCTGTCTGTGCTTTCACTCAGAACACTCGTTATCTATCGCTTGTTTTTGCAGGGGCAGCAAGTCTGCTTTACAAAAATTAGCATTTCTTTCTCCAACAGCAGTGGTGCCAAAAAACAGCCCCTTTAACCAGCTGAGTGCCCGGCAATAACGTGAAGCAGGAACTAGGAAAAGTTCATCCCTGGAGATCCTACCTGCCCAGCCGGCTCAAGCCGTTCCTTTGCATTCAATTTCCTCCTGCTATGAAGCGAGAGGGCAAGTTTTCATCGCCTCTGAAACAGGAAACGTAGGCAGACCCTCAGGCAGCGATCTCTCCAGCATCAAAGGCGGCTTGGGACCAAGGCTCTTCCAAGCTCGCCCTGGGTGGAGGCCCGCTGCCCGTCTCCAGAGAATGGACTGGGACTGGGACAGAGGTACACCCGGCCATTATCAACGGTCCTATTCTCCGCCCACTTCTCGTGGGCACACAAAGCCCCGCTGCCTTCTCTGCTAGCCTTTCCACTTCCTGTGATGTGATGCGCAAGGCCCAGGCATACCTTTGTGCTCTTTCCATATATTCATGTCCAGTTCTCTGCATTTTCCAGCCCTGTGCTAAGCACGGCCTCATAAAATTCACAAAGGCAACCTCTCTCTCTCTTTTTTATAAAGGAAACTAACCACCCTGCGCTGGGATTCCAGGCTTAGTACTGTATTTTCTTTTCTTCTTCATGTTCCAGGTGTGTTAAACACCACGTCAATGAGTAGTTTCGGAGCGATGGCGCTTGGGAGCTGGGCGGTATTTTGAAGCGTTTAAGCCTCTTCGCCTGCCTCCTTGGAAATTTTACAGCACAACACATGAGATGAGGAGCCCGCCCGCAGCGGAACCCGCGGAGCCCGCCATTTAGTGCTAAGTGGTTGCTTTCCTTTCGAAACTCAGAACACAAAGGCCGCCAAAAGTTTAACTTGCTTAAGCCTTCATGAAAAATTAAAACAGTAACTTAACCAAGTGATGATTTAATTAAAAATCCCACCTCCCCAGTTGTGTCTCCCACCTGCCTGGGGCTTCGATGAGGTTGTCGTAGGGGACATTATTCAAGTCCCAGGAGGGCCAGAGCTTCTGAAATGGACTCTGCACGGCTTTACCCACAGAGACGGGTGACCCTCCAGTCTCCACCCCACAGAACCCAGACCCCTAAAGGGGCTTTCTATTTTAATAAAGTGAGAAGGAAAATGAATGTCTGTAATTAGTGGATAATTATGCATTCTTCCTGATTACATTTTGGGGTACGAGCAACCTGTGATTACGCATGTGCTATCGCTTCTGCCTAGAAAATCGTCTCTCACCACTTCCCTCCCTACACAGAACATTCCAGCCACTCTCTTTCCCTGTTCCTACTGTCAGGGTCCTGACCCGTTAGAGGAACTGTTCATTCTTCTCAGTAGAGCTGAGCTTGCCAAATAAATAGAATATGAGAGTGTTAATAATTTCTCAGAATGTCATGTAAGTTAGTGAGGTTGGGTGTGAAGAATCTCTTGGCCATCACTAGCTGGTCATTTGGTTGGAGTATAATCAGAAATGTCCTTGGCAGGGCTCTTGTTAACAGTGGTTCTCGCTCTCTCCTCTATCACATTTTCTTTCTGTATAACTCCATAACGTTAGTGTAGTGACTACCTAGATACAGCCCCACTCCCTGTGCTGGGTGGTTTAAGCTAAGGACACTAGCTAAAGCCACCTGAGAGGAGGGAGCCTCAATTAAGAAAATGCCTTCATGAGATAAGGTTGGCCTGTAAGGCATTTTCTTAATTAGTGACTGGTAGGGGAGGGCCCAGCCCACGTTGGTGTTGCCACCCCTGGGCTGGTGGTCCGGATTTCAATAAGGAAGCAGGTTGAGCAAGCCATGGGGATTAAGCTGGTAAGCAGCAATCCTCTAACTTCTGCCTCTAGATGCCTGCCCTGTTTGAGTTCCTGTCCTAACTTCCTTCGGTGATGGTCTGTGATGTGGAAATAAACCCTCTCCTCCCCAACTCAATTTTGGACATGGTACTTCTTAACAACAATAGAACGGCGAATGACACTCTCATAAGCAAATATGCGAGTTTCCCAAATGTTCTATCTTTGTTATAAAATGCGTTGTATTATAATTTGTCAGAGATGAAAGAGATTTTGAAATATTTTTAAACTTCCAAAATATAGTTAACTACGCATAACTTAAAATTTGGCCAGATGATGTATGTGTATGTATGTATGTATGTATGTATGTATGTATGTATGTGTATGTATGTATATATACATATATATATGTATGTGTATGTATGTATATATATGTGTGTATATATATACATATATGTATGTATATATATACACACACACACACATATATATGTATATATATCTATATGTATATATATCTGTAACAAGAACAGAGTATAATTTTATGATGTTCTCCATAGTGGTATAAAATCTAGATGTTACTAAGGAAGAGACAGCAATCTCTAATTGTGATTATCTAATTTATTAGTCTAATAATCCCATGCTCATTTTATTCCACTTGACACTTGAAACCGAGAGATCAACTCTCAGTTGCCGAAATAACTTTGATCATTGTAGATAATTTATAATTACGTTCTTAAACTTGGTTGCGGAATGTTAACACATTTTAACTAAATACATATTTAATGAACATGTAAAATGAAGTGTTTCCAGGTCTCACGCATGCATCATCTCTCCTTTGAATGTCAGCATCCTTGACACACACGCATACTACAGCTCAATGCTTCCGTGGAGATTAAAATATGTATTGTATTAGTGTGAGTGATGATTTATGCCAGAACATGCTGTCATCTTGTCTAATAAAACAGATTACAAAGAAGATGGCTTTAATCTGTGTTGGAGGGTGTTGTTTTGAAATCTCTATATTCAATTTTTAGCCAGAAAAGCTATTTATAAGGCCTCTCCACATTAAACAAAACCCAATCAGTTCTTCTGACAGTGAGATGACTCCTGAAAATGAAAAGGGATTAGAAACAGGCTGTTACTAAGAGTGTAATCCACGCTCAGATTGTCAAGTGTCTGGCTTTGCACCCAGAGGGGGCTGTCTCTGGGGAAGAAAGCAAGGCCTAGCAGGAAAGAGCAGGGCATAGCAACAGGGTGCAATGTGCCATAAAAGCTATTATGATATCTTACAAAACGAATATTTTTTTTAAAAAAGTCTGAATTAAAAGTCCATTTAAAATGTATTACCCAAAAGGCTATTTGCTATCTTTAGACATGCAATGCATTTTAAAGCAATGCTCTCACATTATGAAGTGTGAAATCACAAAGTTCGACATGGGAGCACTATAACCAAGGGCTCTTCCGTCGTCTAGAGCCAAGAGTCAGGCAGGCATCCCATTACCGACGAGCAGGGATCCCATTACCGACGAGCAGGGATCCGTCACGTTTACGTCTCTTTTACTTGCATAGGTCACAGGGTGCAGAGTAACCAGGAATCAATTAGTAGGAGGAACTGAACGTGCCCTACCTCTTAAAGCTTATGCTGAGGAACATATGAAATGTTTTCTCCCTAAAAGCTCTTTGGTGTGTATGAATGTATTCACATACATAAAATGTCTATTTGCAAATTTTCTATTGGTAGGTCAATTATGCCCCATAGAAGAAAAATAAGAATAAGGGGTGATTTCATCTAGCAAGTAGCTATTATCTCCCTGCAATGAAACTGTATTATTCTCATCTGTTACGCAATTTTTAGAAACTATTGTTAAAATGGAAATGGTTGGACAACAATGACAAATACTGGCTTTGTAACACTCTAACTTATCTAGCAGAGATGAAAGACATTCATGGATATGATTTTGGGGAACAGATAATTGTGTCAGTTTATATAAACCATAAATCCTGTTTACATTAAAATAGACATTATAACATGCCCCAGTATGTAATAAAAATGACAAGAAACATTGTATTCCCAGGAGCCCTAATTTATTTTCCCTTAATTTAATTCTTGTGTTTATTTGCATTCTTCATATTGAGGAATTTTCTTGTATGTGTAGACGATAGAATGCAAGATTATAGAGATGCTGAGACTCTCCATGGTGTCTTGTCTGCCCCATCTTCTCTGGCATTGAATTTACCTCAGTTATTAGGCCAGGAAGAGAACACCTCACTCTGAGTACAGCAGGGCTTACTGTGCACTGACATCTACAACAGGAGTTAGCTACATAGGACGACTGTGTAGGTATTTCATTGCTTGTTATGCAGTGGGAAGTCTTGAACATCACCCAGAGAAGTACACCAGTACCTTGCTTACTTAAAAGAATCACGTAGTCAGACACCACCTCGTCAGAGATTGCATTCGACAGCAGCAGAACTTTCCCATTTAAAACTTGAGGTGACCGGACCTGCTTCCAGTAACTCTAAGATCAAGGTGATGAAGACGGGGATGCTGGATCTATAGTGCTACCTTGCTACGGGGAATGTGCCTTAGAGACAATGCAAAGCATCATCATAATTAACTATGAAAATCCCCCACATAGTAGAACAGTAGGCAACAACACAACTTCATGGATGAGCATCCTCAGGGTTGTTGAGCTTGTGGTGGTGTGGCGCTAAGTCTCCAGCGGATGAACACACAACTCTTAGTTTTATGCATGCCGTGTGGTGTTTTGTAGAAAAGGACTGATCTATTTTAGGACAACGTGAGGATGGTGATTGCTTTTCACTCAGTCACATATCACACCCCACCTGCCTCCCGACACCGCATAGGTTTTCTCATCTTCATCTGGCCACGCACACCACACCCATTTTCTCCATATGCCACACATCAAGATGCTGCACTCACCTCCTCAAGCCTTGCCTTTCTCTGTCCATTTTCCCCATCAGCATCTCGAACCGAGCAGCCCTCGTCTGACCTTTCAGAAGAGAGGCTTTGTTCTCCCACAATCTAGGGTGTGGTTAGATTATAATTTTTGCCATTCTTTCTGTGAATATAATTTTTATCTCCCAAGACTACATCATGAAATCAAGTGAGAGGAAAAATAGACCCCATGAAATTTGAACAGTACCTATAGGTGTAACAGACTATCATTGGGAATCATTTAATTTATTCTTATTGTTTTGGACTGTTGGTGTTTGGTTTTACCATAGGTCTCTGGGACTTCCAGCCCCCAGCTCTTGGTCACACAAGCAGAGTTCACCAATGGGAACAGAGAATACAACGGTGTCATTTACATGCCAAACTCACATCACAGTTATCTCCCCGCTTCTGTCCCTGTGTGGTCACTCTCTCAGATAGTAGGTAGGTCTGGAATAGCCTGGTCTTTACGCCTCTGGATTTGTAACTACAGGCTTACACCATCTCTAAAGGCTTCTTTAGTTATGTCTGTACAGTCAGCGTGTTTTAGTAATCATACCTTTTCTAACAAACTCTTGTCATAATAAACCTGTATTTCCTTTAGAAAAAGTTAAAAAAATAAACATCTGTTAATTAGCTTGAATCTAAGGTATTAATCAACAAACTCTATTTTAGTTATAAATGACAGCATTTCAGTTATTATTAAAGGAAGACCACACTTCCTGAAGCTGCATGCAACACTATTTAAGGAAAAGATGACCTACTGTTTGGAACTGATTAAAAACAGTCCTGAGGAACCTTGGCAGGAGGAGAGGAAGAAGGGAGGAAGAATTACAGATGAAACACGAGGAGCCTTTTGTACATAGTTACCGAGTAAGAGAATGGGAGCTCATTGTGTGTTTCTCCATTCAGTTTTCTTTTTCTTTTTCAAAGATTTATTTATTTGCTTTGCGCGTGCGTGCATGTGCTCGAAGAGGCCAGGAGAAGGCTCTGGGCCCCCTGGAATCTGGAGTTACGGGCAGTTGTCAGCCACTTGGGGTGGGTGCTTGGAATCGTACACAGATTCTCTACAGGAACAGCAAGTGTTCTTAATTGCCGGGCTGTCTCTTCAGGCTGTTCCGTTAATTTTTGTGTATGGTTGAAAAGCTCCATAATACAAAGTTAACATAAATGTAAAGGGCAAACAACAAAGAAATCTGACACTTCCCATAACCACTGAGTTTTATTGGGTCGAGTAACAAATATATGAGATTCATGACTGATTCCTTGAATAACTAACTTCTTATTGATCACAAAAGTAAAGGTTTTGAAAACCTTTTCAGGAATGTGCTTCATGACGGGGTATTTCTGCTCTGAAACACAACTAGAGCTGAAAGGAATATACTGTTGGATGACTTTGGTCTTCGTGCCCTCTTGTGTGAATTTTATCACTCATGTTTGTGTTGTCATATAAAGAAAATTACATGTGCTGTATTTAACTTACCCTGTGCATAGAGTACAATGTCTTCTGAGTAGACTAAAACTATACTTCAAGTCCAAGTACAAATGTAGAGGAAAAAAGGAGAATAATAGATGTAGTAAAAGAAAAGTTTACTCCAAACCACCGGACTCAGGTTGTCAGCTGAAAAGGGTATCAGAGACAGTGGTCACCTCCATGGTCCCGCCCCCTCCATCCTTTCGCGTGTTAATAATACTGTCCTTTGACATGGAGCGGGTTGGGGGAGACTGACTTTCCAGGCCACATGGGTGCAATTGATAGGTGTGAGACAGCCCTCATCTTGGAATTCGATGCCACTAAGCATGGCACAGGGATAGATGCAAGCCCAAGCATGAAAAAAAATTTTTTTTCCAAAGGACCCTGCTAACATAGCAACTCCACAAGACTCACTTTCTGGTAGGCCATGAATCAGGGATAAGGAGCCAGTCACAGCGAAGGCTGGCAGCTGTTTGTAAGTGTACAACTACATTAGTGACCAATCCCCGAGAAAGAGAAGGCAGGGGAGGCATGGCGTAGGGCTGTCTCCAGGTGACATTGCTGAGCCACTGAATCAAGCTTCACTTTATTTCTTCCTCTGACTTCTCCATTGGGAAAACCAATATATTTTTTTTTAACATGATTGAGGGTAGTTAGAGCTGGGTACTGACCACAACACCCTAGTCTTCTGGCTGAGATGGCAATCCTGAGCATTTCTTGGCAGTGTCGCCGTGTTCTGTTGGGCAGCCACAATCTGTATGTGTCTTGCTGGCTGCTTTCTGCCTCCATCACGGTCCATCTCCAGATGGCTGAACTTAATGAATCCACTGAGCTCTGACACACAGGTGCTCAGGAAAGTGGATGGCAAACTTCGAGAGAAATGGATGTCACCACGGCAATAAAACATGTAGATGGCCACAAATTTACAACCTTTTATTGTGTAAAAGGGAAGTGGGCAAGTTAGCTGTGTCAATTAACATAAAAGATTTCCATTCTGCCTCTATTAGTGAATTGAACCTAAACAGTCAGCTTAAAGTCAAAGGACTATGTGTGCGGGGTGTGTGTGTGTGTGTGTGTGTGTGTGTGTGTGTGTGTGTGTGTGTGTGTGTGTGTGTGTGCGGTGTGTGTGTGTGCAGTGTGAGTGTGTGTGTGGTGTGTGTGTGTGCAGTGTGAATGTGTGTGTGTGTGGTGAGTATGTGTGCATGCATTCATAGGTTTATGGGTGTGTTTGTGCTTCACAGCATATGTGTGGAGAGCACAGCACAGTCTCAGGGGTCAGTCCTTGATTTCCACCGTGCTTGAGACAGGGACTCTTCTAATATTTTCCCTCTAATACTACATACTTCAGCCTAACCAGCCCAGGTGCTCCCGCAGAGTCTCCTGACTCTGCCTCCTATCTCACTGTAACTGGGGCTACAGACATGAGCTACTATTCCTGGTGTCGCTTTGGGGGATTCATAGTTAGATTATCACAATTGCATGGCCAGTGCTCACTTGCTGAATTGTCTTTCCTGTCCTTGAAGGACTTTGTAAACCTTAGAGGGAAGGGCATGGAAAGCCATAAAAAATTGGCATTTGTCCCATGTATTTATTAGATCATTCTCTCAGTCCCTTAAATAATCATTTGAAAGGGATATGAAAGACTTTATCCATGGAAGTGTAGGGAAACCAGGAAAATGTATGTCAGAGGTGGGAAGGTTAGCATCAATAAAACATAATTCATGGTGTCCAAACTCTGCAAACAACACCCTATCACCTGCAGGCCACGGGATAATTTTAGGGTAGAGGACTTGGTAGGGTGCAGGCTGAAATAGTTTATAGCCTGCAAAAATATGATTTATCGTATCCTTGGTGTAGAATGGGGAGGAGAATACTAATTGGAAAACCAAGAAATGCCAACTGCCTGTCATCTGGTGAGTTATGTTCTGCTATCATGATTTGCCAGAATGAAATATCTATAAACTAGTACTCCAAAGTAAATAAAGCAGTTTATCTTCACGTCTACTTTGAGTCTCCTCTATACATAATCAAAGTGAAAGAAAAAGAAAAAAGAAATATCCTTCAGATCTCAAAATCCCAGACCTCAAATGCCATGGCCATCACCCTGCCCTCAAGCGCTTTATGCATTTTCCCCTGTTACAGAAAGTCAGCCATGCCTCCATCCTCTGCAAGGCTAGCGCACACCCCAGGTCACTTCACAGGCAAGTAGCCTATGTCATACTCGGAAGGACCTTACACTTCAATGCTATGTCGTTGTTGTCCTCAAACCTCTAACATGGTCATATCAGCATGGTCGATACATTTGCTATCCCAGCATTCAGAAGTAAACACAGAGTATCATGAGTTCTGGTCCAGCCAGGTCTACATAGTGAGACTCTGTCTCAACAAACAAACTCAGCATCACAATGTGTAGAGCACTGGGTTAGCCATCAGATGGGACATAATTAACGGAGTGACAGGTTGGTAAGAATGGTAAGCAGTGAAGAATGGAGACACCAGTTTGGGCAGGGTTTGCCTGAGGCTTCCCAGCGGACCCAGACACATCTACTCACCTTGTGATGAGTGCTAGTGACCATTCGTGAGGCGTGATCTTACAGCAAACAAGGAAAGTGAAGTTCAGGATGACGGGCCAATGCCACAGAGCCAGTACATAGCTCATACAGAATTCTTACCCAAACATAGCTGCTGAAGCATTATCTCTGTAAAGGGCGTGCTTCTGGAGGGGGGGAAGGCATTAGCATGTCTTTGCAGGTGGGAACGGCTCTGCATCACTGGGGCTAGCTGAGCATACAGAGGAGGCTGTGCCAATATTGGAGATGAGGGTGAAGGTAAGAATACAGGGATGGGGAAATGCACCATATACTAAGAATTTGCTTTTTCATGGGAGTTGATAAGAGAAGGCCAGGACGGTCGCCGTCAATGGAGGCACTGAGGGAGCGAACTGCCTGTGAATTCACCAACATTGCACATGCTCTCTGTGAAGGGAGGTGTGAAGGACCAAGCTTTTGATTACCGAGTCTAGTGTGGAAGGCAGAGTGCAGGGTTTGGTCATGAAGAGCGCAACTGAGCACAGAAAGGTTATTGTGACGACGTGGTCCACGATAGGGGAAAAGGTGGGTCAAGAACAGCCACACGAACCCGCTAAGCTGACCTATTAACTCGGGGACAAAGGGGAAACTCATGACGGTAATGACAAGAAAGTGAAGTTGGAAACCATTTTGGAGAAACACACATGTCCACAGACAAATAGATTATCTCTCAGTGAAATTCCGATGCTTGTAATGTTCCCCCATCTCTCTTAATTTTTTCCCTTCCCTCTTCCCCAAATCTTCCATTCATATCCTAACCTCTTGTATCATTTTTTGTTTTTCTTTTCCCTTGTTACTCATCTCCGCTGCCTCCTTCTGTCCTTACCCTGTGTTTGTTGAAAGTTGGGCTAGATTTTAAATGCTTATCCTTGGGAGTGTTTTTCTAAATTGCTTTTAAATTAGGCATTTCATTTATGAATTGTGTTCTCTTTAGAGGAGTTAATGGCATGTGAGCTATCATCTTTTTCTTTGTGAATTGGTCTGTTTTTTTCAAAATCTTTTCATCAAAATATGTACAAGAAAGGGTAATTATTCAACTCAAACTATAATTGTGTCTAATTGACACTCCAGAAATATCCTTCTTTGTAACGTCTGAAACAATTCATTAAGGTTTTTTTTTGAACATTGATTCATAGCTAGTGTCTCATCTGTGCCACAGGAAAGGCTCTTGACAATGTTATTATGGGATGCATTCTATAGAGATATTGTACATCAATTTTCAAAACACTGTGGGGCAAACTCTTTTGCAAGTCATAATTTCTTATACCAAATTGGCTTATTAGCTATTAGCTAACTGTCTGGCTGCCTTTATAATTTCAATAGAAAGAAGCATTGACAGACCAGCGTGGTTTTTGTGCTGTTCCGTCGTCGGACGGATTTCAGCTGCTTTGGGTGAGAGCATTATCACCACTGCCTGCCCCTCTCGAGCTGTCACCTCTTTTTGCACCTCGCCTACCAACCAGAACCCCACTCTTAAGGTTCTTCCACATTTTGCCTTTGCCATTGTGACGCTGAAGGTACTGGTTACAGTCTCTCCATGGTGTCTTACTTAGCTGACCTGGTACTTCCTGCTCCCCGCCTCCCAGCTTTTACTCTTCTTACTCAGTATGCCCAGTGTCACTAGACTTAACCTTCTATAGTCTCAGCCCTGGACAGAGAGATCTCTTCCTTTAAGCTCCGCACAGCACCCCACTGTGAGGCATGGTTAACAGGGTCTAGAGTCTCCCACAACTGGATTTGTTTTTATTTAAATTAGAAATGTCTTATTTTATATATCAGTCCCAGTTCCCTCTCTCTCCCATCCTCACACACCCATCACTGACACCCCCCATCCCATCCCTCTTCTGTTCCATAGAAAGGGTGAGGACTTCTATAGGGGATAATCTAAATCTGTCACATCATTTGGGGCAGGGCCTAGGCCCTCCCCCGTGTGTCTAGGCTGAGGGATTGTCCCTCTATGAGGAGTGGACTCCCAATGTCCATTCCTACACTAGGTACAATGCTGTTCTACTACCAGGGGTCCCACTGACTGCCCAGGCCTCCTCACTGACGCCCATGTGCAGGGAGCTTGGTTCAGTCCTGTGCTGATTTCCAAGCTGTCAGTCTGGGGTGCATGAGCTCCCCCTTGTTCAGGTCAGCTGTCTCTGTGGGTTTCTCCAGCCTGGTCTTGACCCCTTTGCTCTGCAACTGGATTCCAGGAGTTCAGCTCAGTGTTTAGCTGTGGGTGTCTGCTTCTGCTTCCATCAGCTACTGGATAAAGGCTACTGGATGGCAGATAAGTTAGTCATCAATCTCATTATCAGGGAGGGGCAGTTAAGGTAGCCTCTCCACTATTGCTCAGATTCTTAGTTGGGGTCATCCTTGTAGATCTCTGGGCATTTCTCTGGTTCCAGATTTCTCTCTAAACCTATGATGGCTCCATGTATTATGGTATCTCTTTTCTTGCTCTCCTCTATTCTACCCCGGACCCAATCTTTCTGCTCCCTCATGCCCTCCTCTTCCTTCCTCTTCTCCCCTTCTCTTTCTCCTGATTTCCTCTCACCTCCCCCATGCCCCCAATTGGCTTGGGAGATCTTGTCCCTTTACCCCTTCCCTGGGGGACCATGTGTGTCTCTCTTAGGTTCCTCCTTATTTCCTAGCTTTTCTGGCAGTGTGGCTTGTAGGCTGGTAATCCTTTGCTCTATGTCTACAATCCATACATGAGTGAGTGCATACCGTGTTTGTCTTTTTGTGACTGGGTTAACTCAGAATGGTTTCTTCTAGTTTCATCCATTTGCCTGAGAATTTCAAGATTCCACTGTTTTTTTGTTTTGTTTTGTTTTGTTTTTTCCTCACTGAGTAATACTCCATCTACAACTGGATTTTAAGATTTGTTTTTTTTTTTTTTTTTTCTGGCTATACTTTTTTTTTTGATTCTTTAAAGCCTGAAGTTCCCAGCATTCTCTAGTATCTGCCCTTGTTGAACACATCCTGGACTTCGCTCTTGTCATCTTTTCTATCAGAAGTCCCTCGCATGACCTCGTGCACCCCTGCTCTCTCTTTTCCAGTTCACCTTCACTTCCGTCTCTTTCAAAAAGTGTCTTCTGACTTGTCCTCTAAGTTGAGGATGCGCTCTTTCTTCTACAGATGCCAATTCAACCCCCTTCTCCCTTATCTCCTTCTCTCTCTCTCTCTCTCTCTCTCTCTCTCTCTCTCTCTCTCAGTTTATTTATTTTTTTTTTTTAGACAGGGTCTCTCTGTGTGGCTTTGGATGCGCTGGAACTTGCCCTGTAGACCAGGCTGGATTCAGAGATCCATCTGCAGCTAGCTCCTTAGAAACAGTAAGGGAACCCTTTTCTGAAAGCATCGAGAAAGCTGTATGACTTGGAGAAGCAGGAAGAGCATTTGGAGTAAATCCCCAAACCAGTATCTCTCTCTGTAAGGAAAGCAAGGGCCTTCCGTTGGAAAACACGAATCAGGAGACAGGTCACCAATGGCTGGCACATCCCTGAGCATGCTCAGTCAGAAATTATATCCCCCCCCCCCCCGCCACACTGACTACTTTTTCTCTGAGCTCATGTCTCGTAAGACTGTGAATGCCTTGAAGACTGGCATTAAAATAATATTTACACTGACAGCACCATAGCCAAACCTTCGAAAGACACTGTGAAGGAGGGCGTGTCCCCATGTTATAGATGAGGAGGCCTAGATGCAGGGCAGTGAAATAGCCTTGCCCATAGCCATGGCCCTAGTGAGGGCAGAACCCAGTTTTAAATCAGGAGGCTGGAGTGCCAGGCGTGGAGTGCTGAACCCCCCTTCACTCCTCAGTGTTTCAGAGCATTTTCCACCCACAGCTTCCAACAGCGCCCTCCCCCTGCCCCCATCTCTCTTTAAAATTGAATTGAATTAAAGTAATTTTAGTTAAAGCCTGAAGGAATCTTAGTCATCTGAGGGTATAAAATGTTAACAGTCTCTTCCCCGGTACGTTCCTAATTACTTGGACCCACAGCCATCAATATAGCCACAGCTAGCAGGAGGAAAACGCGCAGAAGCTTATATGAGAACTATGTATATTTTATGTCCATTTGAAAAGCAACACTTCATCACACCCCTGGGAGCTTCGGGGCATGGGTCTGAATATAAATAGGCACGCTTATTGCTTTAGTCAGATTACTTTGATGTGACACTTAGCCTTGTCCTGATTTGTCCTGGAGAAAATTTGATTTGGGCAGCCTGACAAAGAGGAAGACTCTTGTGACTGGACAGAGGGTGTGTCTGAATTCTGCTGAAGAGGTGTGGTCGCATCATCACGCATTCTGGGTCTGGGAATAGCTGCGTAGAAACCACAAACCTCAACTCTCACTGCTTATAGTTCTATCTGATGGGTCACTTGTATGGCATTTGCATATTCATCTGTCTGTCTGTCTCTGTATCATTTGACCTACCTCTCGTCTACCTGTATCATGTATACAATTCCCATGCCCATTTAGATCTGTAACTTGAGTGTCCATAGTAAGGTAACACTGGCTGAGTTTCTCTTCACGTTACTTTGAAGACTTGCAATGAATAACAACCAGGACCATTTGTCTCCAGAGGAGCCTAGCAACCCTTTCACAGCAGGCCGTTGAGTATTGCAACATGGCTGAAGAATAGGGGAAAAACATACCTTAATGAATACCTTATGAATACGACAGAGGTCCTTAAAGAGGAAATGAATACATTGATTAAATAAATCTACGGAAATACAAACAAATAATAGAAGGAAATAAATAAAAGCATTCAAGACCTGAAAGCCAAACTATAATCTGGAAATAAAAGGTTTAGAACTTGAACAGGAACTTCAGAATATAGGCCTCACCAACGGAATAGAAGGGTTGAAAGAGAGAAACTCAGGAATTGACATGATTGAGGAAATGAATACTTCTGTCAAAAAAAAAAAAATAATGTTAAATCTATTAGCCTCCTGGTCCAAAAAGTCCAGGAAATCGGGGACACACTGAAAAGACATAATCTAAGAATAGACATTCTTAGAGGAAGGATAAGAAACCCATGTCAAAGGCACAGAAAATACTTTCAACAAGATCATAGATGAAAATTAATTTCTGTAACTAAACAAGGAGAAACAGATCAAGGTACACAAAGCATACAGAACACCAGATAGATGAGACCAGAGAAGAGACTCCTCTTAGCATACAATGATCTGATGCTAAATGTGCAGAAAAGCAACAAAAATAATAAAAGCCGACAGGGAAAAAGACCAAGTAGCATATAAAGACAGACCAATGGAAGCTTTAAAATCCAGAAGGGCAGGGCAGATGTTCTACA
The DNA here is from genome assembly GCA_030556225.1 of Cricetiscus sungorus. Taxonomy (NCBI): domain Eukaryota; kingdom Metazoa; phylum Chordata; class Mammalia; order Rodentia; family Cricetidae; genus Cricetiscus; species Cricetiscus sungorus. Next base: position 55,547,466 of record JANBXA010000741.1, on the reverse strand, counting down.
AACTGGAAGAGACCACAGACACCAGCTGAGACTACCAGACCAGCAAAAGTTTCAATCACAATAGATGGATAAAAGAAGATATTCCATAATAAAACCAAATTTAAGCAATGTCTGTCTACTAATGCAGCCCCACAGAAGGTATTAGAAGGAAAACTCCAACCTGACCAGGGCAACCAAACAAAAGAAGACACAAACACACACACACACACACACACACACACACACACACACACACACACCACCTACCACAACCACCACCACCATAACAGGAATCAACTAACTGCATTGGTATCTTTCAACATCAATGGTCTCATTAAAGCCCTCTTCTCGAGGCTCAGGCAAGCATGGAAGAGGAGACAAGAAGAGGGAGAGAATGGGGGGGGGGGTGGAGGCCGCCAGGAGATCAAGGCCCTTTACATAAACATGAGCAGAGCTCATATGAATTCACCGTGCCTGAGGCAGCGCACAGAGGGCACGCACAGGTCTGAGCCAGGTTCTGTTTGTTTGCCTTGATTATTTCAAATATTAGCTTTTGTTTTACCTTATTATATCATTTTATTATTTACAAAACATTATAATATCCCCCTCTATTGTTTTGGGATAATCTTTTCTGTACACTGTGAAGATGTGTCTGTTTTACTTCAATTGTCTAAGGCACCTTTTGATTGGTTTAATAAAAGAGCTGAATAGCCAATAACTAGCCAGGCAAGAATATGTAGGATTTCCAGGAAGAGAGAGGAATAGGGTGTAGGTCCGAGAGGCAGGGATTCACCAGTGAGATGGGGAGGAGGTGGGGCGTACTGTATTTAGGAGACGTACTGTAAACAGGATCATGTAAGTTTTAAGAGCTCGTTGGGAATAAGTCTAAACTAAGGCTAAGATTTCATGATCTATAAGAAGTCTCTGTGTCACCATTTGGGAGCTGGCCATCTAAAAAAAGACCAGCTGCACCCTGTATCTTTTTAACACCATTGGTTCTGGGGTTCACTTTCTTTTGATTATGAAACTAAGGTAGCAGGATCATGAATTTCAAAATTTAAAATGAGCAAAGATGATACTTCAGCCACTGTCGTACTCCAACTCAGCTTCAGACATAGGACATCATAGGGAAACTATTGGCCCCAGGAGGAAGATGACGGCATCTTGAACATCAAGATTTGTTCTCCACGTTCCATCCTTGTCCTGGTCCTTGTCCTGCTAACTTCTACCTCGCTTGCATCCTACGTCTTTAAAATCTACGCTTCTTGCCATAATAACTACAAGTAAGAGAAATGAACATGGAAGTCATTGTAAACTTTTAAAATATTATTTTTAATGTGTTGTAATATGTTATAATTGATGTTTCTTACTCACCTAGGAATAATGCCCTTTAAGGTCATCTTGGAGAACAGATTAGCTCTAAAAATATGAAAGAATTATCCATGATTAGCTAGTGTACAATATTTCAAATTACGAAATATTTGGTGGATTGGTACCTAACACAAATTTATTATTCTAGGTTAAATACTATGTTTGGATTAAGTGAAGTTTCATTGCCTTTAAGTTCTCCAGCTAATTGTGGAATTTATATTCACTTTGACAAGATGCTAATATGAATGAGTGCATTAGTCCAATCGAGAATAACAGTCATTAGCTTATGTAGTCTTATACTCATGTAGTGCCTTTTTATACTAGACAGTTTTCTGTCCTGGCTCCCATCAAGGAGGCGTCAGATAAGTGCTGGTATGCTGTGTGTTTCACGCCTGTTTTTCACACCTTGTATTTAAGGAATTAACAGATCCAGACTTTATTTATTTATTTATGTTTCGCTTCTTTTCTGGGGACGAGTTTTGGTCTGTCATAGGAAACAATGGGGACCTTTGTTTTACTAAGTTAAAGATGCCAGACTATGTCTTAAAGGAGGTGTCACTTGAGGATGGAAGGTGGTTTCTATGAGAAGCTGTGGTAGGGAATTTATGAAAGCAAATGGAGGCCGGCTGTGGGTCTGAGGGTTGCTCAGGAGACAACATCCATTAAATTCCAGTAATGCCTCCCTAGGAATTTCCACTGAGGAAAAAAAAATGGTTTCTCTTTTCTCTGAACTCTTTCTTATTCCACTAATGGTTGTGCAGCACATAATCCATTTGCAGTTATGTAGGCTCATGTAAAATCTCTTCTAATGTCAATCATTTAAAGCGTCTGTTATTTAAAGTTCAGCTCTTTAGTTATTAATGGGTTGAGAGATTGCTTGTAAAACTGATGTAGGTCCTAAAGTCATGGAAGTAGGGATTGTGTCTTCCCTATTATGTAAGATATAATTGCTGCTTATTATTATTTTTGTCCCTATCAAATATTCATTGTAATTCAAGCCGTATAGTTTTTTTTTAAGTCTGTTTTGTGGAAGCATACATTCTCCTTAGGGTGGATTCATGCCTTTAACGAGAAAATTAAATTGATACTTCAATAAAAACACTCAAAGAAGTAGTTTTGGTTTCTTCGGGGGATCTAATCATTTGTTCAAAAGCTTGAGGATGAAACAATTTTTCTTTCACGCTAACTGTGAAAGCAGCAACGTGTTTGGTGCTTCATTTAACTGTCCTGTTTAATTTTATTCAGGGATGCTCTTCCTATTATATTTTAGGCATTTACCTTGCCAGCTGCCCTTAGGGTAGGTGTCCTTTTTTTTTTTTAACCATTAAGAATCCAGCGTAAACATTATTCTTAGTGAGAATTGTCTTCTAAGCCATTCTGTGGATGAAGGAATTAGTGGCTGTAAGTTGACAGACTGAGAAAGTAGTGAGTTTAAGTGAATTGTTCGGGATCACCCATGCACTTATTGACCATACTGGGTTCAAACACACATCTGAGTGTCTTCAAATCCAGTACACATTCTACAGCAAGTTGGGAACCTCAGGCAACTAACAACAGCCAATCGATTCCTGGGTAAGGAAAGGAGGCTGCAAAGGGAATAAACTTGATTGACACAGTAATTCTGTCTAAAGCTCAAGGGTGTTCGAAGAAATGCCACTGTGTCCGAGCTGCAGCACAGAGCCCATCCCCCGGTTATTAGGATTTTCCTGGCAGACTTTCCAGCCTTGGGTCATACTGCTTCCTGAGTTCAAAACAAGCCTTTGTACTTACTCTTCTCCAATGGGTATACAGAAAGATGCTCAACAAAGTTATAAAGCAGAAAGGGTAAAAAGAGAGGAAGGAATGTCCGAGGCAAACAAATTGTATCATAAAAATGATCTTTATGTGGTTTTTCCCTCCAGTGGACTCTGTAACCCTCACTATGCACTGACAGCCTTTGAACAAACATCCCTAATGCATGTACCCTTACCTAGCTCGACAGCCATTATTTTATGACCCAGTATCTAGAGATGGCCCTTCCAAAGCTGCAGCTGTCTGGTCTGTCTGTCTACACTGACTGAGACAATCTCATTTCTTTGTCATTGCAGAAATGCCATCTTATCCAACAGATCTGTAGTTGCTGTGACCTATGTTTGGCGACTCCTTCTTTTGGTTTTTCAAAGACCAAAGAAAATGCTGTTGAGCTCAAAGTACAATGTATAGTTATTGTGTGGCCCACGCATCTCAGAGCCCTCCATACGGCAGCTTCTGGCAGCTTCCACTGTTTCTTCCTCTCTTAGCAGTGAAGATCGGAGAACATAGCAACAGGATAGTGCTCAGTGGGTGTCAGGGAGACAGATAAAATGTTTCTTTTTAAACATTTCTCCTTTGTTCCATTCATAACAGGTATTTTCCAGTCTCAACAGTCTCAATAAAAGTGTGATTTTCACATAGAAATAGCTGGTCCAATTCTTTCTGCATTCTGGGATGTGTGTGTGTGTGTGTGTGTGTGTGTGTGTGGTGTGTATTTCAAAATGTTCATAGCTGCCTGGTCAGGAGACAAATTAGAAACTACTTAGCTTTGGATCATTTTTCAGTATGTCTCCAGAGTGAAGGCCAAACCAACAGAGCATGGGGAATGTACCAGAACTGAGCTTCAGCACGTTTCTTTGTGCACTCACTAGTTGCATGTGCTGCTCCTTCACAAGGTACCTAGTGATATTTTTCCACTTTGGGTCTTAATTTATACAGACTTCAATCCATTTAGAGAGTCCACTGGCTTTTGGGGAAGAGTGAGGATGTTGGAGAAGAATGGAGAAAATGGAGAGGATATATGTGACGGGAAGGGGCTGTGCGGGACTAAGCAAACGTCAGTATGCCTGGGGAGGAGAGAGCGGTAAAAGCAATGGAACCAGAAAAGCGAGAAGGAGACGGGGAAACAAAAGACTTGTGAGACATAAGAATCAGTTCAGATTCCAGGGAGAAATGGTGAGACTTGGCGCGGTAAACGATCACACCATGTGACGTGTGGAGTAGGTTACAAGGGTGACATTGGGCAAGAGGATAAGTATGAAGGGTCTTGTCGTGCTACTATGTGGATTAGGTGGATGCGAGATCAGGCTGAGTGAACCAGCTGCGGAGATGCCGCGAGCACACGAGTGAATTTTGGAGAGGAGAACCCCTTGAATGTGGGGGGTGACGGTGACTTTTCTATAATGAAGGTCACTGTAAAAAACTGGTTAACAGGGACTCTGGCCTCTGAGTGCTTTCTGTTAATGCCTCCCTCCCTGCCTCTTGATTTCTTCATTCCTCAAAATGTTTGGAGTCTCTACATCATGCAATTATTGGAGGCTGGACAAAGATGATTTCCATGCTTCCTCTGTTGCCTTAAAAGTTGGCAGTACTTTGTGAGAGATCAGACATGTTAAGACAGATCATGATGAAAGTATGCATTTTGTAAGTTCCAGAACCTGTACATAGTTCAGATCCTTCCAGCCTAAACTGATTAGTGAGCGGTAGTCAAGTGTACTGGTTAGCTTTGCTTTATGTCAGCTTGACACAAGCTAGAGTCATCTGAGAGGAACTTAAATTGAGAAAATGCCTACATATGATCTGTCTGTAAGGCATTTTCTTAGTTATTGATGTGGGAGGGTCCAGTCCTTTGTGGGTGGTGCCATCCCTGATCTGGTGGTCCTGGTTCTTTAAGAGAGCAGGCTGGCCAAGCCATGAGGAGCAAAGCAGTAAACAGCGCCCATCCAAGGCCTCTGCATCAGCTCCTGCTTCCAGGTTCCTGCTCCGACTCCAGGTTCTGTCCTGATTTCCCTTGATGATGGATGATGAACTGAGATGTGGAAGTGTAAGCCAAACAAACCCCTTTCTTCCCAAATTGCTTTGGTCATGGTGTTTCGTCACAATAGCAATCCTGTCTGAGACTCAAGCTTCCATTTTCTTGACATCTTCTCACCTGCGTGTAATGTCCTCAGTTCCTGTAAGTCTGAGATGTGTTAAGACCTCAATGAGGTCACTGAGACCTTACAAGATCAAAACCCTACCCATCCTTCACACAGCCAGAGATTATCTCAGAAGTTCCCATTGAAAGCTGTCCACACAACCTAATGTCTGTCTTTCCCACTGTATCACAGACTACTGGCATGCTGGTTTTATCTTATTTTTCACTCTGTATGAGTAAGAGAAAGAACCTTTCTCACCTTTTGCGAGGTGCTTGGAATTGAACCCACAGTCTCAAGTGTAAAAGGCAAATACTCCACCACCCAGCTAGAAGCCTAGCTAAAAAAAGACTCAAAGAGTAATGAAGTATGGATCCTTAAGACAGAGTAGGAGAATTGCATTTGAATTTCAAGTGTATATTTTTAACATATGTTTATAACCTAAAACAGTTAAATTAAGTTGCCGTGATCTTTGCAAATAAAGTTGTCTTGTATTTCTATTGAATCTATTAGTTGAATCAGATTATTTTATTTCTATAATTCAATGAAACATGCTGCTTTCATTTTCTATCCCCAGGACACCCTTGTAAACAAGATGTTCCTTGTAATATTTTTTTTGTTGGTAAAAACCATTTAATAAGCAAATATCTGCAATCCAAAGCAATATATGCTGACAGCCTCCTAACCATATTTGAAATATGAAGGCACTGTTTCCAAGATGACTCGAGCCAATTGCTTTAATACTTCAATAAAAATAACTGCTATTAGAAGGCTCAATTCTGAAGGCACATAATTTCAATCCTGGTTCATAAAATTTAATTTGGATTTATCTCGGGATAATGATCATTGAGGAAAGTATGTATTGAAATGGTTGGGCACCTGGGTAAGGACCACTAATCTGCTCTGAGAGATTGCTGGGCTCAAGCAGGGTGAGCGGTAATATATACACACACACCATTAATTATTTGAAGAAATATCTTCTGTGACATTGGACTCAAGGTGCTCCAGCCAAACTACCTACCTCAGCAGAATGCTTGCAACACAGCACTAGGTAAAATGGCTTTACATCAAATTGGATTCTCTTCGGCTCTGACCATGCCACATGGTCTTGTGAGTCTGCATTTTCCTCCTCCTCTGTCTTAGGTGGTGTGTGAGTGCGTGCGTGCGCGTAAGTGTGTGTGTGTGTGCATGTGTGAGTGTGAGTGCACGTGCATGTGTGTGCATGCGTATGCGTGTGTGTGCGTGCATGCGTGTGTGCGTGTGTGTGCGTGTGTGCATGCGCGTGCATGCGTGCGTATGTGTGTGTGTGTGTGTGCGCGTGCATGTGAGTGTGAGTGTGTGTGTGAGTATGTGCGTGCGTGCGCATGCGTGCTCGTGTGTGTGTGTGTGTGTGTGTGTGTGTGTGTGTGTGTGTGTGTGATAGATGGATAAAACTCCAGTCATCTATAAGAATGTCAAAAATATAGAGAGTGAACTGCATCTGAAGCTCTGGATCTGGAAGGGGGCGATGACTCTGTCTGAAATAAATGACTTGTCTAGGGTCACAGGGTACAGACTGCAGCACCAACTATTTGATCCCCACTGCAGCGTCACTTCAGTGACCCTCACTAGTGCATAGAAGGTTTTACCCACACACCATAATTGCAGTCCACACGTACTGAAATACAGGAAGCCCAGGCAGCGTTAGGAACTCACTCAGCCCTGAAGCGACCACCGTCCCTCCTTTGTTTACGAGAAAAACCAAGACTTGGAAGCTGAAGGACCTCTGTCAAGTTCACCTAGCTGCTGGGGTCTGACCCCAGCTAAGAGAGATGCACTCTAGAGTGAGGATGCTCCTGCTCCTGAGTGAAAATGCTCAGAGTGCCTGCCTCCCAGAGCAAAACTCAGACCTTTCTGCATGGGAAGAAGAGTACAATGATGAACAAGGATTAGGAGTTAAGAAAATAAAAGCTTACACCCAATGCAAAGCAAAACAAACAACAAACAACAACACCAAACTCCCAAAACAAATGAGAGTCAAACCAGGGAAACCAGAATCAGCCAAGTTAAGGGCTTAGAGGGAAAACACAGGGTCAGTGTTTTCTACCTACAAGTTGTCCTTGTAATCCGTTTAATAGTTTACTTCCACCCAGGGTCACCTGGCCATGGCCATTTGTGTTTTAAATTCAGTAGTATTATTGTTCAATGTACACAACGATGTTAAGAAATCCAAGGTGATACATGTATTTAATTGGAGTGGAATGAAAGCAGATTTCAAGGATGAATGGAAAACATTAACATTCATTTGCGGTATTTAACGGCTTTTCTACGGTAATTGTGGAAGCATGTCCAACCTATTTTTTTTTTTTTCATTTGGCGGATGAAAATATGAGTAAACTCTATCAAATGTAATTTTAAAATAATGATTAGCACTCATTTTACCTAAATGCCTTTTTCCTCCTTTGGCAATCCACGTGGAGTGTCTTTTTGTATCATTCTAAATATACAGAAATGTATGGGACATTCCATCTGCAGAGAGTCATATGACGGTTCTTTTTTAATCTAGAGAGACATCTCGCCCAAGAAGTGATTTATGGCCCTGCCTCAGTAACCTTGGACATGTCTCTATCTTGCACGTTATTGATAAAAGGATTCGGCTTTTGCAACCTGAGATCTGAAAAACACCATCATGTGGAAAAACCCCAAAATACAGTTTTTTGAAAGGTGTAATTATTTCTGGATGGGAAAAGATAGACATTTTTCATCAGTTCAATTTTTCTGCAATCCTGTGTTGGTAAAAGTTATTAATAATGATTGTCGAAGGTAAATTACCCTCTCAAGGACTAGAGATAAATGTTTGATTGGTGAGACTTGTCCTCAGTAGTAAATTACAAGTGTCTCCAGAGGAAATCACACAGCTTGGCTTTTTTTTTTCTTTCTTTCCTTTTATTTTCTATTTTTAATATACTGGTTGGTGGGTGTAAGTCAATTCGAAACACCTATTACATGTCTACAATGCACCCGGCTCACCAGCACGTGTTCAGGATACAGAGGTGAACAGCACGTGGACCCTGCTTGCGAGGGTCTCAGCAACTTGGGATGAGATTGGGTGTGGCTCTGGGAGCTTCTCCACCCAGCACAGCCTCCAGGAAATATGCAGCTCTGCAGAGCTCAAACGGTCTCAAGTGAATCAACTGGCCAGGTGGCCTGCTGTACCTCTAATCTCATCTGTTATATATATGTGGACGTCTACGTGTGCGTGTGTGTGCATGAATGTGGGTGTCCACAGAGGCCAGAATAGGGGTCATATTCCTAGGAGCTGGAGTTGCAGGTGTGTGAGCTGCACGCTGTGAGTGCCAACTACTGCATTTGGGTTCTTTGTAAGAGCAGTGCTTACTATTAACCATTTAGCTATCTCTCTAGACCTGATTTCTCTGGTCTCCTTATGGGAATGTGATTGGTTACCGCTGAACCTTAGCTCAGAGCTCTCCAGACACAGACACAGACATTGGTTTGATCTGCCCTTCACCGGTCAAGGCGGGGGTGAGATACAGAATTTCGCTTCCTTTACCTTCAGGCTGAGGACGGTGCTTCCTTCTTTGTGCCCTGTAGCGTGTATGTTTCCGCCAGCCCGCCAGCCCGCCAGTCTGGGCCCACAGCCGCGCCAGCCCCAAATAACACTCAGAGACTCTGTATTTGATACAATCCTGTTGGCCAGTTACCATTATTGTTAATGGGCTAGCTCTGCCATAATTATTAACCCATTTCTACTTATCTAAGTATTTCCACGTGGTCGTCTTATCGGGGAGCCGCGCAGCAGGCGTCCTCCTCCTTCCCCGGGCTACATGTTGACTCGGCCTTCTACTTCCTCTTTCTTCCTCCTGGTCTCCTAGCCCCGCCTATCTAGTTTTCTATTGGCCACAGTGCTTTATTAACCAGTATGAGAAACATATATACAGAATAACATCTCCCATCAGTGCCCATTCTAATTCAGCCCTTTGTTTACTGTTTTGCCAGGGAATTGTGTCTGTATACAAACAAGCACATTTCCTTTAACTGATAGTTACCAGAGGAAAAGGCCTATCACCATTACGTCAACCAGTATTCAGAAAAGTACAAAGCCTTATAGATACAAGTTATTTAGTTGAGTGGAATCACCAGTCACGTCTCGACCAGCCTTACTTTTGTAGACAGAGAGAGACATGAGTATAGTCAATAATAGTTTTGGTCTTCAGTTTCCAAACAAAATGTAGAAATATTGAAATATCTGAGTGCGAGTTGTATGGATGCCCACCGGGAAGCGTGCATAGAACCACAGAAGGAGGTAAACCCAGATTGCACATATTTGGGGATCATGGGCTGGGATAACATAACTGCCATCCTCCCTCTGTTCTTTTCATCAAAGTGGCTTTTATATGAAGCCTGTGTGACGTTGTTGTCATGGCTGTTCACTGTCTGGTCTGCTGTAGCAATAAGAAGCATTTCTCTGTCTCACCAGCCAGGTTCCAAATAACGACCCGGAACTTATTAATAACGAAAGTTTGGCCTTAGACTAGGCTTGTTTTTAACCAGCTCTGATGACTTAAAATAACCCATTTCTATTAATCCACCTGCTGTCATGTACCCCCCCATGTCTCCTGGCACCTCCCCCATGCCTAGATTCATCTCCTACATCTACTCTCTCTGCCCAGAAGACCTGCCCTATACCTCCTGCCTAGCTATTCTTTATTAACACTATCACAGCAATATATCTTCACATGGCCTACAAATATCCCACAACACTGTGGTCCCTGTTCAACTGCTCTCAGGCTCAAAGCTTCCCTTACACATTTGCAAGTAGGACAGTAGCTGTGTTGGAAAAGAGCAGGGGAAGCTATATACACTTTTAATATGTGCACAATCTTATTTCCTTCAAGAACGGTCTTCCTTTCACCATCACGACAAAATTCAAGCTCTTAACTACCGTCTTTTAGCTAAGACAAAATAAGGGCCCACACATTTATTGTGTGCTGACACTGTGTGACAATCAGTCAACTTCAGGGAGCCCATTCACTCACTTCCATGTCCTGTGGCTTTATCCTTTCTCTCTCTAGGCCTGGGATGGGAAACTCGTAAGTGACACCTTTCTGCGTTTTCTGACTTTGTCATACAAAGTTAATACTTGGGGTATCCAAGAAGCATACAATGATTCTAAAGAGTGACAAGAAAAGTAATGAGTTTTGACTGCCACATTAAAAATCTAGGTTCTAAATATCAAATACTTTGAAAGGATAATACTTGCCTATATAGAAATACTGTCTGTCAAAACCTTAGTATATATCTTAATTAAAACTGAAATAAAATCCATGAGTGATTCTCCTAGACTGCCATTATTTCTCTCCTTGCTGTTAATAAAAAACAAAATTCACCAAAAGCTAATAGAGAAATCACTACAAAGGAAATAAACTTCATAACTTTGAAAATGAGCAACCTATGCATTTTATTTAATTATGTTTTGTTGAAGGTATGCATCTAGGTGTCTTTTTCTTTTTCATTAAAAAGCTATCCATCAATAATGATAGTATTTCTTCTGTGAAAAAACAAGAGAATTTTTCAGCATGGCAAAGTCAAATAGTATTTGCAAACAGGTCTACAGATTGGGAAAATTCATGAGAATATGAGGGAAAGCAAACCAAAGGGCAGTAAGAGATAGAAGCCTTTGCAGTCATCTGAGATGCCTCGAGAGATGTTAGGTGTCTCTTACGGCTTGAAGATAAGCAGAGTCTGCCTGGGATGCGAGCAGAGTGAAAAGTATGGAGAGCATAACATCAGCAGCCCTGGCTAGACATGGTAGTCACCAAACAAAACAGGCCATGGATGTGAGAAAGGGACGCTTGGGGAAGTCAGGGTGGTGACTGACAGAGGTGGAGGGGAGATGGGCAAAACGTGGGAGGAGAGTAGTCAGAATGGACCAAATCATGCAGGAACTTGTCAAAGGACAACTTCACCGAATATCAAAATAGAGTCCAAATGTCTAACAGCAAAAAGCGTCTATGAGACAGAGGTAATACACGCATAGATAGTGTAGTTCTCATACACACACACACACACACACACACACACACACAGACACACGTGCGCACACACACACCATACACACACATATACACACACACAGACACATGCACACACATGCGCGCACACACACACAGACACACACGCACACACACATGCACACACACACATACACACAGGCACACACATGCACACACATACACACACACACGCACACACATACACACACGCACACACACACGCACACTCACACACAGACACACAGACACACATCTGTAGAGCTATGTATAGGAAGAATAGTAGCATCAAAGACTGGGTTCATGGCCTCAAAGGAGACATTTGTCCTTTGGTTTTAAGTACACTCACGGGAATTTAACTAAAGAGTGTTTTCACCCACTCAGACAGAAGCTAGTTTAACTTTAAAACTGAATTATTTCAGAAAGGGGGGGGACGTCAAAAGGATGAATGTGGGCTGTAAGTAGTTTATGAGATTATGTCAATTTTCTCATTCAACATTTTCTGTCTTCTCCAGAGGTTAACTGAACCCACACTATCCCTATGTTCATCACAGAATGTACACATTGATGAGATATTATATTTCCTCAGCATGATAAAAGCGATCCATAATTTATATCACTTATTTTGATATAGAACTCCTGAACATTGGGATATTCTCTCATTGCTCTAAAAGGCTGAGGGCCTAATTTATCCTCTGAAAATATTCAACACTTAGATGCTTGTGTGTGCTTGTGTAAGTGCATGTCTGTGTGTGAGTTTGTGTTTGTGAGTGTGTCTGGGTATATGTCTGTGAGTGATTGTTATGCATGCATATAAGAGGTGTATACATCTGTGTGTGCTTGCATTTATGTGTATTATGTGCTTACATACATGCGTATGTATGCACGTCTTTGTCCAAGGATGTGTGTGTGTGTGTGTGTGTGTGTGTGTGTGTGTGTGTGTGTGTGCATATACTTACACTGCATGGTATATAGACAGCTTCTAAGGTCTTACCCTAGGCAATTTGCAGACATCGAGAAAACTTTCAGGAACACTTATCTAGTAGAGATGGCATAGTAAACAAATGGGTTATTCAATTATATTTCAGAAGGAGCCTTCACAGTACAGAGAATTGCAGTAGCAAGCAATTCACAGGCTTTCTTCAAATGGCGATAACAACAGAAGGAGACACTGAGGTTGAAGTAAACACAGTTTCCAGTGGAAATTTCCCAACTGTAACTTAAAACCCATGCCAAAAAAGATGCCTGAAGGGAAATTGTGGTTCTTCTCTCTTCACTTACTGAACTGGTTTAAAACCTCTCGCCTTGGTCACCCAAGTTCACACGTCCCGGTGACATTTGAACCACAGCCAATAGATCACGGCTGAAACATGCGTTTTGTCTGCCAGCTTGTTTGGGATTCTCAGCTGAACTAACTTCAGCACGAATCTTTCAATTCACTGAAATCGATTTGTTCACAATATGGACAATTTGCTCTTTTCATTTGCAACATCCAAAGGCGACACTAGCCGATACGAAAATGGTTCTGACGTATGAAGAAGGGAGAATTGTTCCAATGCGTCTAAAACCCAACCTGCCAAACCTGGGCCCCCAGTGCTTTGCAATGGGGCCTAAAATCCAACTGACCAAACTGGGGTCCCCAACCCTACCAGTCACCTCGAAGACAACGACCACTTGGAGGGTGACGGTTCCCTGTAAACTGTTGGAAGCTGCGCTTTGGGCACTGAATTTCTATTCCAATTCTGTCACTCGATTCTGAATTCTTCTAGAACGTCAGTGTTCTCATCGATGAGATAGGTGTGCTGCTTTTGTGAAGACGACATGAACAATGGCTTGCAGGCATTTAGCATGATGGCGCCTGGCACGGTAAGAGGACAGCAGACAGCATTCGTGCTTGTTACTTAAATAACAATTTACCATTGGTTCCGATTCCACACATACTTTCCACATTGCAAATGTTAATTCTGGTTATCCAAGTCCCTGGTGCCAAATGCAAACTCCTTTAGTGCATCTTCACATTTTAAACCCAAACAAAACTAAATGTGAGTTGTAGTTGTGTAACATGCTCACAAACTCGGAGGGGCCATGAGCTCTGCAGGACTATATCGTGTATCATGTAAATACCACTCAGTTGGGCCCTAGTCAAGGGATCCTACCCACTTACTGCATTAGCTTTCAAACTGTCTTCTATTTCCTCTATTCCTTGAATCAAGTTGCTATACGTAGACTGGATCATTACAACCCTGTAACAAGATATTCACCTTGTCTGCGCCTATGGTTTAGGCCACACCCATTGGGGGCGGAGACAAGGCCAGACGTGAGCTGGGGGAAAAGGCTGGGAAAGGGTGGGGCTGCTCTCTTTGGTGGACACTGGAAGGCTTAGGATCTGGTGGAACCCGCCGTGTTCATCTGCCTATGTTGTGAGTTATTTCAACCTTAATAAACATCTATTTGGCCTAATTGTTTATCCTGATCCTTATTAAATCTCAATACAACCCAGCACAGCTTGATAAAGGAAAGAGAAAAACATAAAATAGGAATGAGGTCACTAAAGTATAAAGTAAAAACAGTTCTGAAAATAGTGTACTAATGTCAGATTATAACATTTTCTTTTATATGTTCCCATGGGTTATTAGAAGGGTCAAGTAAAAAAATAAAAACATACTTATAGGAAGAAAACATATACAGTGCTTTTGCTGCTATTTATTGTTTGTCAAAGTGACCTTCGATTAGAAAATGTCATCATGAAGTAGCATCTCCCAGACAGCTATGCTTGGTGGAGTGAGCAACACACAGTCTGCTTGCTAGTGAACAGGCAATTTTTGCCTCGAGAACTTCTTCAGAGGAGATAGAAATTCAACATTGCTCTGACAGACTTGGCGGGTGTTGGGGCGTCAGGATGCCGCGAGAAGCAGATGGAGATGTTTGTCAGCTCCATCTGGCTCACAGACCAGCTGGCTGGGGAGCAAGCAATCAGGTGTGAGCGCTGGAGTTAAATCCCATGCCTTATCTGCAACCCTTCCTTGCATTTTATTTTCTTTACTTGTAGCTTCATAAGAGAAAAGTCACAGTAAGCCCGCCTCAGCCAATGCATCCTTTTTGTGTTCCTTCTTGATTGACTTGTTCATTTCAATCCTTCTGGGTTATCGCTCTGTCTCACATAATCACCCTCTCCAGCCATGAGCTGTAGACAGTACCCTCGGTGCTCTATGCTTGAAATGATTGGATATTCTTACGTTGTTGTTCTCTTCTCTTTCTTTCCTTTTCTCTCTCTCCTCTTCCCTTTCCTCTTTTCCTCTCCTCCCATTTTTTTTCCTCTTACCTTCTACGCAGCCAATTAACACTGTATCTTTAGACTTTAGGCCCATTGCTCTTTCCTGGAAGGCATCCACCTGGACCTTTGATTTCCCCCCACCCCCATCATATCATTATCCCATTCTTTAGCACATGGTTATCTGATTTCCTGTCCATTGCTCCAGATCTGTTTAAAAACAGTGGATATGTGGCTCTCACCACTGTAGATCTCTACAGTGACAAACCCCACACAGGACACAGCTATTGGGCTTAGTATATGAAAGCTGCGGCCATCCTCAGTGCTGTTACAGATGGAGTGGGAATGTACAATCCTTAGTGCACATTCTCCTGCTAAATGCGATGGTAACTCAAGCAAGTGCAAATGTGTAGTTAAGTCTCCCAGGACAGGACATGGGCAGAAAAGATGAGCATAGCACTTGAGCCTGCTGTATGGGAAGAAAAATCAAAGCAAACACCCCCCCCCCACTCTACCAATGTGTGGTTTTACTAGGACGCGATGATGGGTCTAATTCAGAAAGCATGTGTGTATCAAGACAATGGAAAAGACTGCAGATTTGGGGACTTTCTGGGGTGGGCGTGTAAAATACTTAGGATGAGTCTTTTACAATGAGGGGCCTGTAGAATGGTTAGTAAATTCTGTGCACATCAGGTAAATATGCACTTACTTAGCATATTGTGTGGTTGAATATGGGAAATATTTCTGAAATACATAAAGGTGGATTCAAAAGATACACTGCATATATTGGTGCTGTAAAGACAGCTCAGTGGTTAAAGAGCACTGGGTGTTCTGCCAGAGGACCTGGTTTTGATTCCCAGCATGCACATGGCAGCACAGAGCTGCCTGTAACCCCATTCTTGAGAGATTCGATATCGTCTTTCAGCCTCTGTAAGCCCCAGGCTCAACCATAGGGAATGGGCCTGTATATTCAGGCAAAAGACCTATACACACGAAATACAATTTAATAACAAAAAAGTTATGAAAAGTGCATATTTTATTTCAATTTGTTTCACATTTATTTGTTTAGTGCATTCACGCGTGCAGTAATGCAATTGTATGGAGGTTAGTGGACAACTTTCAAGACCCAGTGGATTGTACTGGTGTCACCATGCTTTGCAGAACCATCTTGCCCGTCCCCCAGTTACATAGTTTTGAACAGCCCGTGAGAAAACCAGGGAATGACATCACTGTCACCTCGAAACTTGTCATAAATCCAAGTTTTGCCCATCATAATCCCATGAGACAAAAAAACGTGGTGGGCTTCTTGTGTTTCGAATTCCACGCTTAGTTCTCCGGAACTTGTTTGGGGAAGGAGAAGTATCTTTTCTTCCCTTATCTCTTTTTGTTTTTGTTTGTTTCAGATCCCACCATTGAAGGCTCATCTCTCACCCGGAGAATCTTGTCTCTAATCCCATTGCACCGAGCTTGTATCAGAGTTGCACATCCCCTGATCCCTGCCTTCTTGTTTTTTTAATCAGTGCCCACTGGTAGGCAACAGGCTCTTTCTACAGAGCTCAGCATTGGTGCTCCCTCCTCTATGGATTTGTGTTCTCCAGCTACTGTCTTCCTTCCAAACCGGAGCTACCTCCTTAATTGCGGATAGTACGCCTAGGCATTCTGCAGACAACTCAAGTTCAACATATCAAAAGAGAATCTCCCCTGATCCTCCTTCAACTGATGGGAGAGAAGCAAGGTCTTCCTGTGTATCAGCTCTGTGGTTAAAGTCGGAGTCCAGAGTTTTTAATGATTAACTTTCAGGTCTTAGTGATGTGATCTCCTCAGACTTCTCAAGCATCTATAATGGGTTATTATCGTCTTTTCCAGCCCCATGTGGACATGTGAATTTCTTACTTTTAATCTGTCAATCATCCAGATTTTCTTTCTCTACTGACTTGGAGCTCTTCTAAGTTCTTACTGTCCAGGTGATCATTCTGAAACACAAGGGTTTGTCCCCTTGTACAATTTCTTCACCACTGCCCACACCACCATATTCAGCCCCCAAAAGAATAAACTCCTTACCATAACAGGCAAGGCCTTTTCTGTCCAGTCCCGACTTTTAGCACTTTCTCTCTGACTGATTGCAATCCCCCTAGGAACTCCATCTTGCAACCTAGTGGGTCATGGCTAGGTTATGAGAAAAAAGAATAAAAGCTAAAGGATTGCCATTATAAGTTTATCTTGTTTTCATGTGAAAACATCTGTCCCCTAAAAATAGCCAAGGCAATTGCTTATTTGGTCATGATCTTATAAATGATTTGATGTCCTTTCCTAAATATTTATCAGGTTAGATTTCCCAAGATGAGATGTGGGAGTGCTTGTGTGTTCAAAGGTATCCTTCAGCTGTCTGAAAAATCCTCAACTTGTGTGCCTAGCTAACTCCTGATATTTCTAGATGTAACTTAGAAACCTTTTTTTTTCCCTCAAAACCCCAAGCTTCCTGCCTGGGATTTGAAGTGCCTCTGATCAATAGAGCATGAGTGATCAACACCATAGATTGGACAACTGTTGCCTGTCTGGTTTTCCTGCAAGCATGCGAATGTGGCCTTGTTTTTCCCCACTCTCCTTTGCTAATTCAGGTCCTGATCTAATAAACCCTATGAAAGTGAAAAACAAATCATGATGATGTGTGTTTGGCTTGATTATATGGCTTACATACCAGCCATGTGAGTTTGTCTCCAGGGTTACATAGTCAACCCTGATTGGGAGATGAGCTAGTCTCTCTAACTTTCCATCTCCCCGCAGCTTCTAGTGTTATTTTCTGTAGATTCCATTCTCAGTAAGTGTTTACTGAATTCGACTGAAGGACATGCAGGAACAGAGACGGAATTAAGACCCTGAGAAATTAAGATAACAAAAGCAATCTGCATGAGGAAAGTCACTTCAGCCAAAAGGCCCTGGACAATTATTTAAAGTGACTACGCTATCTTCAGGGACTCTTTCAAATGCATATACTTAATCATCTAATGTGTAAGTCAAATCTCAGATCTCAGATATAATTAATTCAATGTCTTCACTTTTATTTTTTTCATGCTAGCTTTCATTAGATGAGGTTCATCCATCCGTAATACGGCTCATGGTGGTCCATACCTGTGAGTGCCAAGGAAAAGAGATTCCGTGTTTACCCTGTGGTGAAGGAGTTTGCACCATGTCCCTGGAATTTAGAGAAGTTCCCAGCTAAGACTCTATGCTACTGATATGTTTAAGGAAAGCACTATCAGATTTTATGGGAGACAGCTGCTGTTTGGAAGCTCACAAGCGTGAGTGCCGACCCTGAAGTTAGGAATTGGGCACAAAAAGAAGAGTTTGGTTTAGGCTTTGATGCTAATGTCTAATTGCTGACGTAAAGAACAGATCAAGTCCGCCTCGTGAGATTTGGACCGAGCAAGTAAAAGTTGCACAAGCCGCTTCAGCTTTTATAAGTAACTCAGTGAATAATATGGACAGGAGAAATGACCTCAAATCAAAAGCCAGGATTTCTTCTGGATAAATATTCTAACACTCTGAATATTAATTCCCACCAAACACCTTTGAAGAAAATGTGACTACTTAGGTCTTTGCCAAAATGAGGACTGTGCTTCTTCTCTGAGGGTTATTTAACACTTTCCATAATTTTGTTATAAATGGCCCGATGAAACGCAACAGTAAGGTGTATGTTACATTAGGAGGGACAACCTATTTCTGAGTAATAAGGTAATTTGTAAAACTAATGGGTGTGTTTATGAGCATAAAGGGTTCTAAAGAATGAATAAAATACTTTAACAGGCAACACTGAGGTAGTCAGTATGAAGGGACACATTCTTCTGGGAGAACTACATTTTAAGATAGTTGCCAAACTGTGGGTAGGTGGCCCTTCTCCGTGGCTTGTGGGCGGAGAGAGAGAGCAAACAGCCTGGTGTGAGTGTTGAGCGTGGAGCCCAGGGCTCGCATCCTCTTCCAACACTTCTGTTAATTAGATTTTTTTTGACGCCTCTATTCCATATTCATGGGATATGGCAGTTGGAAAATCCACACTTTGAGATTCAGTCCAATGTTTAAAATTTTAATTAAATTTAGTAATTCAGCATTCCAAGGTGAAAATGAATCCACCCTTTCCAGTTGGTTATGGCTTCCATGAACACGGAAAAAACAGAAGATTAGCTGCAGCAATATTAGCTCCCTGCCTCGCAAAGCGTGTTAAACTTTACAGGGCTCCCTGTAATACACATATTTATGTTGATTTTGCTGCATTCTTCTGGAATGTTATTTTCAAGCAGATGATTAATGTCCTAATAACTTGTGTTTTATGGTAGCTCTCCGGAAGAAAAGGCTGCTTTTGTGTATTCATTAGGTCTACCTGTCTTTGGCAGAGGGTGGATCTGATCTGGGGATGAATGTCTTGCGTTTGTTAACATATACAATGGCTCCTTTTATGGCTAAGCCCTGACCTCTGTCTGTGACAGAGGCTCCGTTATCAGCAGTCATGAAATGCGTCTTGTACTTTAATGAGTTTAACATTCTAGAGGGAGCCAGAGAGGGGCTTTGTTCTTGGGAGGTACACTGGGTACACTGGGTTCCCAGTGCCACCCTCCTTCACTACAGGTTACACCCATGGACAGAGAGAGAGAGAGAGAGAGAGAGAGAGAGAGAGAGAGAGAGAGAGAGAGAGAGAGGAGGGAGGGAGGGAGGGAGAGGATGGGGGAAGAGCGAGAAAAACAAAGACAGAGAGAGATAGAGAGAGAGACAGAAAGAGAGGGAGAAAGAGGGAGAGAGGGGGGAGAACGAGGGAGAGAGAGAGAGAGAGAGAGAGAGAGAGAGAGAGAGAGAGAGAGAGAGAGAGAGAGAGCGAGCTGGATGCTTACATTATGAACAACTATCTGTAAACTTCAGTTTATATAAAACAACTATTTACCATACCCTCTTTGTTTCTAAGAAAAATAGTGTTTTAATTCTTTAAGAATTTCATACAATGCATTCTAAAAACTTTACCTCCGCCTCCTCCACCCACCCATCCCCAGATCCACGTCATTCTGGGTTTTAAGTTTATTTTACAATGGGGAACACTAACTGCTTTTAGGCTAACACTTCCCAGACTGTTTACCGACATGCTTCGTGGGATATAAAAGCTCCGTGTTGCCCATTTCTGTTCACCTTCCTTGTTAGTTTGGCTTTTTACTTTTAAGTGTGATGCTTAAAAATCGTGGCATTTCCCTGCAGGACTTTTAAAATAACATACTATTCCATGAATATATATGTTTTGAAAGTCAGACTATCACTTAGGACCACATGTTTTTAAGGTTATGCAGATGCGTGTACATCTATTTATTTATGGTTGCTGTATCTATGAACTGCACACACTTTATATAAGGAAACCAAGACAGGGGCCGTGAAGCCATTGCTGAGTTCCCGTCCCCGTCGCTTTCCATGGTTCTCTGTCTGGGCCACAGTGAGGACTCCATCTTCTGAACGTACAACTGGGAAGGTTACTCGAGGGACTTACAGTTAGCATGATTGACACATAAGAGTAGTATTGCACAGGTCAGTTTTTTTTTCCCCAACTTGACAGTACCTTTCATAAACACAAGTTTTTATTACTGGAACTTACTTTTTTTTAACTGTTGTCTTTTAACTGCTACTGCTTGCCATGCTCTGTGAATTTTGGAACCCAGCTTTTAGAATGGTGTTTAGGACATTGAGTCCTGATGAGAAGTCCTGTCTGCATTCATGCTCTATCCTAACTCAGCATCTGACACAGTCACAGCGAGAAATGAGTCGATATACACGATGCCTGTCACAGGAGGGGCATGCAGTGCCATCCCATGCTGCTCACGTGACACTTAGTGACATGTGTAAGTCTCCCAGGGGCCAAAGTTCAGACTGCAGGTCTAATTCAGGTGATGGAAGTTAGCATGCCCCTAAGTGCCCTGAAAGACCCAAAATCCTGGAGAGGAAACCCAAGTGGTAGGCATGGTAGAGAATTTTGTTCTCTTCGGGTCTTTCCTGTTTTGAATATAGAAAGTCTGAGGGAGAGAAAATATCTTCATTTTCATAAGATCACAGCTCCTCCCATAAATGTCCAGTGAGGATGGGACAATGAGGTATGGGGGAAGTACCAATGACACAACTATGCATTAACAGAGCATAGAGGTGACCCTTATTGAAAACATGAACATTTATTCTGTTTTTTTTTTTTCCCCTTCTGATGTCATCGTGTGTGCATTTGAGAATTGGGGAACTGTAACTAAAGTGACCTTCAGCCCTCATGCAGGAAAATCAGCCCAGAGTAGTGCATGGCTGTAAACCCCAGTTACTTGTGTAGTGAGTGACACATAGATCCCTGGAGCTCACTGGCCAGTCATTGTAGCCAATCAGTGAGAGACCCTGTCTTAAAAAACAAGGAGGTGAAGGAAGACTACCTATATTGATCTCATGTACTCATTCAGACTACTTTATACACATGAACATGCATGTGTCACACATGCACACACATGTGCACATTAGTACATGTGCACAGATGCATAATGCACATATACCATGCACACACAAATATACATGCATGCATACACACAAAAGCATACACACATGCATACACACATGCACAGATGGATACACACACGCATGTGTGCGCACGCGCGCGCTCACACACACACACACACACACACACACACACACAGGAGGGGTTGAGGGCTGCAAAGTCAATTGAAGGAACAATGAGGACTTACTCTCTTTCACCAAACCTTTAAGAAAATCTCTAAATCTCTCTCCTCTCTCCCATCTCTCTCCCTCTCTCCTGTCTCTCTCCCCCACAACCCTCACTCCCACTCTTTTGCAAATATGAATCAATTATTTTCTAGATCATTTAACTATGAAATGCTTTGTTTTTTATAACACATGTATTACTTCCACTAACATTTTCATTTTCACGATTGACACTAATCTACTGGCCCATTTTCTTTCTTAAAAGGTCTGTTTTTGGTCAAGATGCTGATAGTAAGTGACTATGGAGATCTTCGCCACAAATAGGACATCCCCATAGCTCAGGCATCATCACAGGGTGGAAAGACTAAGATTCAGAGGCCAGAGAGGAGCCAGAGGGAAGCAATGTCTTCTGGACATGACAGGACCGCTGCCCTTACAAACTCACGGCAGCTCCAGTTACAAGCCCGGGATCAAGCCAGTGAACATTCTAGACCAGAGCAGAGAGGCTATCCCGAACCTGTACCTCTCAGGAACTAAAGACAGTTGATGGCTTCTAGAAAAGGCAACTCATTTCTTCCTGGATTTGGATCCTGTTCATTGAACACAATCCAGTGGTTGGCATCACATCCAGAATTTTATGGACAGCCCAAACTGGAGTCTACGAGTTATCAATTTTTTAAAGGATATGAAATTAGAGGGGTGTAGGGGGTAGGCTGGATCTGGGAAGAATTAAGTAGAGTTGGGGCTGTGGTGGCTTGGATAAGAATGGCTCCACAGGTCATATATTTTAATGGTCAGCCACCAGTGAGTGACACTATTTGAAGGGGTTAAAAGGAGTATTAGTTCATTTGGCCTTGCGGGAGTAAGTGTGCCACTATCCATCAGGATGACAGCTCTCAGGGATTGCTTTAGCACCTTCCTGCATGCTGTGACACTTAGTGACAATGGACCAAACCTCTCAAACCGTAAGCAAGCCCTCAATAAAATGCTGCCTTGATCATCAAGAGAATGCTGAGGAAGAGAGGGGGGAATATGAACAAAATACATTGTATGGTATTATTGAAAATACAAATATTTATTGAAGAGATGGATGGTAACAGAAGATGCCCCAACCTTTCCTGGTTGTATTGCTATGAGGAACAGAAGCAACATTGAGATTCAAGGCCCTGAATCCAAACTCAGAACTCCCCCACTTATTTATTGTTTTTATGCTTGTGTTTTGATAAAGGATTTATTATAACTACAGATTTTTAAAAAATCAAATCACATATATGGATTAAAGCCTGTTCTCAAGACCAATATTTCCCATATTCAGACCTGAATACAAATCTGTGTTTGGAATCTCACAGCTGCATCTTAAGAAAATAGTCTCAGGGAATGGCTTACTAAATCTGCATCTTAAAATATTTTTATTTTCATCAATGAGTTAGTGTGTTTTCTCTGTAGAGCAAATAACTATAACACACACAAAATAAGAACCTTTATTTTTTTCTTAATTTTTAAAGCTCATTATGAATTGGTAGAGGTGAGCTGTACAATAACAGCATAAAAATAACACAGAAAACCTCTTTAAGGGTTTTCTGCATTCCAGAAAATATATACTTATCACAGATCATAAATGCAGTCTCAGATAATTTTAAACATATGGTGAGTTTCTTCTTAAGTACTTATATTTTCGGATTCCTAATTACGCTCTAAATCTTTTTCTCGTCACGGAATAATTTTGCCTTGAAAATCTGTGTAGGTAAGACGGCTACTTCTTCCCTCATAATATTTATGGGTGTTGGATCAGCTTACAATTTGCAATTCATTAATTCAGAATATAATTCCCCATAACTAAGGAGTCTCTTGTCTAGTTATTTGGCTTAGTAGTGCTTCATTACCTTAAACCATGAGCTGCAAAAACAAACAAATTATTTCTCAAGCACTTAACAGTCGATATGTTATGGAAACAGCCTGGGAAGGTGTTATCCCTACTCATTCCCAGGAAGTAATTGCAGTATTTACTGCTCGGCTGTAGCACAGCTATGTGCGCATGGAAATGTTCTCTGCTCCTGTTAGGTCCTTTAGTACAGCAGAATAACTTCATGGTATTGTTTGTGTTATTTTGAGGGCGTTTGCTTTCATATTTATGTTAGCTGAGTCGTATTTTTTTAAGGAGTTTTTCTATTCTAATTTCCAGATTAAATTTTGAAGCCTAGATTCTGTTGATACTTTACCCTGAAAATTCTGAGGCAATATTGCTACACTCAGCAATGTCTATTGGATCTATTTGTGGCATTTGCTAAGCATATTAAAGTTCCTTCTCCAAGACAGTGGTGTGGCACTGGTGCTAGACTTAGACATTTTGACAATTCTTTTAGCACATGGCTTACTGATGGTTGTTTCTTGGTAGAAGCAGCACAAAAATAAAGGAGCTAACAATGGGACTTTGGGGTTCTAGTCACCAAGATAAAATTAACAAGCGAGGCTTTCTGAGTAGGATAGGGCTTTAGAGCAGGGTTATGAAGGAGAACTAGAAGTATTTCCTAGTTTTAAATGATTTAAATCCTTTATATTACATAGAGAAATACCATTCCTTAAAGTTATGACTTCAAGGGTACTTAAATATATTATGGATTATTTATTTAGTAAATGTGATTCCATTGTTTAATATACTTCCATTACATTGTTTAATGTAAAGGTTTGCCTAATAGACCTTTATATACTATATGTAAATATATACATTAACCAAAAATTTTGAAAATATGGAAAATGGTGTGCAAAATGTTAAAATGAAGAGATTCAACACACTTATTTGATAAAATGTAGGAATGTGAACACTATACATATGGAAAGGTCTATCATTATCATTACCACCATCATCAGCACCATCATCACCACCATCAGCATCATCACACCATCACAGCTATCACCACAGGGAATCATTATTGCGATGGCCATCATAGTGTTGAAAATTACACTTGCATTCTTTCAGATAGTTCTGATAATGGTCTATTGGATAAGACAGTATTATATCTGCACTTTACATGTTGCAAATCAGGAACAGGGGCTTACATCACATGCTAATCAAAGATAATCATACATGGAACTAGTATTCAAATCATTAAAGGTGATTTTCACACTTAATACACTCAAATGAGATTTTTAAAATGTGAATTTTGGAATAATTCTGGTCCCCTTTAGACTCTTCTTTGTCTCATCTTTCTCTTTTGTTTACAGAATTTCTTCAACAAAGATTAAGTGGATCTTAGAATTAAAGTCTGTGAGATGCACAACCCATACCTCTTAGTCAAATAAATGTGTAGTCATTACCTTTTCCAGTAATTTTTTTTACTATGTAAATATTTCAGTATAATTATACCCTACACAGAATTCACATTGAGAATACAGTGTTCAAAAGGATTGCCTTATATGTACACCTGTGTAAA
Organism: Cricetiscus sungorus; assembly: GCA_030556225.1. Classification (NCBI taxonomy): domain Eukaryota; kingdom Metazoa; phylum Chordata; class Mammalia; order Rodentia; family Cricetidae; genus Cricetiscus; species Cricetiscus sungorus. The sequence goes on along the minus strand of JANBXA010000741.1, from coordinate 55,522,721 downwards.
AAGCTTCTCAGGCACCCATGGTCTCCTTAGAAAACCTTGTTTCCACTCTACCCCTTCCCTCCATCAAGACAACTGTTATTTTTATTTTCACAAGCTAGGCTCATGTATATGAACCTTAATTAAACTGCCCTGTAAGGACTTTTCAATTCCTGTCTTCTCTACTTAGCAAGCTATGTCTGAGACTCATCACGTTAACAGCCCAAATCTTTTATTTTGGAAACAAGGTAAAGAAATACATGGAAGTTGACTACTTTGCTCCTAAGTAGAGTGTGGCTGATTTCCCATCCCTATGCCAGTATGCTTTCCATTCATGGTTGGTCTCATCTAAATTAGTGTTGATGTGGCCTTTGAACCATCAGAGCCATGCAAGGATCCAGAAAGACCTTCCACATTCAGTTGTGGGCTGTCTCATTAGTTAGGGATTAGCTAGAAACCAGAAACCATTCTAGGCTTGGAGTGGTTTTTAAGTATGTAGCATTCGGTACAGGGAAACAGTTATATGGGTTAGAAAATAAAAGAGTAGAAAGAATGATGATCTAGAAACCACCAAAGGAAGCCCCTAACACTCCTAGTACCTAAGGCATAAAAGGGAGAGCATGTGATCTTAAACAGAAGCCAGGATCACCAGGGTTGGATGGGATAACAGAAGAACTGTAGGGAATTATAGTAACTGTCAGCATTGCTGCAGGTATCTTAAGAAGCAGACCGAGGGGGAAGAAATACTCTGGCTTCCTTCCTTTCTCTGAACTACCATTCTTCTATGGATATATTTGACCAGCATAACTGACTCAGAGGAAGGGCGGGAGATTGTAGGAAATGTAGTTTCCATGCTATGCATAAGGAGCAGAGGAGGGGGGAGGTATCTGAACATTTGTCTAGCACATTTTGGTTCATCATAATTTGTTCAATCCAGTCTGGGATTAAGATTTCTCACTATTCTAGTTCAATCTTGTGAGCAACAAAATGTGTGCACAATTCACAAATATTCTAAGGGTGTTTTCAAATAACAACATATTTGCATATTACAAATGTCACAATTTAGTCACTCAACAATGTTCTCATGAAAATTTAGAAGGGAGATAATAGAGTGACCATTTCTATTTTTGCTGGAGTACATTAAGATTGAAAGAGGATGCAGGAAGTAATACTTAGAGAGACTAGTGAAGATAGTTAATAGTCTATCATCCTGGGTACGATAACTGTAGTGAAATGGATTTGTAAATCATTATGCCAGTCACTAATGTTGTTTGATGTCACTTGCTGTTCTAACTTCCTCTGCACAGAGGGAAGCGATTTTCCAATAGGGAAATGAATGGTAACTTTAGACAAATGATTAGGAGAGCTATTTACATTGTTTGAAAGATCTTTTATTTATTGACATATAGTAGTATTGCCACTTCCGGCTTCCTTGGGGATAAACAGGGCTAAATTAATTGTCCTGTGCAGCAAGTTGTAATGCCTTGTGCCTTTCAGCACAGAGCTCTTAATTGCCCTTCAGGGCTGTCCAGAGCTCCGTCTTTCCCTCAGTCAAACGAGTGGGGAGATTCTGGATTAGGGAGGGTGAGGACAGAAGGTGCAGTATCTCTTCCTGACTAAGAACAGGGACGAAGCAATGCAAAGTTATTCTTTATTACATGAAGCCACTGAATGCTGGAATTATTACTGCAGCCGGTGTGGCTTAGGCCGACAGATGCAGTCATCACATTTGCTCTGTGATGAGAAGTGTACTGCCACAGTCTATCAGCTGGCACATGGCTATTATTTATTTTGTGCTCAATGGAGTAATTATGAAAATCTTCCCACTTAAGTGATCAATAATCTATCCCAGCTAATGATACACCCAAGAGATTATGAGTAATTGTGTCATCGATGAAAATTAGGCATCCTTAAATTCTCATCAGGAGTTTAAGGTGACAAATGATAGAGTATATATTATCATCTATGACACATTTAACAGAACAGTCATGTAGACATGTAGCAGAATAGTAATTTCTAATGAACTAAAAAGTACATTGCTGTGTATGACTATCATTTTTGAGGTAAGGACACTTAACATCCACCAGCTTTATATTTTAAAAGAATACAGAGTGGAACACATTGGTTTACATTTGCAATCCTAACCCTGAAGAGGCTCATGCAGAAGGGTTGAGAATTTGAAACTGTATGAGAGGAGTTTGTTTCCAACCAACCAACCAGCCAACCAACCAACCAAATAGCCAACCAACCAACCAAATAGCCAACCAGCCAACCAACCAACCGGCCAAACACCAACCAACCAGTGCTAGCCAGCCAGCCAGCCCAGCAGCCAGCCAACCAACCAACCAAACACCGCCAGCCAACCAACCAACCCCCCACCACCCCAACCAACCAAACAGCCAGCCAGCCAGCCAACCAACCAGTCAACCAACCAGCCAACCAACCAACCAACCAGCCAGCTAGCCAGCCAACCAACCAACCAACCAACCAACCAACCAGCCAGCCAAACATGCATGTACCATCACCACTGACTAAACAAACTTACTAAAATTATTATTAAAATGCATAACATATATGTATAAAACAATAATTCAAAAAGAAGGCGACCATGAATTTGAATGAGAACAAGGTGGGGGTGCTTCATGAAGGGTTTCAAGGAAGAAAAGGAAAGAGGAAAACTCAGATGAGTTTTGCCTCCCAGCATTCTCCTAGTCAGAGAATCCAGAGAGATACCATGTAGCCTCGAAAGGAGCATTATGGACAAGCCACAGCCTCGTGGCAAAATACAGTTTAATAGAAATGGGTTAATAACTAAGAGAGAGCTAGCCAGATATGAAGCCTGAGCCATTGGCCAAGAAGTTTATGATTAATGTAAGCCTCTGTGTGTCTATTTGGGACTGAACAGCTGCAGGACTAGGCAGGACAGAAACTGTCCACACTATATTTTTCCTTGTTTTTGGCAATTTTGTCTAACTCAAATATCTGACACAATGTTTAGGAAATGCTAACAATAATAAAGGCTCTGAACCACCCCACCGAAACATTTGAAATGTGTTTGAGATGTTTGATGTTAGAGAAATCTAAGGCACCATTTAATTTTTCTGGTTTTTTTTTTTGTTTCTTTTGAAAATTTAAAATACATTTTTATTGGTTTCAAGAATTGCATGATAGATCTTTATAACATTCTCCCAAACCCTCCCTGTAACTGTTCTTTGATAGCCTGTGTTTCCTGACTTCAACTTTGTGTCCTCCTTCGAAAATGTTTATGCTTTTGAATTTAATGACACACTGTCTCTAATTTGTGCTGTCCACACAATCCTGGGTGGGGCCATCCCCTGCTGCCCGCTACCCACATGTTTTTGAAGGCGCAGATGTCAACAATAGAGATGTGACATCAGAAGGTGATTACCGAATTGCAAGAAGCTCCCACATTCATGAAGTCAACATTTGATCGGATGCTAACTATACATACAGCAAGAGAAGGCAGTTGTCTTCACACACACACACACACACACACACACACACACACACACACACACAGAGGAATGCACACACATATGCATGTACACACACACATGCACACACAAAGACACACACATGCACAAATTCATACACACATGTGCACACACACACAAAATACACACATGCACAAATTCATACATACATGTGCACATACACACACACACACACACACACACACACACACACACACACACATAGTTAAAAAAAAAGCAACGGGAGTGTCACTGAGCAGTTCAGAACTACAGGATTGTATCTCTGCCTCTCATTTGATGGCTGATGCTCTGATTTGAAGACTTTGGTTGTAATCACAGTACCCAGAATCTCTGAGGTCTCCTAGGGCAGGCACAGTTCCAAAATCAAGAACGCAGGGATATTCACAGTAGAAGAGGGTAGGGACTGCACAGACTGGCTTCACAATTTAAATCTCCCTTTGCTGTCAGTGAAATCATGCTAACATATTGAGGAAAGGGGCGTCATCAGCCAGAGCCTTCAATGCAAGAAGCTGAAAAACAAGTGGGAGAAGCATTCAGCTGATAATCAGAATTTGGAAAGCCGGGGATGGAGAGAATGCATTCACAGCAGTGAGAGTTAGGCAGGGGTCTTTCAGTTCAGGATAAAGCCTTACTGTCAGAAAATTTCTAATTTAGTTTTGTTATTTATTTCTTTGTGATTGCCTGGCTGGTTAGATTATACAAGGCTGGTGAGTACTAATTGAAAATGGCCCCTCCCCCGGCAACCCACACGTCCAAGATGTAGACTGCCCTGAGTTCACAAGCAGGTCACAATGTCAAAACACCTGCTGGCTTTGCTCCATATTCCAGTTTCACTTATTCACTGAAGCACAACATGGCAGTCTAATAATAGCGCACAGCTTTTCCTTCTTCCAAAGGCTGTCATTCTTCTATCCCCCTCCAAAGGAAATGGGAAGAGAGAACGCTACAGACGGAACTATATTGTCCCAGAGCATTTCATAAGGAATAAGGAGTTGATAAGCATCTTATGCAAAAACAACAACAACAACAAAAAATCCTAAAACCCTGGAAAGCGAGAAAGTAAGTAAAAAAGACAAAGAAAAAAAATACCGCATATGCCACTCGTGACACAAATCTTTCCTAATCATCGTATGTGCATTCTTCACTTTGTTTTGAAAGCTGAGCCTACGAGCAAATCACCAACTGGCATCAAGGCACTGGATTTGCGCTCCTTTCTCCAGATGAACATTGGTTTTTGTTCACGACAGAGGGCTGAACAAGTTCGTCTTCTACACGAACCAACAATCAGTAACATCTAAGCAAGCAGACAGATTTTCTGAGATGTCGTGTGTAGAACATGTAATTTGTAAGGCAAAAGAAGGACCCTGCCTTAGCAGAGCATTCTTGTCTAGACTGGAGGAGCTTTCTAAATCAGAAATAGCTCATCTATGGAAGGTGCCATGTTTTAGGACCTTTTCTTTTTTTCCAGACCAAAGTTTCTGTCTAGATCATGGTATGTTCAATTTACTGTGAAGCGTTCAACTTTTCACCAAATACCACTGGTTTTTAGGGAAAAAAGACTTCTTAAAAATAGGTATCCATTTCCAACAATTTCCCTTTGAAAGCTACTGAAGGCCAAATAACATTATCTCCAAGATCATTTTCACAGACCTGGCAGCCCTAAGAGGAAACCACTCAGGAGAGACAGCACTGATGCTCCAGCCCCCGATTCTAACACTGCTCAGATTCTGTCTCCCAGGAGCTCTCAGATTTCCAAGGCCAAGCTCTCACATTCTTTTCCCACATGGACAAAGGCAGTTAATGAAGCAAGCAAAGACAGACACACATAGCTACGCTCTCCGCCTCCTCGGCCTTACAAGTGTAAACCCTGGACTGCCTTAGACATAATGGGTCTCAATAAGATCTCGTAGAATAAAATGCATTTGTTAAAACCGGCAGCAAAATAGCTGCATCTAGCCATTCTGCTTCATGGTTCTCAATGTCAAAGTTAGTCTCTGCAATGAATTTACCATCTGTGCAGTCCGTGAGAACAGTTATTAATTGTGAGTCTATTGGTCCATAGATGCTTTTCACACAGATCAAGTTTTTCTAGTACCTTCACTCTGGTATCTCAGACTGTCTTTATTTGCCTCCTGTGCCATATTTTGTCCCTGTGAATCCCACCACTACTGGCCTACACAGTAGAAACAAAAGTACGGGTTATGGTACCTCACTAGTTAGGAGTTTCCACTCTGGGAATGAGCTATTACAAAACGCCAACACGTGCCTATGGTCTCTGTGTCCTCCATCCTTCACAGAGACACAGACTGAATTCTGAAGGCTGTGATCAACCTTCCAGGGACTGAGTTCCCTGGGTAATGAGGTTCAAGCTTTCGGGTGTGACCCTAGTGTGATGCCTTCCTTCCCTCTGAATCTTATTTCAATCTATCTCTACCCCCATGTCCCCACATCACCCAGTAAGTGCTACCTCACCCCTTTCTATTTTTAGCAAGTCTTACTGTCCATGATTGTGGCACCTTCTCATATATATCCTTGTAGACATGGTCTTTCATCTTTGCTGTTGCTCTGTGCTGTCCTCTAGCACGACTCCATCACTCACCGGTATTGTGTCATGGTTACCAAGAACAATGCTCGGTTTTGGAAACTTTTGTTGGATCAATGGATGGGCTCAATGACCAGGACGTGTGCTATTTATAAGGCTGGATGGAGAGAGTAGGGAATGATACAGTGAGAACAGCCTGTGTGGTTTTTAAATAAATGAAAACCAGACTAAGAGTAATGTTCTAGGAATGAAACTAGTTGGAGAATATGTGAGTGGACATATGGAGGAGGAAACTGCATTTCCTTTATCTTCCAAAGGACCACATGAAGGGACTATAAAGTCACAATTTGAAGGGTATTAGACCCTTTCAATTGTACTTTTAGAAGATGAAAATTGACTTTAGTTTTGTGAATGACTTCTCCCCATTGTGGTAGTGTTTCCTGTTTGCCTCAGTAATTCGGGGAAGATGTTTGTAGAAGGACTTCATTTCATATTAGCACATTTGTACCAGAGAGGTTTCTGGCCTAATAGGAACAGTGTGTGATCCTGCTTTAATTTAATATTTGTCTGACTTCACCCGCTGGATCAGCAGGCCTCATTAGTATCAAACACGCAGAGTTTCTTCTTCTCACAACAGGGATGCTAACCTTTGCAATGTAATCCCGTGTTCTCCAGATCATCATCCAATATATCACATCAATTACAGCAAGAAGCTCGTCTTCCCCTTCCTCCTCTTTTCCTCAGACACAAACACATGTACAACAAACACCACAACATTCTTCCAAACCTCAAATAATAGTGAGTGCTTTTAGAGGTCTTGTTGCCAGTTTCCAGAAATAAAAAAAAAAAAAAAAAAAAAAAAAAAGATTAAACCAGAGACATCTCATTCTGACATTCATTTTACTGATTCATTCATTTTACTAATCAAGATGGGGAATAGCACTGGGTATCATATGCCTCTTACAAGAAGTGAATCCTGCTAAGTGTGAGGTATATGGGTTAGGTTTATATGTCGAGTAAACATGGTGAGGCAGAGAGAATATCCATTAACGTAATGAAGAATAAAACACATTTTGTTGGTGGTAATAGTTACTAAGTTTTAGGCTTTTAAGCTTTTAAAATGTAGCTGTCAATTTTTTTTCTGATAAAAAATGCAAAAGGTCCATGCCATTCACACAAATGCTCTGACTTTATTTTAGGATTTTCAAAACACATACTGTTATGCCTTTGTAGAGTAGTATTTGGAATACGTGTGGTCTGTGTTTCACCGTGTTATTTTTAAATTCTAGCTTTCAATACTTGGAGAAGATTCATTAGGCTTGTAATATATATCATGTAGATATCTAGAGTACCATGAGAAGCCATTCCAAACAGGTTTTGAATTTTCAGGTTAGATAGTAGCTAGGACCAATACATTATTCAAAAGACACAGGAGTCCTTTGTATGTAAGACAGAACTTTGGAGGCATTTCAGTAATAAACCAACTACAGAAGCAAACGTATCCTGTAACAAATTAGATCCTTGTTGTACATTCGAAGAGTGTCAAACCCCACCAAGTGAGTACGCATGATTTCCACAGTGAGCATTGGAATTCCATATACACAGCTTCATGTAATGTCTGGGCTTTATCTGCAAAATGAGGAAGTTGGAGAGATTTTTGCAGCAATTTAAAATATGGAAATAGCTCTCTTCTGACTGATTTACGGCGTGTGTAGAGTAGTGAATGAAAGAACTTTGAGTTCAGCCCAGGAACTTTTTCCCCAAATAGCATTTCAGGTTTAATCCAGCAGAGTGGCTCCATCCATTTCTCATCTCTCACCTCTCCCATGGCACAGAGGTGCAGTGAAGCCTCCCTGGTCAAACAGGGAAGTTGGCCAACAGGCTGGTGCCTTCAGACTGGCCATCCAACCCAATTACCAACCTCGGGCTCTGCCAAACCTAACACACCTCAGGGAGGCAGTTATTTATATTACACGCTTTAAAGCACTGGGTAAATGTCAGCAGCTCCCAGAGTCTGAAACACAGTGTGGACTGTAAGGCAGTTTGGACATGACTTAGGCACAGCCTGAGTAGTCTGAATGTCTCATTTGTAAAGTGGAATCAAATGAGGCTTTATTGAGGGTCCAGTGAGAAAACCTGCACAGGGTCCAGTGAAACGCAACACACAGCATTTTTTAAAATCACTTGTATTTTAGTTAATTGTTAAAATGATAGCTCTCATTATTTTTATGTTTACTGGAAATAATGAAAATGCTTTTCTTTATTACAATAACTTGTGAGGAGAGGGTCTTACAATAACTTTATGAGGAGAGTTGTTGGAGTAATTATTTTACCTGTAAGGAGCACAGTGGGATTGTCACGCAGGGTGTTTTGTATATATGTATATATAACATGTGTATATATAATATGTATATATAAATATGTATATTTATAGTTTTAAGAGAAATTAATTGTAGAAGCATTGACTCTCTTTCTCTGAGTCAAAAATTATGCTAAATTATGACAGCTCCTGATATAACTCATGATATAAAAAGCATTGAATGAGACTAATATTGATTTGATTAGAGTTTCATAGACATCAGGTGGCAAGGGTCATGGTTTCACTTTAAGAAGAGTAAATGAAAAAATAATGCTAACCTACATAATTCATCCAGGTGACTACCCACTGGCTGGACATTCATAAATATCTGTGTCTATTTTTTGGACTCACAGTCACCTTTGCTTCTCCTCCACAATGATGACATGTAACACCTAAACATCTACCCATCCTGATGTCAAGGACAAAAGTTACTCAATACCCAGGGTACTCATCTTACGCTATCATCGCCACTTACAAAAATGAACTTTCCCTTCTGAATGGGTAAGTATAGCTAACATGCTTTCATTTTGTGTCCTGAATGATTTAAAACTGAGATTTGGATGTAGTATGTGATGGAGCAATATACAGTAATCACCCATAGATGAAGAGAAGAAGAAAGGAAGACCCAACGTGTGCTTCTCTGCCAGGCACATGTGAATCCATCTTAAGATGACCTGAGATGACTACATGGGTGCAGGGGTAGACCCTTGTTGTGGAAGGGAATGGGAGGTTTGGAAGGGGCACCATGATGACACACGGCAGTGTTGATGTGCAGAAGTCAACAGACCTGTTAAAGATGTCCTGGCACCACTCAGCACTAAATTCTCTGTCCGAGACACGTGCCCGGCACTAATCCATTTTCCCCGGGGATTGTTCTTGCCTCCGTGAGACGTACCTTCTCAGGCACTCTCAGACACTTGACCTGGAGACACATGTAATCAACAGGACTGAGCCCAAGGGAACACATCTCTTCAAGCTTGTGGAGCAGGGGGACAGCACAACATAAATCACAGCCTTGCATGGTTGTCCACGTTAATCAGAGAGCTCCCCGGTTTCTCTGCTGGCTGAGTCATTGGTTCCCACACTTCAGTGTTTGCCTCTCCTATTCTAACTCCTGCACTGTTTTAAAATTGATTTTTATTTAAACGAAAAGTAATCTTATTTTACATACCAATACCAGTTCCCTCTCCCTCCCAACCCCGTTACCCTCCCCCCTTCATCCCTCCATACCACCCCATCCACTCCTAGGAGCATTACCTGTGACAGCCAGAACCTGGAAGCACCTAGAAGCCCCTCAACTGAAGAATGAATAAAGAAGATGTGGTACATTTACACATTGGAGCACTACTCAGAGGTAAAAAATCAGTGACATCTTGAAATTCGCAGGCGAATGGATGGAACTGGAAGAAACCATCCCGAGTGAGGTAACCCAGCCACAGAGAGACAAGCACCGGATGTACTCACTCATAAGTGGATATCAGACAGAGAGCAAAGGACAACCAGCCTGCAATCCACAACCCCAGAGACACCAGGAAACAAGGAGGGCCCTCACACAAGGGGAAAGGGACAAGATCTCCTGAGCAAACTGGGAGCATGAGGGGTGGGGGAGAGAGGCAGGGGAAAGACAAGGAGTGAGGAGGAGGAGGAGGACACGAGGGGTCAGGAAGGTGGAGGTGGGGGAAGAACAGAGAAGGAGAGCAAGGAAAGAGAGACCTTAATAGAGGGAGCCACTATGGGCTTAATGAGAAATCTAGCACTAGGGAAATCTCCAGAGATCCACAAGGATGACCCCAACTAAGAATATGAGCAATAGTGGAGAGGCTACGTTAAATGCCCTTATCTGATAATGAGACTGATGACTACCTTATATGCCATTCAAGAGCCTTCATCCAGTAGCTGATGGAAACAGAAGCAGACACACACAGCTAATCACTGAGCCAAACTCCTGGAATCCAGTTGTACAGGGGAAGGAGTGATGAGCAAAGGGGTCAAGACCAGGCTGGGGAAACCCACAGAGACAGCTGACCTGAACAAGTGGGAGCTCATGGACCCCAGACTGACAATTGTGAAGCCAGCATAGGACTGACCCACACTCCCTGAAGGTGGGTGTTAGTCAGGAGTCCTGGGCAGTCTATGGGGCCTCTGGTAGTCGAACCAGTATTTATCCATAATTCCCTATGGAGGGACACTCTCTCAGCCTAGACACACAAGGGACTTTGATGATACCCCATGGAAGGCTTCACTCTTCCTGGGTAAAGGATGGGGGGTTGGTGGAGGGCACAGCAGGACAGGAGGGAGAAGGAACTGGGATTGTCATGTAAATTAAGATTGTTATTTAATTTAAATACAAATTTAGAATAAAATAAAATATTAGAAAAGAAAAACCATTAAATTATGTTTATAAAATATCCACAAAATACTCAAATTTACTTTGTAAGTTACAAAAAAGTTCTCAATTTCCCTAAACAACAAAAGAAACCTTCATGTAATTAATTTTACAAATCTGTTCTCCCAGACTCTGTGTGTGTGTGTGTGTGTGTGTGTGTGTGTGTGTGTGTGTACATGCACACTTGTGAGCACCTGCACATCTGTGTAGGTGCATGTGGAGAACAGAGATAATCCTTTAGCATGGTTCCTCACTGTCATCCATCTTGGTTTAGTAGACAGGGTCTCTTTATTAGCCCAGAAAATGTCAAGCTAGGGTGGTCAGCCAGCAAGGACAGGGCTCCATCTGTCCCCACTTCTTCAGAACCGAGACTACAGCAGCATACGATTTTCACATGGTTCTGGGGACTGAATTCATGTCTTCACACTTGCCCAGCCAGCTCTGTAATGGCAGCCATTTCACCAACCTCAGATGTACTTTTGCTCTCCTTTTATTCAGGGATAATAGTAATGGAATAGGAAGGGAGCTGGAAGGGACACCTTGAGTGCAGAGCTGACCTGCTCTACACATCCTGCTCTCCAGGGACCTGCTGAGTCTCAACTTGTGCTTCCTTTCTTTGCCTCCTCCCAGGCTCTCTTCCTATCAGTGGGGCGGGACACGGGACATGGCAGAGCGCATGCTGAGTAAACATGCTTTGAGTGAATGAATGACTTACATTGATTAGCTTTGACTTAGTGCCCTCTCTTGCTTCCTCTCATGATTCTTCATGAATGTATGTGATTTAGATAATTGGTCCTGAAGCCTTACAATGTAAGTGATAATTAAGACCGGGAGTAGAAACCAAATTACAGGTGTATTTTTCTTCAATAACAATCAAATCCAGCAAAGACATCTACCCTCAATATTATTCATCTACCCAAACAATGGCCTGGGATTTCCCACTTGTTAATGACACAGAATCCTTACTCAGAAAACAATGCCTTTGGAATTACAATGAAGGCTGGGGTTTCCATGACCAAGCCACACTATGTGCCTGGTGCTGAGAGCAGAATTGGCAAGTTAAAGCGCATAAGATGTCATGTTTCTTCAAATTACAAATCATCAGGGGGAAGGAGAAGCTTTGTTAGGTACAGAGCTTGGGTAACTGTGTCAATACCAAGGAAGGAACAATGGCTGTTAGAATTAATAAGACATTAATAGGAATTAATAAGACATTAACATAGCTGCCCCTTACTGCACTGCAAGAGTAATTGAAATACTCGGAAGCAAAGTAATCTCATGAGTTGGAAACACAGTATTCTGTTGGATTAAAAAAAAACCCTGCTACATCTCATTTTCATTTAAATAATAATAACAAAAAAGATGAACTCGTTATGCTAGTACCTTGAAGGCTGACAAAAAATGCTGATGTTAATATGCTTGTTTAATCTGGGAAGCAGAGTATTAGAGTGAGGGCTGTTTGAAAACCACGCCCCCTTTAACTTCTTCCCTCACACATGGCAGCAGCTAAGCAACCGTAACCATAGAATCATCCAAGAAAGAAGGCGGCAAAGAGCTCATCCCATACCTTAGTACACAGACATACAAGTCAAGTATGAAGCTTTCTGTGTTCAAGATTTACTTATTTAAGAGATGACCATGAAAAATGGTCATCTAAGAAATCCTTCCTCATGCCTCCAGATGAGAAGTAGAGGCAACACACCCAGGCGGTGAAGGCAACCATACCTGGGATGCATTTATGGACCATAAAAACTGCTTATCTTTAATGTATGTGGATTCAAGGTTGAAGTAAGGTCAAGACCCACAGTTAAACATTAATGTGTATATTTCTCTGTCCCTATCCAATGCTCTGGGCACTCTGGAACACTACTGATAGGGACCATTCAATTTTCTTTGTTTTGTTTGTTCGTTTTCATTTATTAAAAATAGATTCTCCTCTCATACAATATGCTTCCCCTTCCTCTACTCCTCCCTCTCCCCTCCAGACCACTCCATTTCTGTCTCTCACTAGAAAAGAACAGGCTGCCAAGAGAGCAACCGAGCGTAGAGTCAAATATAAGATCAAACAAAAACTTACCATATTGAAGTTGGATACTGCAAGCCAACAGTAGGAGAAGAATCCCAAGAGCAGGAACAAGAGTCAGAGCGACTTGTTCTCATAGTCAAGAGTCCCATAAAAGTGCTAAAGTGATAGCTGTAACATATATGCAGAGGATCTGGTGCAGACCCATGTAGGCCCCGTGCTTCCTGATTCTTAAGTTTCATGAGTTTGGAGCTGGTCATTTGTCTCAGTTACCACTACTTATGACAACCTCCCCCGAGTCTTGGTGTGTAAGGTAGTAGACATTGGTTAGCATGTATTGACATCATGGGCAGTGTTCTTATGCAGAGTAAATGGGTTGAGGTGTGTACAATACCCAGCATGCTATAGTTATTATCTATTTGATTAATTATTTCTCTGCTCTCCTCCTGTAAACATAATTTATTGACGCATTCAATTTGAAAATGTATTACTAAAGGCTTTAGGGTGATAAATACTTGTTAATAAACGACCTACCTCTTTTCATTAACCTTAGAGAACTTGGCATTCTAAGCACTGAATCTTTATATTACCATCATGAAACAGTTAAATATCTAACACAGGGCCTTCATTAGGACATCAATACATACAATTACATTTAGGGCAACACATATTAATAATTCAACTCTTTTACTAAAGTGAAAATAAATTTTATTCCATTAGAAAAAAAACAAGAATCAGTATAAATATTTGAATCAAGTACTCCCATAGAGAAATTTGTAGAATTTGGTTGAATTTAAGAATTTCAGCTACCAGACAATATTTTTTTCTCTAACACACACACACACACACACACACACACATTTTCTATGTATTTTATGTTATAGACAACAGAGTAACACATTTTCTCTGTGTCTCATTTATTTAGGGAGCTGATGAGACTGTTCTCAATGATGACATATTTCTGCTAAAACAATGAAAAATTGATTGGCTCCGTCATGGACAACTAGTGTCAGATGAATGTAAGAAGAGGCAGGCCCTCCCTGTCAGAGGTGATTCATACTCTTTCTATTTCAGAAATTCTTCCGGGACCATATCCCTCCTAAGAGTTGAACCCATTTAATAATACTAAAGCTCTGACCCCCTTTCTCTCTGACATAAACCTCATTACCAGTGTGTTTAAAATCTTTACAAAGCCATCAGGTGCAAAAGGAAGATAGCTAAATGGCCCCCTGGAGGCCTTGGGCGGCCACATGATTCTGTTAAAATGTACGGCCCTATCTGCCTAAGCATTTGGAGAGGATGGAGTACATCCTTCGAAGCATGATTTCATCCCATAAACCTATGGCCTGGTTTCCTCAGAGAGTGCTTGTCAGCCTTCTATTTTCCCAGTTGAAATCACATAAAAATATCCCAACACTGCCTTCACTTGAACTAGTTGGCTCTTACTGCACGCTTAGCCATTTACTTGTGGATGGCCCAGAATCAAGCCAGCTGGACGCTCATCTTCGGTCATTTAATGACTACATGATTTTTAGTTAGAAACCCAACTTTCCTCATTATCTAAATCCATGACACAGCAGAATAATACCATTAAATTTAGGATTGCTACCTGGAAAGCATTCTGCTTTGCATTGGTAAGACCCCAGTGGTTACTGTTTTCTTTCACAAAAATCACTTTTTGTTCTTGACCTTATATTTTCCAGCTGAGCTACACACAGCTCAGACAAAGGCAGGGCTATGATAATGCAGCTGAATGATAACATGGCTAGTTAGTCTTTGAGTGCCACCACTTAACCTTGAATGAGAACCCCTCAGGAAAGAGGTTACCCTCTGCCCCATGTCATTTCCAGTCTCTCAAATGATAACAATCCTGTATGCTTATAGATAGAATCAAACCTTTTCTGCCTCAAAGCTAACATCTAATAACTTGGACTGGATCTTCTCTTCCTGTTTTCCAAAGGCTGCCTCTTAGGAACAAGCCGAAGGAGACTGCTCTCTGTCTCGTGCATACCTCCATTCCTGTACGTATGATGGGCATGCATTACAAGCTTGTCTGCATTTACTCAGCTTCTCTACTCTTGGGCTATATGTTCCTTTATATGACAAGCGAACTCTTGTCACATCCTTGTAGGGTGTAACTTTTGTCCTTGGGGTCTCTACACACAAGAGCTTTGACCTTCCTAAGGAAAAGACTGGAGATCTGGTTCTGCAAACCATAGAACCAAAGCCTGGCTGGGCACCATTTGCTATAGTTTTTCACTTGCAAACTGAGGGATGATGATAATGCTGCCTTCAGTGTTTTTTGTCACGTTGGGGTAAAAGCCTAAGCTGTGTGCTGAGGTCTCAGCCCCTGGGATAGAGGCTGCCTCACACAGTGCCATCATGTCACAATTTAAACACACCCTTCTCTCCAGCTGGCTGGGGTGGAACATTTTAGTGGAGATCCATCGTCAACCTCCTTTATTCATGTCTGAAGGCTTCTTTAGCTTGATTTCAGCATACAGTAAACATGACTATTAATTTTGGAGAGCTTATTGTCCTCACAATCATGGAAGTGACACATCACTGAACACTGTGCCGGGTGCAGGCATGTTTAAAGTCATATATGAGACATGTTTCAGTGAGGAAGGATGGGGGAATCACAGAGAAGCTACAGAAATAGAAGTCGACATGTCCTTCAGAAATTGAAGGCAATGGTGAGCTCGGAAAAGGGTCACAAGTCAAGCAATGTTTTTTTTGTTTGTTTGTTTTTCCTCTTTCCTCTAAAAATTAGAAACATGGCTCAGCAGGTAACACATGAGTTAGAGAGTCCCCAGTTTTAAAATCAGATACCAACAGCGGGCCACATTTACAGAAGGAAAGGCCGTCATGTGAGATCTATGAGGATCTTAGATGGGATTGAAAATGTGACTCTGCTTCTCGGGGCATGGCTCTTCAAGCTTTCCCCGAGACCGGTGTATTCCAGCGCCTGCGTGGATGAGACTGGTGTGCGTATCCATCCCACAGCCTGCGTGGATGTGGCTAGCAAAGTTATATAAAAAGATTACTTTCTTAAAAATAAAAAACCCACTTTGTGACAAGTTCAGAGATGCCAATGAGAACTAAACATCTAACCAAACCCTGTGTGAGTGGGGGGACCAATTAACATTCCTAGCTCCAGCCACCAATGCCGGGATGAACAAGCAGAGCGTTGAAGTCAGTTTCTGCACGGGATACCATCAGTGAAAATTAGGTATCGGCAGCTTAGCTGAACTTAAAAAGGGGCGGGGTGGGGGGGAGAAGAGTTTATTCTCAGTGATCTGTACCTACGGACAGAAAAAGGAAATGGCACATCTATTAAGAAGACTGTCAGTTCTGGAAGGCATCATCCACGATGCTCCACACACACACACAAAGGACGTGCCAGTCATACTTAAGGTGGCACCGGTGCTTAACAGGAAAATAGCACCATGACAATATGCCGAGAAGAAAAGAAAGCCCAGGAGTAAGTTCTAAAAGGGAAGGACACGCGATTTTCCAGTCTGTCACCGCCCTTTGAGGATTGGGATGATGTTATAGAGCAGAGACTTGGAGCCAACGTGTGTAACAGACACTTCAGCGAGTTCAAAGCCAGCAAGTGTGGCAGTGATCATTTCACAGCCTGCATCTGTTCAGGGAGAACTCACGAGTACAAAAAGATCAGCCTCAGCGCCACACCACAGGAGGAAGCTGCTGCAGTTATAAAATTTTAGCACCTTAGGAGAAGGTTCTGGATTTCTTTCATAAACTCGAAGGACTATACTTCAGTAAAAATATAATATATTCACAAATATATGTTATAATATACAATACTTTATGCAATAAAATATGTAATTTTGTATATTTACAAATTGGTATTCCTTGATCCCAAGCATTTTTTTAAATAACGCCTCATTAAATCGCTTCAGGGTTCCTTATTAGAAGAGTTCCTTTGCTCGTCCTCATTTCAGAAAGATAGAATTGTTAAGGTCTCCATCAACACGGCACATCCTAAAAATTATAATATACAAATAGCACACATGATGTTTATCTTAAGCCAACAGAGTTTTTCACAAATACAAATAAAATACTTTCTTTATGGCGTTTCCATTTCCTGGAAAGGGGAAACACGTGAATGTGTTGAGTAACTTGCCGTAGCAGCTGTATGCTCTGGCACAGCTTCTTAGACAAAGCTTGATTGACATTGTAGGAGAGCATGAGTATGACCAAGTCAATGGCTTTGAAAAGATCTAAAGCCCTGAGGTTGGTGAAAATGCAATCTTAAGTTTTAAGTAGAAAAGCAGTTCCCAAGAACCTCGCATGTGATGGACCTGGCCAATTTTATTTTATTTATTTATTTTTTGGAGTCCAAAGATGAAGGGAGGTCCCCAAGAATTTAGTCCCAAGAGTGTTACATAGAAAGACCCACATTGCAAATTCTGCGTTGGCTGATGCAGGGAACAAGGTAATAAGAGAGAGGAAAGGAAAGATAACTCATTGCTATTGAAAAATCAGAGAAGTTTCACAAAAGGAATGACATAGCAGTTATACTGTAAACCAAAATATCTACATGTGAACAGAGTTGGGACAACAGAGGAATATATGCGAGGATAAAAAGACAGTCAGGTATGTTGGTGAAGCCTGCCAAGCTTTATGATCAGAGGCCCAGGAAGGAGAAACGTGAGCCTGATGCTTGGCTGAGCTACACCAAGGTGTCTTAAATAGATAAAAGGAAAAAAAACAGAGAGAGAGACTAGAAAAATGTATTTTCAAAGGATTAGTACCATGTCACAAAAAGAATACCTACAAATTAATGAGAGGCACACGGTAACAGATGGGAGCGGAATCCAGAACGTGGGGGTCAGAGTTGCTGTCAAGCTTCTGGGGAGATGCTTGTGCTTAAGAGTATTCAGGGATACATCCACTAGAGAGAGATGCTATCTGCTGAATGGTAACCCTCTACCCATCCTGTTTCCCTTGAAATATTCTCCTTTGTTCCTTTGATTGCTGGAGTTTCTTTCCCAACTGGTCCCACAGATGTTTAGCCCCAATTAAACACACTGACACATACTTTAATTAGAATCTGTTTGGCTGATGGCTCAGGCTTATTGGCTAGCTCTCTTAATTATTAACCCATAACTACTAATCTATGCATTTCTACATGAAGTCTTACTGGAGAACTCCTGGCGTCCTATCTTTCTGGTAGCTACATGGTGTCTTTTCCTGGCAGCCTCTCTCTGCCTCCTCTCCCCAGCATTCTCCTGGTCTGGTAGCTCTGCCTATCTTCCTGCCTGGTCACTGGCCAATCGGTGTTTTATTCATCAACCAATAAGATTGTTGACAAGACTCTTCATTTCTACCTCACACATTTCTTGACTCTACTTCCCATGCTGGACTAAGCCAAATCCACCCCTGTAAACCAAAGCATTTGTCCCCTGTTCAGGAATACTCTATCACACAGACCCACTTAAACTTCTGGTGTCTTTTCTCTGTGCTCCATGAGTGCCACACAAACAGCAATAATTCCTTAAGCTCCTTCCTCGCTGGTCCCTGGATCACAGATAAGGAAAGGCCGACCATACACGTGTTACTGGCTACTGTTCTTAAAATGACACCAGCTTCTCAGTCACATCTTCCATTTAACCAGAGCGAAGAGACATTTGTATGTGTCTGTGTTATACAAGATAATTAACTTCTGAAAGCTTTGCAAATGATTATGTTACAGCCGGTGCTTTCAAGAGAGCACGATACACCCATCACATGCACGGCTACTGTAGCAAAGGCACCGAGATCTGCTGCCTGAGCCACGAGGGCTAGGACACTTTATTTTTAATGAGGGAGAGCTTCTGCAGTGTAGCAATCGATACTCATCGCTAAAGAGGTCTGGGTCGGTTTATAATTGTTACTAATTCAATTATTTCAGCAAAAGTAAACACAGGCTACAAAAATATGCTAAGCCAGTCTGCGCTTCAAATTCTTTTTTTATCAAAAATAACAACTAACTTTTTCTTTTGTTTTGCCCATAACACACAAGAGTTGTGATTATTTGTAGGTTATGGCCACATTTGAAAGAATTCATATAATGAAATAACAGGACCCATTTTCATAAAACAGTAACCCCTTTTGTCTATTTACTTAAGACAAGCACATTAAAGATAGTTTTTTGTCTTCTTCTTTGTAATGCCTATGAGGTGTGGTGCTGCCTGTCCTGTCAAGCTTTGGAGTAAATATTCATTGCGTGGTCATTGCCCATGAAGCAGAGAGTTGAAGGACATTTGAAAATTTAAACCCAGATGCTAGCTTACAAAGTTTATAGATGGCGAGGACCAGAAGATGAGTCAGGTCATGATTAGACCCAATGCTAACAATACCAATTGGTGAATTGTTAAGAACACGGATGCTACAGACATACTTAGGGGAAAGGAATACTGGGGGGGGGGGGGAGGCTGTTGCAATCCTGGGGGGATGATACCTCATAACTCACACACACTGGGTGTTTTATCACTGGGCATCTTAATGATCCTGCAAGACTTCCAAAAAGGAAAACAGAACCTGAAGTATAGTTGAGCAATTTCCTTAGGGCCTTTCAGAGAAGAAATGCCATGTAAAGAAAGGGGAAAATGCAATAGAGTACATCACCTTGGAAAGAAAAAATTCCGGTACAAAAGAGGTTCTGCCAGCTACAGGATAGGAAGTTTGGTTGAGTCAAGCAGGTAGACTATCACTCACAGATGAGGCTTCTTAATATATGGGTGCGCGCGCGCGCACACACACACACACACACACACACACACACACACACACACACAATTTCAACCACTAAAAATGTATAATTGTTATGGCTTTGCAAATACAATTCTCAAAACAGCCTTGGAAACAGGAACTCACTTGGAAATCCATTTTACAGATGAGATAATACATAACACTGATAATAAAAATATAGAGACAGATATTGGGGTTCAAGCTGAAGACCAGAGAAGCAAAGCAGCCACCACTAGAACTAGAGATTCCTCACCTCTTCCAATGCTCAGAAAGAAGGGGTGATACACCGACCCTCAGATTGCATCTCCAGACTGCACTGCTCTCCACCAAGCCTCAGAATCCTAGACCGCTCCCCGAGACTGCACTGAGCTCCTTACATTCTCTCTAGTGCTGGGATTAAAGGCGTGAGCTCTGTTTCTCTTTTAGACTGATTCACTCTTATGTAGCCCAGGGATGGTCTTGGACTCACAGAGATCCATCTGCCTCTGTCTCCTGTCCTGGATGAAAGGTGTGTGCAACCACTGTCCAGCTTCTATAGATAACTAGTGTGGCTGGCTTTGCATTCTGATCTCCAGTGGCTTTATTAGATCATAAATAATATAACACCACAAAAATATGAAATATTTTGGCAAAATACATTGCCTAAAGTTATTTATCTAGAAAGAATAGAGACAGATACAGACTGTGAGTAAACACCTGTATTTGTTCCCCAAATGAAGATTGTAAGAAAACTCTGAAAGCAAGTCAGCATATTAAGGAGAAATTCACTGAGCGTTCTCCTATAAGATCGCTGAAGTTAAGGACATTTTCTAGAGCTAATCTGGATACAGGATTTGATTAGATTGCCCACCTCACTCACTCATATTTTGCTTTGTTGTTTTGTAGCTGAAGGTTGGCCACAGGGTACCAATTTTGTGCCTGTCATCTCTTGAAATTATTCTCTTAACCACAGACTCACACTTTCTGGGCCAGTTTCCTCCCTACCCAGGATCTCCAGCTTTTCAATCCTCACCCTTCCAAGATGGCCACCTTACAGCAGGCATCCAGAATGCTGCCTGCCGACAGAGCATTGGATGCCATGGGGTGGACAGGTCGAACACTGGCTAAATTAACTTGCTTGGCATTTCTGTGAGTAGCATATCTTCCTCCTGCCAAAGCATAGCTTTGGGAGTGTCTTGATTGCCTGCCTGGACAGTAACCATAAAGAGACAGAAGGGACAGTGTAAAAAGGCAGAGTTTTTCCCTGTCACTGTGAACATGATTGAATAAAATATAATATGGAGTCCGACAGTTGTATGAAAACAGTGTGCTGCAGTGTGCTGCGTGAACAAGGTGTATGCATTTAAGAATATTTTAAATGTACATTTACAGAAGTTATTTATTCCATTAAAGCTCATTTTAACACCAGCATTCTTCCACCAAGAGATGGGGACAGCCAGACCCTACTTGCTAAGGTCCAATGCATTTGCATTTTCCTCTACACTTTCTATTTCACACTCATGCATGGGATGCATGAGAATAAATATCTGACTGTTGCCTTTGTCCCCAAGTGTGTCAATATTGGCTACTAAGATGCATTTAATTGACAAATATTTGCATTTTACAGATAGCTTACAGGGAAGAATTCAGGCCTCACCTTTTATTATTACTTTTTTATTCACAGAAACATTAATCATCGGCTCAGACTTTGAAAAAAAGCAATCTCTTTCTGCAGTGCACAGAACACAGCCGTTATGGGTGAACAGAATTACCTATTCATATGAGACCTTCCAACACCCAGAATGTTTGAAGCTTATGTGCGCCAACCCCACATTTATTATTTGCTTAATATATTAGAGTTCCGTGCAAGCCAAAATGATATGCTGAATTGCTCTGTTACCGGGAGAAAATTGCTTGAGATGACATAAAGACAAGACTGAGAGGGAGCAGGGTTTGTCCACAGACGCCAGGTGAAATGGGGATATTCAGAGAGGCTTCGTTTTGCAGGTAACATGACGAAAGACTCCTGTTGATGTCTCAGACCTGTTCCCAGACACCATTCACTGTTGTTTTCAGTGTGGAGCTGTGCCTCATCTGAGCTTAGTAGGCTCTCCCACAGGGATGGGACAAGATCTAGGTCTGTTCCCTTTGCACTGGCTAATGTGTGGTGTGAGACTGAGGTTCTGATAGATAGTCCCCAGGGGAAGCTGTGTGGCTACAGACAAGAGAAAGCAAGATGAAAAGGATGGTGGGAGCCTGGCTCAGAGTCAGGGCCTTAGAACTGATGATGAGTAAGCAGCCTGATCCAGTGTCTCCTGGTCAGTAGATGAAAATCAACACACACACCTCTTGAATGTGCCTCTTGCAAATTTTTCAGTTTACCTACTAAAATATTACCATCAAGCTTCCCCATCGTTGTGTCATTAGGGTGAAAGAAGTTGGTGCTCTGAGTAAAAGCCCTTCCAATACTACACGAGCTAACAGATTTCTGTAATAAATGGTTACAAGTAACAACACTGCGGTAAACAAAGTATGGTAGCAATGGTAGGGGAACAAAAGGAACCAGAGACAGGTGTGACGGAATGCCCCTGTCATCTAAGCGCTAAGGATGCTGAGGCAGTATGAGCCTGTATCTGTGGTCAGCCTAGTCTGTGCAACAAGATCTTGTCTTCAACAATTATCAAAGAAATCAACAGGTTCCTTGTAAGGTGCTTTTGGGAAGTGGTAGAATATCTCTGAGGTGGAGCCTAGAGGACAATCTTTCCATTATGGATGGCATGCCCTGAGGACAATAAAGGAATTATGGGACATTAGCCTGGCCTCAGAGAGGTTTTATTTTTTCGTTTTGTTTTTCAATGCACTGCCTTGACACAGGCCAAAAGCTACAGACCCATCCATCATAGACTAGCATCTCAAAACTGTAGGCTAGTGCAAACCATTCTGTTATTACAGAAATGCATGATAGTGAAACCAAGCTGACTGACACAACCAGATTCTATTCCATCACCTTCCAAGTCAGAGAAAGAGAAAATCACCAGCTTTATAGCATGGTCTGGACTATGCCCATCTGATCAAAGCAAGCAGCTCATTTCTGTAAATTCAGAATCCAAGAACAAGTCTGACTGAAAACAACCACCCACTCTCTCAACTTCAAAGGTAGAGCTGCATGAAGACGTGCACCCACCCCACTTCCGGGACTGGGTGACATGTGTGCTGAGGGTTAACAGCCAGCTTTGGCTGCAAAGATCCTTAATGTAGTTAAGTAGAGCCCAGGGTCTAATGTTCCAGTCTTCCACATTGTAACACTCTTGGCTTGTTCAGATAAAAACAAAACGGTATCTCTGTCCCTTCAGAGAAATGGGCTGAGCACTGAAATTTGAAGAAATTCTAAGTATGTAAAACTTTGATACGGCCTGTGTAATTTTCCTCCTTGTGATCCCACTCTCTTCAAATAAGCAAGGTGGAAAACGCAGTGGCTCTCGTTCAGTGACTTGTCTAATTCTGGGTAACTTGACCTCTTCGAGTCTGATTGCCTTTCTCTGTAAAAAACGGAACGCTGGAGTCTGAGAAGATAGCAGTTGGCACAGTGCCTGCCCTAACGAATCTAGGGATGCCTGGCCAGCCTACCTAGCTAAGCTGGCAAGGTCTAGGTTCACTGAGAGTCTTTCCCTGAAGTATGAGTAAGTAAGTGGGGAGTAATTAAGGAAAACACCCAGTGTCAACATCTGCCCTCCACATGCCTTTACATATGCTCACACATTTGCACACACAAAATGGACCACTGCGTCACTGGACCTCTACAGGTATCAGAGATCCTATTCACGGTCACAATCAATGAGATTAGTAAGTTTTAACAGCACCGGCAGCAGGCAAACTACATTTCAGTGCAGACTTCAAGTCAATCTGTTTCCTTTTACTCCAAACACGGACACAGCACAGAATGCTTTTAAATATGGCCAATACCACCAGGGAGGGGAGTTCACGCTAATTTACAACTAAACTGGTTTACTAAAATGCTTTCACAAACACCGAAAGTCAAACTTACGTGTTACATTCTTGAATTTTCCAACAAATAATAATGATAATAATAATAATAATAATAATAATAATAATAATAATAATAATAATAATAATGAGACAAATGGCAACCTTTAAAACACAATCAAAAAACTTTCAAGAAATTCTTGACATAACCAGACATCTTCCCTGGTCCATAATGATGAAGAGGTCTTCGTTCGACACAAGCATACTAAATTAGTGGAAGAGGAGAAATAAATGTCCTTTCCCCGCATCCCGACCTCACAGGGGCTCATCACGCCACTCGTGTGTTCATTTACAAAGAGAGTCGCCTATGTGCAGGTTCACGCTCTCCCCAAGTGAGCCCTAAAGTGCAAAAATACCCGTGAATGCGAACAAATAATATTTGCTTGCTAAACATCAAGAAGGGAACATTTACATCTCAGACACAATGCTACATTTCTATACTTTTGAGGCAAACACCACAGTGCTGCTTATTAGTTTTAATTCTGCAACTTATTTTGAAAACAAGGATGTCAAATGATTCTTGTTTAGAAATCATAGGAAAATATGTCCGTAAGACATTTAAGGTGAATTATTACAATGAGTCTGTTGTAAAAACAGTATATTTTATGGGTCTGCACGACACAGAACATTTATCTTCATCATGAGAATGAGTATCTGTGAATTAGTTATGGCTTTAGATCTCTGGAGTAATCAATTCTCCCCTAGCTTGTGGGATAAATATATTTTACTGCAGCCATCATGCATTCATGTACACAGTTAAGGGCTTCAGACGGCTCTCAGGATCACGGGTATATAAATTTATTTCCATGGGTGTAGTCCCACAAGGTATGCACACTGACTACATTAAGCAGAATTTTGGAGATTTATTCCCCAAATGAATGCAACATGTCAGGACATTTTTTAAAAAATTAGTCTTATTGTCCTGTCAAATATCTTGCTTTCTCATGTAGTCAAATAATATGCATCAGGATACTTCAGCAAGATTGAACACCTGCATCTTAGAAAGTCAAAGCAGAGCATACTGCAGTCGGATCTTCTCCCCTTCCTGTTCAGAAAAGCATTTCTAAACTCCAAGCTTCACCTGCATCGACTAAAGAAAGAAACAATCTGACAAATTACAGGAGACCCCTGTGACATCTACCCATGGTGTCTGTGGACCCGTTTAATGGAGAGCCAGGATTGCTGACTGGCTGGGGCCCTTCCATGCTCTTGCCTGTATTTCATCTTACAGGGCTCTGCTTGACTTGGGGGAAAGGTCTGGTAACTGATAATGTGTTTGACAGATATTTCTCAAATGTATAAGCACTGAAGGAACTATGCACCTGACAATTTCCATGCTTATTTCTCTGCATATATTTGTTTTCTTGCAATTCTTTACAGTGGCACGTTACAAAGGCAGAAAACACACGCAGGAGTCCACATAGGATAAATACTGATTCATGCACAGCTTGTTTCTGAAATATCCAAATGCTCGACTTTACGTAGGCAAAGCATTTGACTCTTTACTTTGTTATTGAACGTCATGCAGCTATAGTTGTGAAACAAGGACCCCAGGAAGGGACCCAGAGTAGCAATAAACAAGAATTTCCATCCATGTTGACATTCTTGATGGATACCATGCTTGATTTCTTCTAACTCTAAATACCCGTGGTTCTCAGCCTTCCGAATGCTGTGACCCCTTAATAACGGTCTTACGTTGTGATCCCCCAACCATAAAATTATTTTGTTGCCACTTCATAGCTGTAATTTTGCTACTAATGTGATTCCTAATGTAAATATCTGACATACAACCCTGTGGGGACAGCGGCTCACATGTTGAGTGTTTGTCCTGGAGCCGGATACATTGTGCAGGGCTTTTAGCTCTGGCTGATATCAGCGCTGCATTTGAGTGACAGCGGCCTTCTGTTATCTTTTTGTTTTGTTTTTCTTTTTTTTCTCCTTTTTTTTTTGTTGTTGTTTTGTTTACAGAAGGGTGGCTCTCTTTTCCTTTCAGTGTTTTTAATAACCACAAATAGAAAAGCTGTGGGTGGCAATAGGGCTGTGATGTGAGCACCTCCTCTCTCTACGGGAAATGCTTGTGTGGGACAAGAGTAAGGGGAGGTCCACGGACACAAGGACCCTTGCTTCCTGTCAGTGACATGATTTATAACCCAATCTCTGACGATTGCCCCTCTAACCTCAAAACCTAATTTCTTTGCATTGTGATGAAAGCAACATACAACACACAATTTACCATCTTAACCGCTGGTTACATTCCAACCATGTTAATTCACATAGTCCTAAAAGAGAGCTCTAGGAATTTTACATTAAGTCTCCTAAATCCATTACATGCTAGCTTGCATATTATTATCATTTATGTACTATTTATGTACTGCACATTTTCAAACAAAATATCTTATTTGACATTTGTCCCCAAGATAATTAATAAGAATAGATAAGCATGGCCACTTGGCATATGTTAGATTTAATACTGTCTAACATATAATAAAAATGCATTTGTTAAACAAATCACCATGGGAATTTATTGTTTTCAGCTATGTTATGCCATTCATACGCAATCCAAAATCCCTGCCATGGAAGTGTTTTATTACAGGAAGTGTAAGATATAGTGACTGGGCATGGTTGCCCACGCCTTTAATCCCAGCACTCAGGAGTCTCAGAGGCAGGAGGATTTCTGTGAGTTCAAGACTAGCCTAGTCTACACAATGAGTTTTCCAGCCAGCAAGGGCTAATGATGGGATGGTGTCTTAAAAAAAGGACTGAAATGTAAGTTATTACTAACGATGTTCACTTTCTGCTTTTATTGGTTGTAGACTTTGCTAGAGACAATTGAGCTATGGTTGAATATCGCTGCCAGAGTTATGCTGCTGATGGAGATCTCGACACCTCCAAGGCAGTACCAAGTTCTAGAGAAAATGAGCTAAGTAATTCCCTTCCCTTCTCATTTCTTCTACACACCGTGCTTACCTATCTTCAGGTCTAACATTTGGGAATGCATGTGCAGTAGTGTGCTCATGGCCTACCCTAGCTGACGGTGAATATCTCTTTGCCTGTGACTAGAGGCATGACCAATTCCCGACTTACAGATCCTTTCATATCTGCTACCGTGTGCTGGCAAAGCATTAAGGCTTGGTCATAAATGGATGGGAGTTTTATTTCTGACCTAGCCCTAGAGCTTGGTGTTTTAGATGAGTTACTTCTCTTTGCAGAGACATAGGTTTCCCGTCTGAGGAAATGCAGGCAACCCAGCTGTGTCACAGGAGTGATTGGGAGAGAAATCCCGTGTGATAACGCTTGGGAGAGTCTCTGAAATGTTGCAACCTGGTGGAGTATATTTATACACAGGAGCCTGGCTGAGGAGGAGAAGGCACATTCATTAAAAGGTCTGTGCTTGAAACACAGCGGTGACTCCCCGCCTTCCCAGGATTCACAAGGAAATATTTCTCTGGTGAAAAGAAATGGTCCTGGGACACATTTAAATTTCTGATTCTGCGGAGGTGGCAGTGATGAAGCCCTTCTCGGCTCCTTTAATACTCATAAATTTTTTCTTCTCAGTTTACAAATTCCAATGAAATAGCATCCAGTGCTTTAGGCTGTCAAAACCAAAGGGAGCTTAAGACACTTCAGTGCCATTAAAAATATATCTTTCCGTGTTTTGCTTTGGAACTGGGGTGAAAGTAAAACATCCTATCCGGAAGCAGTGGTCACACCAACTGGTTATACAGTAGCAAAGGTCAGCTCTGAAGACATACATGAAAGTAACATTATATAGACTAAGCAGGTTGTACCTATATATTTAGGAATGTGTGTGTGTGTGTGTGTGTGTGTGTGTGTGTGTGTGTGTGTGTGTGTGTATTGAGATAAGACACATTTAAACAGCAGTCAGCTCTCTTGATATGTAGCTAATCTCAATTTAAATGCCCTGAAAGTATAAAATTATACAGCAGATTTTGAATAGGTAAAAAAGAAAATCAAGGTCATATAAATAAAAAAGAGGCCACAAATTTAAAAAAGATCAAGGAGGGGTATATAGGAAATTTGAGGGGGGGAAGAAAGGAGAACTGACACAATTATGTTATAATCTCAAAGAACAAAAGAAACAACGGTGAACATTTGTCTTCCTCCACCATGTCCTTATCCTTACTGTGTCTTGAGAATCTTTGGCAGTGTCTATTTGGATGGTATTCTTGGTGACATCAGCAAAGATTACCTATTCATTGTCTCCCACCACAAGGAAGTAGTTGAAAATAATTTCTATTAGTTACACACATTAGTAGACACCTCCGTCTATAGTGCTGTGGTAGTCCCTTCAATTTACCATCAAGGGTCGTAAGGCTCTAAGCTTTCTGTGCCGCTGGAATAGGTCGCTGGACGATTGCCTCCTCGGCCTCCATTGATTTCAGATGGCAGCACAGCTCACCCTGAAGCCACATTTACCTCCAATGACTCTGATGACAGGGCGTGCGTGAGTGGATCTCACCCTCCAGGGCTACACAAGCACTACGCAAGATGCTAGCTGGCTATGGACTACTTGTCACTTGAGAGACAGCTGATCTCAACTAAAATGCCCTGAAAGTATAAAATGATGACTTTGAATTGGCAGTCCGAAAATAAATAAATGAATAATAAATAAATAAATAAATAAAGCCGCTTCATTAATAACTTTTTATAAGTACTACACAGTGAAACATTAGTTTCTGAAAAGCATTGAGATAGATACCGTGGAATCGATTGCACCTGCATTTCTCCCTCGTTTCCCGTTTTTTAATGTAACTTCTGGATACATTTGAATGATACCCTCAGATCGCCTCTGTGGGCTTCTACACTTCTCTCTCAGTAACCCTGACCTCCGCTCTGAGGCGATTCCCAGGCTCACTCAAGCACACTGCTCCTCACTTTTCTAACATATTCCTGGCAAAGCCGAGCACACCAGTCCTGCACGCCCCTCCCTAGCCGAGGACACCTGTCACACCTGCCCCACACGCCTGTCCCTAGTGGAGGACACCTGTCCCACAGATCCCTTCCTAGTGCTTCTCTCTCTCAGTTCGCCATGACTCTTGGCTTTACACCTTAGAAAACAGGAGAGCCCCAATTACTTGGCACCTTGACATGTAGACACATTTCAGTTTTGTGTGCCTTCTGATTCCTAGCATGACCCCATTTCCATAGATTCGCCAGATAAAATATCCGAGGAGTCAATGGAACCAAATGTTAAATATTCAACAGCGAAGTAATTTTTTTTTTTTGCTACTGTGATACTTATGACACAGTTCACCTTCTATGCAAAGCTTCCATTTGACTACTTGGCTTATGTTTCTATTTACTAAACCTAGCATCCCTACACAGTAGGCATCCCATAATTCATAAAATGATTGCCCTAGAAAGCATCTATGCAAAGTGATTAAATGATGATAAGATGGAAAACGCAATCTTTATGAGTGACCTAGATCCTTGATTATCCTACCTACTTTTAGATTCCTCATTTCTTGAAAACAACGCTCATAAATGGAATAAAATCATAAGGCTCGGCGAGTGTCTTCTACCCAGATGAGCTCATACATAGAGGCACATCTGGATATGGGAGGAGCAAACGTTCCCTGGAAGAGTGACAGGGAAGACTGCATCTTTTTCTCATAGTTGAATCCAACCATGCTTAAGTTTTATAGGTAATATTTTAATTTCATTATTTAAAAAGGCTTTTAGGGACTGATGGGAAAATAGGAAAAAGAAAATAATGTTAGTAATTTCTATAAAGACATTCCACCACTGACGCTTTGACATGATATAGACTTGCTAGCTACAGATTAAAGCTTTCTAACTTTGGCAACATATGGTCTGCTTATCTGGCGCTGTGGCTCTGCCCCGTGGATGCTGTGCAATTGCCCTGTGAGTGGCATTCGCACGGAGAAGGACTTCAGCCATTTCACTTTTCAGAAACACCAAGTGTCATCCTCAAACTGAGTCTCACGCTGCCGTGAAGCCGGCCGATGCCCCATATCAATTGGGCACCAGACTAAGTGAACAGATGTGGGGAAGGCTCAGTCCCTTTGCTGCATTTACTATCTTTAGGATTTTTTTTTTCTTTTAGCAGTGCTAGGGACTGTATTTCAAATTTAATTGAAACACTGCACTTTCCCATGTGTGCACCTAGATTGAAAGGGCAATTTCCTTGTATTTCTCCCGTGCTAGTACCCCTGTTCACTTCATACAATCTCTGAATTGGCCTGGAACACTCAGTGAGTTCTCTCTTGGAAAGGATGCACTTGTTATATCTGGATAACCTCATTTTACAACTTTTGCCATTAGGTCATTACATGATAAATTCTAGTGAACCCAGAATAAAATATCTAAGTGTTCATTCCTTAGAACTACTTAAAATATATATATATATATATATATATATATATATATATATATATATATATATGCTTATACTATGCAATACTGATATATCCAATGCAGCTATTATCAAATCTCAAGAGCATTTGGTATAGAAAAAAATTATTTTTATTTGAAATCATAAATGCAATTAACTAAAGGAAGAACAGACTTGGAGGCATCACACTGCGAGATGTGAAAATTTGCAGCTGGTTTCTGGTATCCATAGAAGACTGGCTGTAGGGTCTTAGGCAGATGTCAAGCTCCTCCCACCACATGACGTAGTGTTTATATCGGACCAAAGCTCTGCCCTCTCCACTCTAGTTACAATACCTAACACAGTGTGAGTGCTGTGAAAGCAGTCATGATGAAAAGAGAATGTGATGCTTTCCAAATGTTTTCGACTTAGAGTCCTTGAAATCAGAAGCAACGGGTGTGGAAGGTCAAGAATGCCATTGAGAGTAGTGATGAAAGCAGCCTGCTGCGGGCAAAAACAAGACGAAACAAATGAAAAGCAGAGTACAGAATAGAGAACAAAGGCCCCAGGAATACGTCCACGTATTTCCGGTCAGTTCATCTTTAACAGAAGTGCTAGGGACACACAGTAGAGAAAGGGCAGTGTATTTAATAAACAGAGCTGCATTTGCTGGGTATCCACATGTGGGCTGAAACTGGACATGTATGTGATACCACGGGTAAACATGGAGGACTTGGTGTCACACAAAATAGAAATCTTGCACGCTCTCTCCTACTCGTGGAACGTCACAAACTTAAGTACACAGAGTCAGAGTAGAGCCACGTCTGGGATGAGGGAGATGGGAGGCGTTAGTCACACAGTGCTAAGCGAGACTTCCATGGCAGCCCTAAGTACTTGGGATCATTTGCACACGTGGTGACGGCAATGGGCAATGCTGTAGTGTGTGCCCGACACTGAAGCAGTGTATCTAAAACCCTCCTACCACACAAACAACTAGGTAGGTTACAGATATGTTAACTAACTTCATTTTGCAAATTGTTTTCACAGCATACCAAAGTATCAACATAAGTCGCCCCTCACAATTAAATAATAAAATGTCACTTTTTTTTTGTTTGTTTTTGTAAGAAAAAGAAAACTCTTCACACACACACACACACACACACACACACACACACACACACACACACACACACAGAGGCCTCTGGTTTTGCAAATTCTTCCTTGCCAGTTAGTAGACAGTGAAGGGGAATTAAAGGCTCTTGCATTCACTACTCATTTTTGTGACTTGATAACCGAACTTGAAACCAGTGCTCCCAGAATGGTGTCTCCTGGTCATCATCATCTTTCACATTTTAATGAAGAAGGACTGAGCTGAGTTTTAGAATTAGATTTGAATAACCACCCAGTGAATGCCAATTCATGGATCACTGGCTCCGGAGATCTAAGCAGCAAAATTAATTGCTTGCCGACTCGAGCTGGCTACAGTGGCTGATTATGTTTCTGGTGTGAATTTTTTTTCGTATGGTTCCCTTCAGAAATCTACAGACTGGAAGTCTGCTTTGTTACTAAAAATGAATTGAAAAAATAATCTTTATTACAATTTTTAGAGCGCTCCGTGGATTGAGTTGAAAACAAAGTACCATATCAGAGTAGTTGATTACTCCCATGTAACAGAAACTATTTAAGACGAGTCAGTGAAAACAGTCTCAGAGTCCTTCAGCTTGTCTGGCTGCTTATTTCAACTAGAAACCCCTGACATTCCAGGTGCAGACATGGTAAAACTCCAAAGGCTGCTGCAATGACCCTCCAGGCTGACTCACTCCATTCCCGTTCGGGTTCTATGCCCGCTGACTCACTCCATTCCCGCTCGGGTTCTATGCCGGGAAGCAGACCATGCTTTCCCAACTACAGCATCCTATGACTAGCCAGAGAAACAAACCCCACACAAACTAAAATAAGGAACCAAGAAACAACTCCCCCCACCCAAACCAAGAAAGATAGCTTGGCAAGGACTTATTCTTGGTCAGTGTTGAATAGAGTGAGTTGTAGCTATTCCACAAAGGAGACAGTTTAATGACACTCTGGTACCCACTGTCCTTTTTGAGTCTGAGTACGAAGTCCCTGCAATTCCTAG
Organism: Cricetiscus sungorus; assembly: GCA_030556225.1. Classification (NCBI taxonomy): domain Eukaryota; kingdom Metazoa; phylum Chordata; class Mammalia; order Rodentia; family Cricetidae; genus Cricetiscus; species Cricetiscus sungorus. The sequence continues at coordinate 55,490,649 of JANBXA010000741.1, read as the reverse complement.
AATCTACCACAGATTAGTTTTACTCTAAGTTTTGAAGTGAGATAAGAGTCAGGAACAATTCCGTTCTTCCGGATCTGAGGCAACATGAGCTGATGATTTCAAATATTGCAACAGACTGGCTGGTAAGGAGCCAAGCCAAAGCCTTGAGATATTTTATTTGCTCTGTGACCTTTTCCCATTTTCTCAGATACTCAAAGTTCCATCTATGTGTTCATAAATAAAATTGCCCAGAATAGTTATGTATGTATTCTGAAGTTGAACGTAGTATTAAGCTAATGATACTTGCCAGTAATAAAGTCAGGACAGGAGATGCTTGCCTCCAATTGTAGCATTTGAGTTAGGATGGAAGGATTGTTCTGAGTTTTAGGATGGATGACCAAGTGAATACTAGACTAGCCAGGGTACAACCCCTGCTACACACACACACACACACACACACACACACACACACACACAGGTGCACCACACAGACAGATAGGCAGACACACAGAGACTGACAGACACACAGACAGGGTAGCTGTCAGTAACCTAAAAGAAAAAACCCATTCCATTCCATCTAATGTGCAAGGGTTGAAAGACTTTGTGAGGTCCACACAGGCAAATGCACAGACGATAGGTCTGTGGCCAACATCAATGAAAGTCTGTGGCTGGCTTTAGAGTATCTCTGATAACGGCTGCAGCTTACTCCATATAGGTCAAGTCTATCAGCATGCTCACTGTGCAAAGTCTACAGGAGGTGGGTGACTGTTTTCACAAGCCACCAGCACACAGCCGCCCTGGGATTACTAGACAATGGGCTTCTAGTCAAGTTCTCAAGGAACTGAATTGGAGGAGTTACTCAGAGAACCTCCTGATGTCACCGTCCATGCCCTTTATAAAAGTGATTAAGCCTGACTTATGTGTTCCAGGTCTTTACTTCCCCCGTCAAGAAAGGATAGAATGGGTAATGTCATCATTTCCAACAAATTCAATTATAGGTTGGATGGACGACACCATTGACCTCGAAAGCAGCTAAAAGTATTTAATAATTAAGTCCCAGATCAGAAAATATCAAGTGATTCTACAAATAATATATCTAGATATTTGTTCTCAAATTTTAGCTTTTAAATTCTGTTCTATTCTGTTAGAAACAAACTATATTAAAACTATAAGTGAAGGGGTAGCTTTTCTTATACCTTTTATGATACCTTTTAAGCAAAAGGAGATAAATCAGATTAAATCACACACACATGCAAACATACACACACACACACACACACACACACACACACACACACACCGCCTAGCACATTACAAATGTAACAGTTAACAGAGCAAAGATATAAAGGATGGGAAAGTAAATACAAAGTATATATCTGAGAACAGGTTAATACCCCCAAAACACAAGGAATTCAAGTAACTTCATAGCAAGAATACGATGGGAGATGTTAAATATGTTTCTCATACTGGTTAATGAATAAAGCACTGCCGGCCAATAGGAAAGCAAGATAGGTGGGGCTAGGAGACAAGGAAGAAAGAGGAAGTAGTTGGGAGGAGTCAACATGGAGAGCCCAGAGAGGTAACATGCCGGCCCGCTGCACTTGGATAAGATGACCATGTGGAAATACTTAGATAAGTAGAAATGGGTTAATCATTAAGACAGAGCTAGCCCATAAACAATGATAATAACTGGCCAACAGGATTGTTTCAAATGCAGAGTCTCAGTGTGTTATTGGGGCTTGCATGGCAGCAGGACGGGGCGGCTTGTGGGGAGGAACAAAGTGGGACCAGACCGGCGGCAGGAAAAACGTACTCGTAACAAGAATACTGTAGAGAGCCATGAAGTGCCACACTTTAAAGTGGCGCTAGCTTCCGCCTTCCACCTCCCCATTGGTGAGGGCTCTCTGGCGTAAACAAGCCCTTAATTGGTGAAGTCTGTTCAGCCTGTCTGCTTCCGGGTTAGAGTAGACTATCTGCAGGGTCCACGTGGCTCACTGGGGTTGGTTAGCACAAGGGGATTTAAGCCTGTGCAGGGGTCCCCCGGGTCTCTCTCGCAGGCCAGGAAACATGTTTCAAGGATCCTGATTAAAACTGCATGAAGATCTTCCTGGAGTCACGTCTTCCTTGCTGGCAGGGGTAGGCGTGTTTACAAATTTATAAATGGAGAAAGGACTTGAATAAGATTTTTGTCCATGTGATAATAGGTGTCAAAAAAATAAGCCAAGGAAGGCATCACCCTACATGTGGAGTGGCGGGGGAAAGGGAGGGGGATGGAATGGGAGGGTGGTCAGGGAGCATGGCAGGGTGAAAGAGAGGGAGGGAGGGATGGAGAGGGAACTGGGATCTGTATGTAAAATAAGAAAAACAAAACAAAAAACAAGCCAAATCAATCAATCAATCAATTGATCGATCAATCAATCAATCAAACACACAAAAAAACACCCCCAAACATCCCCATACAGTATCAGAACTGTTATATGAGAAACGCAAAACCCAAAGGCAGTGAGAGATACCGCCACAGCTGAAACAACGGTTATTAACACAAACACAAGTGTAGAATGTGCAGGCTAGCAAGTGAGGAAAGCATCCTGTAGCCACCTCACAGGAAGGCAAGCGTGTGCTGCCTCTGTGTGCAAACAGTGCACGTGTCCCTCACAAACGTAAAAACGGAGCCACATGAGGCTCCAGAGACTCGGCACTTCAGAGCACCTGCTTCTCTTGAAAAGAACCTGGGCTCTGTTACCAGCACCCACATGACAACTCCCAACCATCTGTAACCACAGTCACAGGGAATGCAGTGCTGTCCTCAGACCTCTGTGGCATCAGACATGCAGGAAACACACACACACACACACACACACACACAGGCAAGCGGGAAACACACACACACACACACACACACACAGGCAAGCGGGAAACACACACACACACACACACACACACACACGGCAAGCGGGAAACACACACACACACACACACACACACACAGGCAAGCGGGAAACACACACACACACACACACACACACACAGGCAAGCGGGACAGTCATACCCGTAAATGAACATACATTTAGAAGCAGAACTGGCTTGTGATTCATCAGTTTCACAAGTGGATATTATATCCAAATGGAATGGAAGCAATGGGATGATGTCGGTACTTCCTTCTTAGCACAGTTTAGTGTATAAAAATATATTCTATTAGGCTATGAAAAAGACAGGCTGTTATGCGTTCCTATGTGCACAAGACTGGATGGTGCCATATTTAATGAAATAAGCTAGGCACAAGAAGAGAAATGCCACAATGTTACCACTCATGCGGAGAGTAGAAAAGGTTGATTGGGTAGAATTGACGAGTGGGGCGTTAGTTCTGATGGACTGGAGGTGCTTGGGAGTAGATGGTAAGATGTTAAGAGATCAGACCTTAATCATCGTTCTGAGGCTGTGACCCTGTAATACAGTTCCTCATGACAGGTGACTAAGATGAGGACCGTCTCAAATGGACACTGAAGGGCTTCGCAGGCCCTGGGATCCTCCTCAGGAGTTCCGTTTTGATACAGTTCCCGAAGCAAGCTAAAGTCAAAGGAGCCGAGGTCATTGCAGAACGACACACAGAAAGATGGATTATTTCCCATTCGTTCATTTATCCACAGTGAAGGGAACCAGGTATTAAGGAACCATTAGGTCTGAAGCCATAAGGATCTGATTTATGATGTATGAACTAAGTGATCTCTGGCAGGTTACTAAATCTCTCCTGAGCGGTCATTAGGCTTATCAACAACCTGCTGGGCACAGTGTCCACACCCGAGACGCTGAGAACAACACAGCCTGCTGGGTAGTGCGTTGTTGACAAACATCAGGATTAGTTCTGTGCTTCCAAGTGGTTAATCACATACACTTGAAGTGTTTGGGTCCTGTTCCTGCCGTCTACTCTGCCATGGCTCAAAGCCACATTTCTTGTTTCTAATTTGCTTCTGTTTCTGAGGCCTGGTGTGTACTCTCTACTTCAGAGGTGACTTAATCACACTGGCCTTGTTTTACAGGCCTTGGCTCTGGTCTCTCTCCCAGCACACACATGCTTTGACACTTACAATGGCTTGCAGCCCTCTGCCCTGATTCTTGGCATATCTCCAAATATGAAAGGCAGAATTTCTTAGGTCTGCCCATTCATCTATTTCCCCAAGAGGGAATGTGTCTGAATACCTTCCAACATCCCACTTCCATTCAGCCTCTGAGTCAGAGTGTAGGAACAGAGCCTTCTTCTTTGTAGCTATATAAATCATCATGGAATGGTTCCCTTATCCAAAATCTGTCTCAGGTCAGTTCTCCATTCAAGGCCAAAGTTTATCTACTTTTCCATGGTGCTTCACGTAACGTTCAGCCATACAACAAATCTAAACTAGTCAGTTTTAAGGCACAGAGTGAACCGTATGACTTTTTGGCTACTCTGAGTATGGATTGGCGCGTGAAGAGTCAAGTCCCTGGGTGGGCGAGATGACAGAACACTCGTCATAAAAGCCTGGTGATGCCGATGGAGTGGTTCTCACTAAACCCAGCACACGTATGCGGGCTCTGAGAAAGGAGGATCACCCGGAATCTCTTGGGCCAGCTGAGCAGCATGACGGGAGCAAGAGAGACTCTTACAATGATGTGGACAAAAAATAACTGCCTTGGGAAAGTCATCCTCTGACATCCACAAGCAAGCCCACCCCAAGAATAAACACATACACACATAGACTTAAAAAAAAACTGCCACGCTTATTAATAATTCTTCACTAGAAAAAAATTCTTAGAAAAATAGTTATCAGGTAAACGCCTTCACTGTCATTTCCCCCGAGAACACTTTTCTCTGAAGGTTGTGGGAACTTGGACTCTGTCTTTCTGGCGATTTTGTTATATTTTGTATAGTAAGTGTTAACACACAGTTACATGACTTACAGTTAATCACACTCCTTAGATTTCAGCTCCTGACACACCTCAGAAGAGAGAGCAGAGAGGGCAGAGCAGTCCAGCCTTAGCAGGGAGCTAGAGTTATGACTGCTACCAAAACCAAAACATGCACTTTCCGCCCCTAGCCCTCTGCTTGCCATGTCATACCCTTCTGCCCATGTGATTTCAGGTAACCATGAAAATTTTTATATTGTCTTTAAAGCATGTAGAACATTATTTTGAGTAGATGTCCCTTATAAAAACAAACAACCAAACCAACAAAAATCCATGAGTAATGGTATGGCTATAGTATGCAGTAATGGGGCCAAGATTAGTATTTCAGCCCATCTGGCCCCCCTGATGTCATGTGTTCTCTCAGACTGCATCTTGGGGTGCTCACCAGCTCACTAGCTCTCTTATTTAGCTGGAGACTTTGTGATGGGAGATGTTATTTTGTAAATATGTTTCTCATATTGGTTACTAAATAAAGCCCTGTTGGCCAATAGGAAAGCAAGATAGGTAGGACGAGGAGACAAAGAGGATTCTGGGATAGACAGAGAAGGGGATTCAACATGTAGGAATGAGAGCAGAACACCGGCCCCTTTCACCAGTAAGATAAGACCACATGGAAATAGTTAGATTAATAGTAACATATAAGACAGAGCTAGCCAATAAGAAACACTAGTAACAGGCCAACAGCTTTATATCTAATAGAGTCTCTGTGTGTTATTTGGGGCTGACGTGGCTGTGGGACCAGGCTTTGGTTACATGCAGCTAGACATCCTTTGTTAATGGTCCCTCTAGAAGCTTTTGTCAAGGGGGTGGGCAATGGACCAGGTCAAATGGACAGGGGGCCTTTGAGAGTCCACAGAAGAAAGACTTACTTGGCCTTCTAGCCTAGAAACAAGCTAGACAAGAACAAATTTAAAAAAGGAAAAGAAGAGAAAAAGAAAAACCAGGAATATTCAGTGTCTTTACAGGAAAGATGAAATAGTATTGTTTCTAATAACTGACTAGAAGTTGGTTTTCAGAAACTTGGGAAGTAAGATCACTGCATGTTATTTAACTTTAAAGTCTAAGATGGGCATCCAGTTGACATTCAATGACTTTTCTTTATATGTTTCCAAGCCACCATTATTTAAGGCAACAGACAACAAAATGTATGGCAGAGAGGACACTGTTCTGGGCTCCTACTGTGTCATAATAAGACCATCCCAGGCGTTCCTCAGGTGAGACCACAAAACTATATATATATATATATATATATATATATATATATATATATATTTTTCTTTAAGTCAGAATGGTATCTGACACATTCATGGAGAATTGAATGAGAAATGTCCTCTATGGGCCCCTGTACTCCTGCACCTGTCCTCAGGTGGCAGTGCTGTTTGGGAGGGCTATGGTGCTTGCATGATATGGAAGCTTCTGGGAGGACGTGCATCACTGTGCCTGACTTTGAGGGTTTGCAGCCTCACTATGCTCCCTGCTCTCTCCGTTCCCTCCCACTCTGCTCCCTATGGGTAAATGAAATGTGACCAGCCATTTCCTGCTCCTGCTGTCGTGTCTTTCTTGATGTTAGTCACGTCTCCGTCTCCCCTGCCTCGGCGGACTCTACCCACCTGGAATATTCCTTAAGTCACGTCTGGCTATGGTATTTATTACAAAACCAGGAAAGTAACCAATACAACATTACATGCTGGCTGAAAAAAAAAAAACAAATGAGAGCACAAGAAGAGAAAAAGAAATCAACAACACCTGTTGACTTAACCAAATCACTGCTTCACTGTCGAAGGCCATGATGACACCGGAGCACACAGCCCGATGATTACCCTCCTGGAACTGTATCACGCTTTACTCAAGCCAAAGGCCCATGGTATAGTTGCTTCTGTCTTTGACATACACTTGCACTTCACCTGCAGCAAGGACATCCTTCTGCCCGCCTGTACAGAGAGCCTCTTCAAGTACCTCGCCTCTCAGGAAAAGCACGGATTTCCCACACAATCAGATGAGCTCTGGGATCTTGAGCTTGGCAAAAGAATTCCTCTACAACATGCACTTTAGAAGGGTTAAATAATAACCCCCAAGGTCTGGATGAATAGATTCCTTAATCCCCTTCCCACTCTGGATGAGTAAAACAAACGAGCACACAAAACTACACAAGTTACCGAGAGGAATTCTAGGTGCATTTCATTTCTTCAGTAAAAACAGTGTTTACTCTAAGAGGGCATATTTAACTGACACTCTGAATTCATCTGGATATAGCCAAATGTTCTTAATGGTTTACACAGGGTAAAGAATTCAAATTCTTGCAGGTAAAGGGCCATATAAATTCCCATTGATTTCTGTCATGAACCGTAGCTGAGGAAAGCTCTCCATATCTGTTTCTTATCTTTTTAAATAGTGTATATTTATGATAGATGTGTATGATAGATAAGCAGATTAAAAGAGCGTCACAGTGGAGATGTGAGATGCTCTGTCTGTGTAGCCAGGGTGAGGCACATGGGAGAGAACGTGGGTGCCGTGGCCTCTCTAAGTTGACGCACTGCAGAAATTCCTCTAGAGGAAGATGTAGCATGAGCAGAGCACCGTTTGTCTAAATCTATGTGCAGTTAGTAAAAACGTCCACAGGACATTTCATAGGCTGCTCCAAGCATTTTTGTTAATAATGGTAACTAAATGGCGTCATAAAATAATTCTGTTAAGATGCACTTCATGAGCATCAGGTTCGTGGAGGAATAGAGGGCTGCGGCCATTACACACTCATGGGGGTCTGCAGCATTGGTGATGGATGGGGACATGCTTCATCTGCATAAAACTCTTTACAGAAAGTCCATTCCTCCTCCCCTTGTAAAGTTCTTCTGTCCGGTTACAGACATAGGCTTCTGCTCTGTTTATTCTTCAGTCAGAATAGAGGACAAAGGTCAGCAGAGAGGAGGGACATTCGGAGACAGGCTGGGGAAGAAGTCGAGGTGCTGTGCAGCTATTCACGAATGACCCTGTTCTAATGGGGACAGGGTGGTGTCCTGTGCTCCACATGAAGTTTTCCATAGAAGTATGTATCCACCTTGGTTCCTGTGAATCTTAATAGTGTGTGTGTGTGCGTGTGTGTGCGTGTGTGTGTGTGCGTGTGTGTGTGTGCGTGTGTGTGCGGTGTGTGTGTGTGTGTGTGTGTGTGTGTGTGTGCACTATTTGTTGTGTGTGTTGGTCTAGGGCTTGAGTCAAAATTACAGTTCCTTGTGATCCTCCAGAAATCTAGATCCTAAAAAGATTCGCTCATTATTTCATCACTTAATATTCATCTGGTACCTGATATTACCCTGGTCTCTGAGGTTATACCTCACCATATGTATATCGAATTCTATTGGACAAAACTGAATGATTAAAAACACTATAAGCAATTCACATTGTCAGGTAGAAACAAGTGCTCTAAAGAAAACATGGAACAGAGAAGGGACAGTCTAGTAGACAGGCTACTTTCAAGGACTGGCTGGAAAAGTCCCTCTAGGCAGATGATACCCCAACAGAGACCCACGAGAAAGTTTCTATTGGATAATGGGCCAACCAAAAATGAGATATGCCAAGTCTAAAGCATCATATAGGGTTCCAGAAGAAACCTATAAAATACTCTATGTGGCTGGAGAGACCAGCCTAGTTTCTTGAACTTATTGAAGATGTGCTGGTAACTGCAGTTATAGAAATGACCTGTGGGCTTTGCTAAATATTAGGGGAAGCATTCATGGAACACACTCATTCACTGAAGAGAGGTGAATTCAGAAAGCCAGGGGGCGGCAGGAAGTAATTTGTGTGTATCATATGCAGAGACTGGAGAGGGCCAATGAGAGGGGACAGTACGCTAAATAACAAGTGTTTGCATGACTTGGGGAAGGCGATTTTCTTTACTTGACTCCTTTCCTACTCCCTGCAGAAATGATTAACTTTAGACAGGATGGGTTCTTCCTAGGACACACCCATCCCCAAGGGAACTTATGAGGATGATCAGGAGACTGCTTGCTTGTACAGAGAACAGAGAGTAAAATAGATGCAGCTGTATGAACTACATGGGCAAACGTTTCTATGGAAACGGAAGGGGAGAAACAGTGAAGAGGTGGTGAGAGGTAAGTCAGTATAAAGCGATGCCTTTTAGATCTTTAGGGTAGCGGAGGTCTTGAGACAGTACTTGTGAATTAGAAGGCATGGAGATATACTGGCTACAGGATTATATGGAAGACAAAGTCTCACTGATGTTTCTAAATTGGAGTAGAAAGTTTAGAAGGCTGGTGGGGATGAAACTGAAATGACAGAGGAGTCGCCGGCTCAGTTTGTGCAGAGGAAGGGGATAGTCAGCCATGACATTTGGCATAGTGCCTACGCCGAGCTACATATGGGGTACACACAGACGGCCTGGGCAGCCTGAATCATTCCCTCCAGATGCTTTTTCATCTTCTTTCTACCTCTTTCTATACCTGTCCTACTCACATAAGATGCTTACACAGTGCCTGCTGGGAAAGATGTCATCCAATTCTTATCTCACCTGCTGCTCCCTTTCCCACTTAGTCTTTCTCCCGGGCCATAGTCTTGAAATTCTGGGTACCATTTGGAAATCAGTTCGGTTCTGTCTACTATGAATCTGACAGCCCATTGTTAGTATCATCATTGAGTTCAGGGGAGACAGCAAGAATGGGAACTCTAGCTTTCCCGACACCACCTTGTATGGAAGACTGAAGATAGCATGCACATGCTCTAGGATATTCGTCCCTTGACTTGGAAAATATAACATGGATGATCACTGACAATCAAGCATTAGTACCCATACTAGAAATCATTTGTATAAGCACAATGAAACGATTTTGGAAATTAACCGAAGGACTAACGAAGCAACAGATTTTCATAAAATCTTTTAGCTACTCAGATTTTTATAGCAACAATACTTCACGGTAATCCTTTTACTCTGCAGTGGCGTGTCTAATGTTGTCCAAATTCACACTGCCCTCTCTGCAACATCCCCCAATCACCGCTGCCTCCTCCTCCACAGGAAGTCATCACACCATGGTTTCAAGGCTTCCTTAAATCAGCTGTAATCAGGAGGCTCAGCTCACCCCTACTGGAGAACATTCTTGGCTCTGATGGGCTGGAAAAAATACAGTGAACTGACATTTTTGCTGTGGACTAATTCATGCCTGCCAAGTTCATGTTGAAATGCTAACCTTCAAGGTGGTGCTGCTGGAGACAAGGCCTGTGAGTTGTAGTTGAGTTTGGGTGAGGTCATGCAGGCCCTTCTCATAGAGGAATTACTCGACTTGTCAGAACAGATTTTCTTTGTTAGGAGGGAACAGAAAGAGATGCTCATTAGCAAACAAGGAAGAGGCCAAACATCAGAAACCAAGCTGTCTGGCTTCTTGACCTTGACCTTGCAGCCTCCAGACTCTGAGAAAATAAATGCCTGCTGCTTAAACTACCTAGACTGTGGTATTTGCTTACTACAGCCTTACAAATGCACTCACTTGATTGTCTTTCTCACTGTTATTAACAAGGCTTATCCACACTGTTTACTAATGACAAGTAATTATAGTATCTATGAATGGCATTTCATCACAGATTTATAGATTAAAGCAGAATCCTCTAGGTTATTACTTATACAGCACAGTTGATCTTTTCTAAGAAAAACTGAAATTGTCTATCAGATTTTCTTCAAATCCCACCTCTGAGTCACAAAGGAATGAATTCTTAGTACAGGAGTCTGGATCCACAGATCCTAAATGTCCTGATATAAGCTAGACTCTCTTCATTTAAAAGTTTCACCGGAAAGTTGGAAGCTGGGTACTTTTGAAATTAAACTAGCAGTGGATAGATGTCAAATGTCAATTCTTTGGTTTCTATCATGTTATAAGAAATGAAACATCTTTGGGAATTCTTAAAAATTTGGATTATGTTGTGAACAAAAGAGAAAAAACGTTAGAGGAAATAGCATCGTTTGGGACATTTCTAGTGACTTGTTACAGAAAGCAAAAGCATCAGGTACTGCATGCCAAATGCAGAGACATGCAGTCTAGTATAGCAGTAAATATCGGCTATCACCCTTTTGCACATGAGAAAGCAATGCTTGAATTGCAAAAGTTAAGATGAATATTCTAGATCCCCTTAACCAGCAGATGTGTGGTTAATCATTAACAGCAAAAATGGAGTGAGTAGTAAGAGAGGCAAGGCTACTAGACCCTCTATAAGTCTTGTATATGGTACTAAAAATTTTAAAAGCACATATGAGCAAGAGGAAATCAGGCACATGCATATATATGTCCAACTGTAGCAAACACACTTGGAAAGCCCTGCCCTATTAGTCAGAAATATTAACGTGAAAAGAGTCTCCCAGAAACATTTTTGCATGAAATTCACCAAGGGTAAAATAACTGTCCTAAAGAGAAACTCAGGTATCCATCTGCAGAGACCTCAATGGCTCTACAAACATGCGCAGGCATGAAAAACACGCCTCATGTGGGTCTGTTACTACAGCTAGTGGACGGCCTTTGCTTGTCTCGACATTTATCTCGCCCCATCTTGTTAGAAGTATCTGAAATACCAAAATCTTTATAACTGAGATGGAAAGAACGCGTTGCAAAATTTAACTAGCACTTGTACTTCATATAGCTTTTGAGCAAAATGTTTGTACAAAAACTTCTATTTTGTATGGTGTGTGTGTGTATGGTGTGTGAGTGTGTGTGTGTGTGTGTGAGTGTGTGTGTGTGTGTGAGTGTGTGTGTGTGAGTGTGTGTGTGAGAGTGTGTGTGTGAGTGTGTGTGTGAGTGTGTGTGTGTGTGTGTGTGAGTGTGTGTGTGTGTGAGTGTGTGTGTGTGAGTGTGTGTGTGTGAGTGTGTGTGTGAGTGTGTGTGAGTGTGTGTGTGTAGTGTGTGTGTGTGTGTGTGTGTGTGTGTGTGTGTGTGTGTGTGTGTGTGTGTGTGTCTGCCATTGGTGTCAGGGTATGCCCACTATTAAATGAATTTGGGAGAGCTCCCACATCTTCAATTTAAAAAAAAAAAAAACAGAAATATATTTAACCAACAAAGTGAAAGAATCATATTCCTGAAAAACTATGTAACATTACAGAAAGGAATTAAAGGACACATAAATGAAATATGCCCCTTGTTCACTTACAAACAGTGTTGCTACAATATCCATATTACCTTATTATTTTCCTCAAACTTGTAGTGGAATTTCTTACAGAAATAATAAAAAAAAATCTTACTAAAGCCCACGAATCCACCGAAGATGAGGCAGGGCTACCCAGAGGAAACACAAAGCTGGAGGAGCTCCACTTCTAACTTTAAACAACATTCAAAAGCAATGACAATTTGAAAAGCACGGTGGGATAAGCATAGACATTATACTATTGGAGTGAAATGATGAGTCCATCAATACGGCCATAGTTATTAAATAATGTTTAACAGAAATACCCACAAGCACGTAACAATTAATATAAGAACACTGGACATCCATACAGAAGAGACATGAATATGAACCCCACACACAACTCAACACCGTATTTAAAGAATTAAAGATATTACCTGAACCTCTAATCTCCAAGGGTTCTCCTCAGTAACTGACAGAAATGGAGCCAATTGTTAATCTATAGAATGGGAGAAAACACCGGGAATGTTTCTATCTGATATGAAGTTAATAGCCAATATATAATGTATATCTACAATTCAAAGTAATAGTAATAACTAAAGTAGAGAGGTCATGAGGTGGAGGAAGAAAGATGGACATGGGAAGAGTTGGCGGGAGGAGGGGGTTATATAAATATGGTACTCATTTATTTATTTATTTTTAATTGTCAGAGAGTAGCTCTCATTTTAATAATCCTAATTTTGAAAAGCAATAACTGAAGAGAAACAGCCCTCTAAACAAAAACAGTCAAACCCAAATCTTAACGCAAAGCAACTAAAATCCAACAAAAATAATGGAATACAAAATAAACTTGGAGGAGACAGTTACATTCTCTTATTGATGCTGTGGTATTACAGGCATATGAAAATGCATAAGATCAACACGTTATGCGCATTAAACACACAGGTTTGAAAATCAATTGTACTTCAACAAAGCTCTTTACATGTATGCATGCATACACTCACACGCACACATATTCACACATGCACACGTACACACACATGCTCACACACATGCTCACACACGCACATGCACACATACACACATATACATACACTCACACACATGTACACACACTCATGCACGCACACAAATGTACAAACATGCACACATACTTGCACACACACACTCACATGCACACATACACACACATACATACACTCACACATACACATATACATTCAGTCAAACACATGCGCACACACTCATACACATGCACGCACACAAACGTACACACACACACTCACATGCACATACACACACATACACACTCACACATGCACATACATAGTCACGCACATGCACACACACTCACACACTTATACACATACACACACACTCACACAACATACCACAGTGTGGAGGCTTTGACAGTTGTATTTTTGTTTGTTTTGATTTTTTTTTAAAGCAGGATTTTATGCTGTAGCCCAAGACTGGCCTCAATCCTGCAATCCTCCTGCCTCAGCGTCTTAAGTGTGGATAGTCAGACCTGTGAGGCACCACACCTGGTTTCTAATTGTAGTTTAAAGTTAACGCATTGCACCTTAGACCGACTACATTAAACTTGTTACCTTACGTTTATGTATTTGTGACTGGCTGGAGTGGGAAGGAGTATGAAGGTCATGGGACCACTTGCAAGAATTGGTTTTCTTTCATCTGTCAGTCTGGGAGGTGATGCAAGTACCATTAGCCATGGACCCATCTCGCCATCTCAGAATAATGGTGACTTTACACACGTTAGTGCTATTTATGTACACCATATATGCAAATATATACACAAAATACAAGATATATTCTGTATAGTTTGTACAAAATGATGACATGGAGATATTTTCCCAGGTGTTATAATTTACAAGTTTATATGTCAATTTGTAAGCATATGAGTACTGTGCATAAAGAATTTTAAGATCTAGAACTAAATCTGTCTGATAGGCTGGCCACTTTATTTGCTTTTAAAAATTTAAATAACCACTCAGCTTTGGAAAGAGGCTGAGATTTCCATTTCCGTTCAAATACTTCACTGTACTATGGTACTCCATATTACCCTGAGCCTCGGTGTCAGGCTAACTTTTAATTAGGGCCTGAGCTCAGTCAAAGAAGGTAGATATATAAATATACAAATGGACTTTTCACTAAGAAAGCCGCACATAAATTATGGGATGTGTATTTCGACTTAAGACTTGCTAGGGTCTTTTTCCACAAAAGTGAGATAAGTCACTATTTTGCTAGTCAAACGTCATTAACAAGTCCATATAAATTCTTCCAGAATAGCTAGGAGGCATAAAGGGCAATGCCACAGCCATCTGCCTCATCTCCAGCATCAAAGAACAATCACTGGGGACTTCTGCATTTGAGGTCACAGGTATGCAGATTGTATTTCCTAATGTACAAGTATAAAATTCAAATGACATAATGCCAAGTCGATATATCAGGAGGGGAAGCATTTACTGGGACTATAAAATGACAAAGGGGCTTCAGTCATTTAAATCCAAAGTGATTTTGGAACTACGTTGAAAATCTTTTTAAGCCTTCATTGTATTGCTTAAAACCTAACCACGTTTTTATTGCATGTCACATTCTTCTGAAAATACCACATTACATGTGCTTTTGGAATGGGCAAGTGCTGTACTAATTTTCCCTCATTTTAAAAAGTATATTTTCCCAAGCTGTTGAATATGAGTTATTTAATCCACGGATTCATGAGATGATTGCTACCCTGTTAAAAAGAAAAAATGCATGAGGGCTACTGAAGAAGGTCTTTGTCAAACAAAGCGTTGTGTTTTTATGACTAGCATTCCCTACTGGAGAGAGGAGATTTGAATTGTAGGGAAATCACGCACTGCTGGTGTACCATTCTCTAACACACATTAACTCCTAAAACAACAAAAAGCTACAGAATCTGCAGATTTTGCTTAAACTTATGTAACTTGTTGCTTCATCATCATCATTAAGTGGCAATGCTTCTGCCCTTAGTTTTTTGCAAATAATTCCCTTTCCATTTGCACGGGAGTGGGGACTCGTGAGGTTAGCAAGGCTGTCCTTAGACTCTTGTTTTCATGTAACACTATATATGTCATATTTACACTCAAACACTGAAGAAAATTAACAAATGTCACCTAGGGAGGTCTCTGGCCTCTTCACGGTTTCTGGGGGAAAATGTCCTATGGCATGGATGCATGGAATTGTCTGATACTTGGACCCAAGTAATAGTTCTCCTGGGTAGAGTTTCCATGGATTCTAACATTTTTTTTTAATCTCCAGTGACTACTTCCCACTACTAGGTCCTTATATGGAATAATTCTTTCTGCTGCAGAGTGAGGACACTGGGATGGCAAATAATTTATGTTGATGTCACACTATTTCCAGGTCTAAGGACAGGCAGGTGTAAATACACCCAGGGGAGTCTAAACAAGCTGTTCTTGCTTGCATTCTGGTAGCTTCCATTGTTGAACTGACTCTGGAAAAGCAGATTCACAGAAACGCTTTAAGGAGATTGTGAGATGGGATCAGAGAGCGAATGTTTAAGAAGCTTATGCTAAGAACCTTGTGCATTTCATCGTCTGTGAGTGTTAGAAGACACAGTAACAAGGATCTTCCGGAATGGGAATAAAATGGCTGCTTTGGTTCAATTAAAGAAGAAGAGGGCTGTCTGGAAGGTCTGTGTGCAAATAGGCACGACCCTCACTCTCTAGAGATTCTTGGTCTTATAACTTTCTGTATCTGCTCGTTTACTGAGTGGGCCCCTTGTCATCTCAACTCCGGATTTCTGAACGTGCTGCTTCCTTCTCTTTTCTGACTATTACTTTCCCATCTTCTTGTCTTTTCCACTTTGTTCTTATCTTACACACTAGACCTCTTGTTTCACCTTGGTGCCACCTTCCCTAAGAACCATCACAACACTCCTCTGGTCCTAATTAGATGTCCTCTTCAGGACATCAATACACGCAGATTGCAGCAACAACGCATTGCCTACTCCTGGCTGTTACATGTCTGTCTTCTCCCTGGGGCTACAGAGCTCTTCAAAGCAGAGAGAGGTGCCTTTCTGGTATACATCCTTGCTAATTTTGTGGATGATATTCATGGAAAATGAGAAGACTTGTAAGCAAGACAGGCTATGTTTTGAGGTATTCGTTCTATAGCTTTTGGTATTTGCTAATCCTTCAGTATAACAGGACAATGTGTTTGCTTATGAACCTGAGATTATGTAACTTGGGAATCTAGCGTAAAGCCAAATATCTCTATTCTAAAACAAATAAACAAAAACCTAATAAAAATGATTCTTAATGACATTCTGCTACACTCATAGATTAGTGCCGTGATCTCAGCCATCATCAGAGACGCTTCCTTCAGCAGCCAACACGAACAAATACAGAGACATACAGCTAGACAATATGCAGAGAGTCAGATACCTTGGAACACTAAGCCCTACTTGGGATGTTTCAATCAATTCTGCACCCTTGAGACTCGGGAAACCCTTTTAAAGAGTAGGAAGAAAGAGCCAGAGGGATGGAGGACACACAATGTTCAAACATGTTCAGAGCTCATATGAACTCAGAGACACTGAGCCACAGACGCAGAACCTACATAGGTCTACACCAGCTGCGGTCCTAGAGCTAGAAGAAGTGAATACATGACCTCATCTCTAACACAGATGTGGTCTCCAATTGATAACCACTTGCAAATGAAAATTTAGTTTTCTCCAAGAGAGCCTCACTGGAGAAAGTACCCTTTAGGGCAGGCTGCATGGCCAGTAGTGGATGGCCCACAGGAGACAAACTCAGCACCGTTTGGGAGGTTCCTCGTCTCATGTCATGTCAGGCCTCTTCCTCTTTTAAAAACATCTTGCTTAACATTTTATTTCATTTCCACTTTTTCCTGTCTCTTTTTACTCTACAGGTCTTTTGTGTATATATTATGGCTTCTAACTTAGTGTTTTTAGGGGATTCTTGAATATGCAAATGAACTTGTCTTTGTTTCTTGGGATCCTTCTGTTTGTTTTGTCCAATTCTGGCGTGAAAGTGTTTGTTTCATCTTATTACATTCTACTTTATTATTATCCCATAGAAACCTGTTTGTTTTCTAATCAGAGGCAGCAGCGGGGAGGTCAGAATGGGGTGGGGGGAGAAGCAGTTAAGAGTAGAGGGAGCAAAATTTAAAAATTTAAATCAGGATACATAATGTGAGAAAAAAATCTAGTTTCAATAAAAGGGAAAAATTAATATATGTAGATTCATTTGTATAATTTCATGGGATTTTTCACTAGAACTCAAATCAGAGATTTTTTTCTGTTTCATGTATAGTTTCTTTTATTTGTAAATATATGTTCATGCCCACACATACATGCATGCACATACAAACACACACACACACACCACACACACACCACACGGGTCTTGCCTGTACAATATGTTTTGAGAGGAAGATGTTCTTTTCCTTCTTATATAGAGTGTGTGGCAAGAAAAGCATTTTCTTAGACAGAGATGTTGAGAGAAGGAAAATAATAATCATGACTGATGGTAAAGAAATGTTTCATTATATAAATATAATATTTTGGAAAATTCATCTGTTTGAAAATTCAAACTATATAGTTTCTCAAATTAGATTTTTGAATGTCTTGAAACATTTGTATATTTGATAGAAAGTAAATTACTGGTAGCTATTGGTTCCTTTAATATTTGTGTGTGTGTGTGTGTGTGTGTGTGTGTGTGTGTGTGTGTGTGAACAGTATAACAATTCACAAGTATCTCACTAAATTATTTTTAGGAATTCATTCAGAACAATTCCTGTAAGTATTTCTGCTTCAGGAAACCCCACAAGAAACACTCAGAAGTTCTGTGTTTCTGAAATTTTCAAGTCAGATACAGTGCTGCTCCTGGTTGGTAGATGTATGAATTTGTATTCCAGACCACAGTATTTCTCTATCACCTGTGTTGAAGTTGGAGATAAAGCCACAGACACAGCCTCCTGATTGTCAAAGCACATTAGCAATCGAGCTCTATGTTGTATAATTTTCTTTAAGCCAGGCAAACTTAAGAAAAAGAACAAAGGGCATATGGAAGTCAGACACAGAGCTTCCCAAAACATGAAGCCAGACAGATTTTCAATAATTTAAATGGCCAATTTGAACAAAATCTTATATTAGTTAAATCCTGTGATTGTTCATTGTAATCTTTAATCAAACCATAAGTCATCCTAAAAAGGATTACAACATATGCCACATGCTTTATTCTAAGTTATAAATGTATAATTTCCAGTTAATTTAACAAGCTCTCTACATGGGAGGCTATTCATCATCGAAATTTCAAAATTGAGTTAACAAATATGCTTAGACACAGAAGGAACAAAGGGAGGCATCGAGTAGCCGGATCTGAGCAAACGGAGAAGAGACGGCTGTCCTTGTGAGGTCAGGAGGATGCTCAGGCTCGCACTGCAGTGCAGACGTCCCTTCCCTTTGTTCTCAGGGAAGCAACATTCACAGGCCACAGTGCTCAGACCCACTGAGCATCCTCCTCAACACCACACTGCAGACAGCCATGGCCATCCTCCTGGACCAGTGAAGCCGAACTCTGGCTCTGCTTTTAGATTGCCTTAGTAGGCCGGCTGATGTAATCTCTCAGTAACATGGAGGAGAGTTACAGGCTCTGGAAAGGGAGGGATTCGAGGTCTTCTGGCTTAAATGTCTTCCGCAGAATCACTCCCAAACTCAATCTCTGTTTAAGCCCTTTAGGGTTAACCCCAGCAACAGTAACCTTAGGCTAACTCTTAGGGAAAATTACAAAATTGCCCATGTGCTCACCTAAATTATGTTTTAGGATGCCTTCACGGTGAGTTCAAATTCCCTAACCAGAGTACACCTCATGCTTTCAAAAGGACTTAGCTCAGTTTTTCCTCATCTTCTTTTCGACAAAAACAGATTCAGATGCTTCAACTCTACTTTGCGTATCATAGTTCCTAGGCCTTTTACCCCTGAAAGAGAGAATTACTCTTTTTTTAATTATAAGTTATAATTAATATTTTAATTAGAACAGTATCTGATAGAATTCATTTCTCTGCAGTACTGAAAAGCAAAGGATAAAGACTGTATGATCTGAACTCTTCACATTTAGACATACACAGTTCTTTAAATAGTTACATCCTTAGAATTTTAAATTAAAATTATAGCTTATCTAATTTTGTCAATGCAATGCTCTATCTCTGTGCCTTGGTCTCTGTCCTCTCCCATTCTCTCTCTCTCTCTCTCTCTCTCTCTCTCTCTCTCTCTCTCTCTCTCTCTCAGACAGAGGTCTCACTCCTTAGCCTAGGATGGCCTGGATCTACAGAACCCTGTACCTACCCCCAGCTAGCCTTAACCTCCTATCAATGGTCTGCCTTAACCTCCTATCAATGGTCTGCCTTAACCTCCTATCAATGGTCTGCCTTAACCTCCTATCAATGGTCTGCCTTAACCTCATATCAATGGTCTGCCTTAACCTCATATCAATGGTCTGCCTTAACCTCATATCAATCATCTGCCTTGCCCTCTTGAGTTCCAGGAGCATGGAAATGAGTCGGGTTCAACACACCTCTTCCACAAATGGCTCATGAGTCACTACTCCTGGGGAAAACATAAATACTTGCAACCTCCCCATAAACTAGTGTTGGAACTAGATTGAGATTATTTTCATCAGTCTCATGCAGGTTCTCTGGCTGTCGGTTCACTCTCTGTGGGTCCCTATGAGCCAGGTCAGATGATTCTATGGGTTTTCTTGCGATGCCTTGGAAACCACTGGCTCCTACAACTCTCCCTCCCCCTCTTCTGCAGGACTGCCAAGCTCTGCCTAATATTTGGCTGTGGGTCTTTGCACCTGTTTTCATCAGTTGCTGGATGAAGTCTCTCTGACAATAGTTGGGCTAGGTACCAATCTATGAGGATAGCAGAATATCATTAAGAATCATTTCATTAACTTTTTTTGCCAGTTGTGTTTAAATGATGATAATAATAAATACACGCATTAGTTACTCTCATATTACTGTGATAAAACACCACATCCAAGGCAACTTAATTTGTTTTCCTGCAACAGAGGGATAAGACTCCATCATTGTGGAGAGACCTGGCAGCAAGCAGCAGGTGTGGCTGCAGAAGCAAGAAGCTGAGGGCTCACATCTTGAATCATAAGCCCGAGAGACAGAGAGAGAGAGAGAGAGAGAGAGAGAGAGAGAGAGAGAGAGAGAGAGAGAGAGAGAAGGGAGGAGAGAGAGAGAAGACTTACAATGCCAAAAGCCTTTAAACTTGGGGCCTACCTCCACTGACACACCTCTTCCAACAAGGTTAACCCTCTTAAGTGACTCTAAAAGGTGACACTAACTGGTGACCAAGTATTCAAATGCCAGAGACTATGGGGTATATCTCCTTCAAACCAGCACAACATGTCACACTTACTTTATCCATTTAAGCATACCTGCGTGAAACTCAGCCTTTCTCTGGGGCGGGAAAGCCAGAGCAGAGCTCTGCAATCCAGCATCTACCCCATCCCTTGTGTCCAGGAAGGTAGGAATTATTGACATCTACTGCTGGAGAATGTTTCTACTCATATTCCGCAGACACCAACAAACTACACACTTTTATTAGATGACCATGAGGACAGAGAAATCGAGTGGACATACCTGTGCTGCATGACCCCCCTTAACCGTTTCCGAGGTGTAACGAAAGCACGGTGGGTAAGGCAGCATGACTGCCCTCTCATCTCATCTGGCTCACGGGTCTACACTCCTGTAAGTTCTCCGATTAGTCAACGGTCAAGGAGGACAGTTGAACCTGGATCTAAAAGCCCGTGACTTATGAATATTCCTCCAAATTCTTATTTGGAATGTAATTAATTGTGCTTTAGTGTGCGGTCACGCCCATGTCTACTTCAGCACTGGATAACTATGGGTTTGAGTGGAGGACCTTGTTCATTTAAGAGGAATTTATCAATTATGTATACTCCTTTTTAGTCAAAGTCCAAGGACCCAATTTATTACTGAGTCACCAGAAGTGATTGCTCCTTAATTTACATGAGAATTAAATTTACTCGAAAGTGAAGAAAGCCAACAGTATTCATGTTGCAGTGATCACTTTGATGTCCCTAAATGTGCTCACTGGAGAAAATAAAATAATCCAGCTGAATTTCCTATAAGGTTCCAGTTGGAACAGACTTAAAAACATCCAACATCACTGCAGAAAGAGAATTGGTATTTATATCCAGATGATTATTTTCCCTTTTATTTTTACATCCAGACTGAAGTTCTCCCTCCCTTCCCTCCTGGCTCCCTGCTCGTCCACGTCTATTCAGAAAAGTACAGGCCTCCCATGCATAACAACCAAACATGGCATATCCAGTTGCAGTAAATCTGGGTATCTTCCCCTATATTAAGGCTGGATAAGGCAATCCAGTATGAGAAACAAAATGTTCCCAAAGCAGGCAAAAGAGTCAGAGACAGCCTATGCTCCCACAAGAAGACCAAGCTACACAACTGTAACATACATGCAGAGGGCCCAGGACAGTCCCGTGCAGGCCCCTGGCTGTTGAGTCAGTCTCTCTGGGCCTCTATTGGAGGATGCGGCAGAAACAGGTTGTGGGAGAATAAAGGGGAAGAGTACTCAGACACACTTCTGAAATTGCGGTGCATCTCACGACGAGCTAGAAACCCACTGTAAAGGTAACTCGCTGGAATCTATGAGGGTGACCTTACCTAAAACTCCTAGCAATTGGGGGGTACAGAGCCTGAACCAACCTTCTCCTGTAACCAGGGAAGACTGCCCATGGAGGGATTAGGACACCAACCCAGCCACAAATCCTCTGACCTACAATTTGTCCTGTCTACAAGATGTTCAGGGGTAAAGGTGGTGTAGATATTGTGGAAGTGGTCAGCCAATGACTGGTGAAACTTGAGACCCATGACATGACAAGAAACCCGCCCTCACCATGCGTAAAGAGCCAGGACCCAGAAGCTGGACAATGCAGGAACCTATGATAGAACCAAACCCAACTGCCCCCCAAAAGTCAATGAAACGATGCCTAATGATATTCCGCTATACTCATAGATTGTTGCGTAACCTATTGTCATCAGAGAGGCTTCCTCCAGCAACTGATGGAAACAGAGGTGGAGACCCACAGCCAAACATTAGGCAGAGCTCAGGGAATCCTGCTGAGGGGAAGGAGGAAGGATCATTTGAGCCAGGGAGCCTCAAGGACATCACAAGAAAGCCTATTGAACCAGCTAACCTGGACTCAGAGGGTCTTGGAGGTAAGTTCTTTTCATACCCACACTACAAACAAAAGCAGTCAGCGATGCAGTACAACGGGTCCATTGTAGAAAGGAAGTATCACATTCACTCTGTGTAGTGTAGACACTGCAGGCTATCCTCTGAGCCACAGCCCAGACACTGCAGTGCAGACACTCTGCAGGCTTCTATACATCACAGTCTCCTTAGAACCAGAAGCCCTGACCGGAAGGGTCACAGTCCTTCTTAGAGGGAGCGAAACCTAAGGATGCTCCTTTCATCGGCAGCTGGATTCTAACAATACTTTAACTCACAATCGGCTCTTATTCGCACCCAAACTTAGGTACTAGAAAACAAGGAGTATGTGTTACATTGCTCTATTAATTTTTCTTACCCAAGGAAATAGCAGATCACCGCAAAAGTACACACAAGATATACAAATTTACGATTGAGAAAATGGAACAATCGTGGCTATTACCCTTGAAATTATTCTTTCTGGTAAATGCAATGATGTAACATTAAGGAACATAGCTATAAACATTTATATAGCTACAAACAGCATGGGGTGAATAACTGGATAATAAGAATGCACAAATTCAATTTGAAAACTATAATTACACGATAAGACCATGAATATCTACAATGGGTAAAATAATATATATTTATTTTACAGAAGTATTTGATGTAGTGTCTCATAAAATTTAATTCACAAAATTAACTTATACTGTCTGTTCTAATATACCAAGCATCATCTGAGAAATCGGCTTTGATCGTGTGTGGGAAGTAAGAGTAAGAGCAAATAACAAAGGTTTAAATATATAAGAAGGAACCATGTTTTTTTTTTTTTTTTTTTAAATCTAATCAAGTATATCAACCAGTCAGTTTCTTTTGAGGCTCTACTGATTTGTGGGTAGTGGATAGGTAGGGTAAATTAAGTCATGCTGTCTAAAAAGATCAAAGGATGCTTACCACGTTTTCACTGTGGATGCTTTGTCTTAGAGTAGGTAGGTACTCAACAGACACTGAATAGATAACGGACAGACACTCAGAGACACTGATCGTGACCATTTTTACTACACAGAGAAGAACTGAGACTTATTGAATGTAATTATCTGCTAAAAGCTGCAAGACCAGTTAAGGGTTGTTGCCGGAATCTTATGCAGGTATTTCTTAAGTCGTGCAAAGTGCTAACATTTTTTTTTCCAGTGACTAAAATTTAGGTGTCCTGCCTAAAATACAGCCATGGGTAATTAACAAGAGAGAGGCTTCATTCTGAGAAATGTGTGGTTTTGCTACGGTCTGAATTTCACAGAATATTCTAGTACCAACCAGATAGTAACTGTCAGTGGTGAACAGGACCCTTGTGATGCAAGGTGGATGAAGCAGGCACTGGATACTTAGGGTTGCTGCTGAAATAGCATCATGTGTTGGCTTCCGTTACTATGACAAACATCCGAGATGCTTGGCTCACAGGTGAGCTGGTTTCAGTGTGTGGGTCAATGCATCTGTCTCATTGCACTGGACTTGTATTATGGAGTGAGTACTAATTGGAGTGGTGGGGGAGGGATGGGAATGACAAGAATCTCACCTCTCAAAGCTCCTATGATTTCCTAACAGAATCGTGGCCGTATCTTTAACACACGGCCATCCTGGAGACTGTGTCCAAAGCACAACACATTCCATACTGCTTTTCAGTACTTTACAAATATTAACTTTTGACTATGTGTCTGTGCTGGGTCTGGCGTGAGTGCAGTTGCCCGTGGGGGCCAGAAAGGAGCACTGGATTAGTTGGAGCTGGGTTACTGGTGATTGTGAGCCGCCCAACATGGGTATTTTGAAACTTAACTTTGGGTCTTGTGCAAAAGTACTACTCTTAACTACTGAGCCATCTCTCTAGCCCTCTGTTGTATTTTTTTTTTAAAATAAGTCATAGAAATATTCTCTAAAGTATTAACAAAACGTGACAAATGGTAAGTGAACAGTGACATAGCCACTGACCATCAAGTATTTCTATGTCATGTTCGTAGTTGTTTGTGCTAACTTCTACATGAATGACAACAGTACATTTATCTCTAAATGAGCACATGGGTCCCATTGCCTCAAATGTATAAAGTCTGTCTCTGGCTGAAACATGAGTCTACAGTGCATGGCTGGTCATACAAACATTACGGAACTCAGAGTGGTATTCCAAAGTAGCAATTGGAGCTGGGAAGATGGCACACGCCTCTGAACCCAGCACTTTGTCAGGAAGAAGCAGGTGGATGTCTGAGTTTGAGGCCAGCCTGGTCTTCAGGGAGAATTCCAGGACAGCCAGGTCTACACAGAGAACCCTGTGAATAGCATACCCATACCAGTAGAAAATACATCTAATTGTGTATTTCATTTCTCTTCAAACCTGACATCGGCACGCCAAGCGAGTCTCCCCACTGAGCCGTCAGGACCTCCGCAGTGATTCTATCTGATGGGCACTGGCTATTGACTCTACCCGTTTCCCGGGCATGCGCCCTTCATGAGCAGAATTCTGATAATGAAGGACTCATTTTAAATCCCACGACTCTCTGACACAACGTTCTGTGACTGCTCACATTGCCTTGGTTTCTGTGAGGTCAAATGTGGATAATGGCTAATCCCTTTCCCTGTCCTAGTTGGTGGAGAAAACATGGAGGCATAAAGGCTTGCTATGCACTCCGTTAGCGTAGCATCCTCAAAGCCACATGAAGAGTTGTCATAGAGGGTACTTGTCACCCGAAGGGAGGCACAGAGATCAAGAGTTGAAGTGTTTCTGACAATCACCCCTCACTGCTTTTCTATGCGGGTTTTGATAAAACGGCTAAAATCTCTGGGTCTTTCACTCTCAGATTGTGGTGACTTAGCGTACTCTAAACAAGGAGTAAACATATTTCTTTGTATAGGTTACATTATAAAGTTCTTTGCAGTTTAAGGGTTGATTAATAAATCACGCTATTGTCTCTTTGACCCTGAGCAACTCTTTGAATAGTGGCGGAACAAAGGCAGGCGTAGCTGCGGTCGTATAGGGTGCGAGCTATAAGGCTGCTTCCGTCTCTCTGACCCAGGTGTTTTAATTCAGGGATAAATTTGGATTTTCAACAGCCTAAACAAAGAATGACGAAGAACGCTCTGGTGAGGTACATAGGCTTTGAAGTCAGCTTGAGAGGCTTGGGAGTAGCCCTGATCATTTGCACAAGGACAAGATTCCCTGTTGAGACAAATAATAGAAAACACGGCTCAGTGGTTCTTTGAAGGCTCTGAGGGAAAAACTCACAGCAAGTTTCTCTCTCTCCCAAACCCTGACACTTCCATAGGCCTGTGCTCAGACTGTGCCCTTAGGGGGCCAGTGTCCTTGGTCTTCACTTCCTTAGTGCGTGGGAGAGCATAACAGAGAAACACCAGCGGTGGCAAATGGTGATTAAAAGGGACAGCTAATAAACAACATCGCATCATTTTCTCCAAATGGCCAATGTGGCTAATTGTGTATATTTTACATAGATGAAATGAAATGAGAACACAGTAGCTATTTTGTGGTTATAAAGTATTTTAGGGAGGTGGGGAGACAGCTTAGAGGTTAAGAACACAGAGGACCTGAGTTTAATTCCCAGCAACTATACAATGGCTCACAACCGTCTATAATGAGGTGGGGCCTGCAGAAGTACATGCAGGCAGAACACTGTATACATAATAAACAAACTCTTTAAAAATGAGGGGAAACTTACTGTTCATTGCTCCCCTTACATATGAGATAAATATGGTCTGAAGTAGCTAATTCTTTGGCTGAGATGAGCAGTAGTCATCAAAACTAAGACCCTGTGTCTTCTTTACTGCTGTCAAGACAATTCACCTCTAAGTGACCAATAGTGGAGGCGTATAACACATAGTGTTTAATGTGCATTCATGAGCGTCTGTATGATGCAGGTGTGTTCTGGGAAGTCAGTGCCGAGGTCACTGTGTCACCATGTGTCTATCAAGGGTTTAAGATCAACATGACTTCACTCACTAAGTGATAAGACCTTAGTCTCAGCTGTATCCCTGGTCTCCCACTAGACAAAACCACTGAATTCAGGTCTCTGCTGCACATATTAAGTCTACTAAGAAAACGTTTCCCATTGTGAAGACTCCAGGTAAAAACACCTTTTCCTGAAAGAATTAGAACCAAAACTAGACAATGATATAAGTGAACCATGGGTAACGTGCTGTAGAGCAGAAGTTCCTCTCTTTCACACTTCCCTGTACCGTGGCTAACCGCTCTGGAGGAGGCCATTCCAGAGACTGCCATCCGCCAGCAAGCGTTGCCTGCCATGGCACAGAGCTGCGAGGGCTCAGCCTTGGGGGGGGGGGGAGGACGGACTGACGCAGTTTTGTGTCTTGAAGTTTTCTTCACGGTCCTCCCATTGTTTAACAGAGCGCCACAATAAAAATGAAGGCCAGGAGAAAAGAAGGAAAGAGCAAAGCATGCACACGAGATTTGTCCCGAGAACAGTCCCCAAACTTACACCTTTAGTCTCAGCGCACAGAATCTCTTATCCTTGTTTTCTAGTATTCTCTGCTGTAGAGAGGCAGACCTCACAGTCAAACACAAAGGCCTCCCTGGCCAGCAGCGCCAGAGTGTCTTGTGGGTGGAATCCCTTCAGCTTTGGATCACAGAGACGTTCTAAATAAAGCCCGGTGGGTGTCTCCCTTGGCAGAGACACACATGCTTTACATGTGCTGAACACATGAGTCTCCCCGGGACGTGGAAGGGAGGAATTACTCTTCAGCAGGAAGAGTCAGCAGAGGTCTGCGAGTTAATGCTTTCTAAGAATCCCTCACTGGAGCAATCAATTACAGCTATTCTTTAGTATCCACTGGGGACTCATTCCAGGCCCCTGGTGGATACCCTAATCTACAGATGTCCAAGGCTCTTACATGAACTGATGGACTATGTGCATAGAATTTATACACGCCCTCTCACGAACTTCTCTAGGTTACTGTGATACCCAGGGTGTCAGAAGAATAATTGTTCATTCCATTGTTCTAAAAATATTAAGCAAACAGCAAAACTGAAAGAGTGCAGGACAGATGCAACGTTTTTAAATGTTTTTCTACCAGAGTCTGATGGGCTGCACACATACAAACATAAAAGTCAGGGGAATAAAGAGTCAACACCATCTCAAACAGACCTAATACTAACCAATGCGCCAAATGGTAATGCGTGCAGAGTCCCACAAGAACCAGAACAAAGAATCCCCATACATTTACATTTTCTTGGTAAATTTAGCAAAACTCCACTCAAGTAAAACTTTTAGATGTTACTCAATAACCATCGTTGTGAAGTATCAGGCTGGAGATTTACACGAGGTTTGTACGAATCTCTCTACTTATATCTGTGTATGTATCAAATGGTGTTTGGGCACCCAAGATTCAGACTAGCTAATGTGATGCAGATTAATTACCCTTGCATTGTACTCATCATGATCCCTCGGTTTTTTCACAATGTATGCCCTGTTTTGAACCATGTACATATGAACATGCTAGAATATATATTCATGCCACAAAGATTTAGTCTTATTTAAAGGTCTACAATGAAGTAAATTTAAAAAAAAAAAATCAAGCTACATTAAAAATGGATATTGAGACAAATACATGGAGAATTGGAGGGTCTAGACACAGGCCTAGACCAAAGAAAAGCAGAACGTTTGAACTGCACGCTTCCAGGCAGTTTGGGTGATCACAACCAATAAAAATGGAAACAGCTGGGGTAGAAAGTTACTGGGCGCTCAGAACAGCAGATACGTTTCTGGCATGAGTGGACCTAGATTTGGTGGTAGGTAAGATTTTGTAGCTCCCTATATTGCAGAAAAACTTCAAGTTACTGGAGCATCGGACATCATCCATGAGCTCTCTAATTCATATTTATTTTAGCTCCACTGAAGATAGTTCCCTGACACCTGATTCCTTTCCAAGCCCAGCAGGTGACTGAGGGAGACTTGGGTCCTGGAGGGCATTAGACACCCTCTCTGTGCCCTCGGGACTCTCCCCATCTCGTCTATCTTCAGCTGACAAAAATATGTTCATAAGCAGATTTATTAAAAGGGCAGAGGGGCGAGATAATGGCTCAAGCAGGGCATGGCGGAAAGGCTTCAAAATCACCCCGTAACACGCTATTCTCCTTTCCGGAGTGACTTGGGTGTGCATTGCCCAAGGCTGCCAGATCTGTGCGTACTGGGCCATGTGACCTCGATTTCTCCTCGATTTCTCGATTTTGTAGCCATGTGCTACAAACACAGATTCCTCCCTCCGCTACCTGGGCAGAAGGGAGTGTGAACATATGTGGCAGTCACGACTCCAGGTCCCGTGTCTGTCACCTTTGCACAACTGCTGAAAGCCAGGGAGCAAATCGTTGCAAAGCTGGCCTTCAATATGGCAGACAACTGCTCTGTTGTCTTGTTTAATCAATCGTGTTTCTCTCATATAAAAATAAACAGAGTTAAGACACAGCCTGCTCTATGGGGCAGTGATTTGTGGGTACTGAGATGGGATCTGAACTGACAGGATCTGCTCTGACTGAGGCATGTTTACAGTACTTCCTGCCTTGGATTTCAAAGTGAATGTGCTAATCCATGCTAATCTGCTTCAGTCTTTGAAAACAATTACATTTATTTTACAGCCCATCCGGCACTCTGACTGGTATTATGAATACACGCCATTGCTTACATATTTTACAAATAACCTTATTGTACCTGCAGGCAGAGGAAATGCAAATAAAAAGATAATAGTGGTGAATTTGATTAAAGTCACTCAATGGTGCAGGCAACAATTTCAGATAGATCAATTTCAATGTCTGATATTTTAAATCAGATTTAGCAAATTATCCTTTTACAAGATGAGAGGAAAAAAAAAATATTCCATGAGTGCTACAATGTACAATTGCTCTCAAACAGCTCTTTGCAAAGTAGAACTACCTAATTTTAATCAGAAAGTTTTCCAAGTTAAGCAAAAGTTGGCCTGCTACTAACACCCCTCAGAGAGACACACAGTGATTCTGAGTGTGCTGCCCAACAGATATCAAGCATCAACATCTGTGGCGCTCCCTGCACCTGGTTAAGCAACAACCTTGTAGGCCTTACTTATGACTGTGTTCTCCGAGTTTACACCGCTCATTCTTGTGGGATTTATACTTCTGCTGGGAGCTCAGGTAAAGTGGGACGTTTTATGGCAAAAAGAACTTCATCAACTCTTCAGACTCCCTAGGGGCTCACTGCACTTTCCTAGGTCCTAAATAACCCAGAATAACAAATAAAAAGAATGTTCCAGATCATCATTAAGACTGATTTGGATTCTGCAGAGTTCATCCCTATTGCACCAACTGTCTTTCAGTCAGCATGTTAGGTATTTTCAGAGCGCCTTGAAGCAAAGCACAGGTCCTCTTCATGGAGCTTATTTTAGTAGGACTAAGACAACAAACACCCCAGAGGGGATGAAGGATTTGATATTGACTGCTGGGAGGTGATATGTGCATTGCGTTGGGGGTTGGGTTAAACTGTGGACCAGAGAGGAAGGGAGGACATTCAAAATAGGTTAAGTATGAATACAGGCTGTTCAGGGGACACTCAAGGGTGTTCTTACCTCTACATTTTAAAAAGATTTCAGTAAAAGGTTCTCATTTTTCTTTTCTCTACAATAAGTTGAAAATGCCTAAGGAGACAGATATCCCAGAAAATGTCTGGAAAGATGGCCAACAGTGAAGTGTGAAGGACCGTCATCTCTGTCCCGAAGCATATGAATTGCTGCCCCAGTGAAAACCACCTCAGAAAAAGCTTGTTCCCCTGGTGCCATTCCGAGGACAAAGAGAAAAGATTCTCATCCGTCACCCAGGAAGTAGTTCCTCTCCAGAGAACTAAATGAACCAGCACCCTTATCTTGGACCTTCTATCTCCAGAACCTTGAGAAATTAATTCCTCTTATTTACATGTTACCCCAGAAAGGAACTTTTGCTATGATAGTTAAAGAGACTAAGAGAAGGACAGAGAGAGAGAGAGAGAGAGAGAGAGAGAGAGAGAGAGAGAGAGAGAGAGAGAGAGAGAGAGAAAGCATAAAAGAGGGAACCATTGTAGGTTTGAAGAGAAAACTGACTGTAGAGAAACGTCCAGAGACTTACAAGACTGACCCCAACTAATAATTTGAGCAACACTGGAAAGGCCTTAAATGCCTTCCCTGATAATGAGATTGATGACTAATTTATCCACCATCATGGAGCCCTCATCTAGTAGCTGACGCAAACAGAAGCAGACACCCACAGCTAAACACTGAGCCGAACTGGAATCCAGTTGCAGACAGGGAGGAGTGATGAGCAAAGGGGTCAAGACCAGGCTGGAAAAACCCACAGAAACAACTGACCTGAACAAGGGGAGCGCATGGATCCCCAACTGATAGCTGGGAAACCAGCATGGATTCAGACCCCCTGAACATGGGCCTCAGCTAGTAGGCCTGGGCAGTCTAAGGGACTTCTGACAGTGGAACCAGGATGTATCCCTGGTGCATGAAAGGACTTTGGGAGCACATTCCCCATGGAGGGACACTCCCTTAGCCTAGATGCAGGAGGGAGGGCCTAGACCCTACTCCAAATGACTTGACAGATTCTGTTGATCCCTCCTGGGAGGCCTCACGCTCCCGGTGGAGTGGAGGGGAAATGGGATGGGAGGGTGGTCAGGGGGCATGGGAAGGAGGGAGGAAGGGAGCTGGGATCAATATGTAAACTAAGGGAAAAAAAGAGAAAAAAAAAACAAAAAAGAAAAAAAATAGCTCTTTAGAGGCTCAGCCAAAGGACAGGGGTGGGGTGGGAGGGTGGGGGTGGGGGTGGGGGGATGGGGTGGAGCAGCAGGAGAACCTGTCCAGGAATGTTGGAGAACAAAGGGAGCTTGAGGGAACACAGGTTTCCTCCTGTGGGGGTAGAGAAACAAAACAACAAACAAACAAAAACCCCTGTAAACAAATGTAAAACTCTTTGTTGTTGTTACATTTTTAATCAAGAGATTTCTAAGGCTGAACCAAGAATTCTGGTTAAACCTTGTGCTTAACATTCTACAGATATTTAGAGCATAAACTTTGGGGCTGAAAGAAGGGGCAGAGGGACTCGTCCTCACTTCACTCCTCTCATCTGAACTGTTGACTCCTGCCTGGGCGGCTTCACTGCCAATTCATACCCTAGACTCCCATAGTCAAGGGGAAACTCATCATCACTCAATGGCAAAGTCTGGCACCATCTACTCCTTTCCATTTTTCCAAATGCCAACCGCTGTCGTCGTCACAGAGGTCATCGGTCACCTTAACTATCCGCATCTAGAAACTTGGGTGTGCATGGAGTGTTTTCTTGTTTGGAACATCGCGTCTGAAAGCTCTAGTCCAGTGTTCGTGCTTAACTGGATTTTTAAAATTAATAATTTATTTGTGAGGTTGCTTTGTTGTTTGGTTTGTTTTGGTTTTGGTTTTTTTTCGAGACAGGGTTTCTCTGTAGCTTTGGAGGCTGCCTTGGAACTTTCTCAGTCAATCAGGCTGACCTCAAACTCACAGAGATCCACCCTTTTGTTTCTGCCTCCTGAGTGCTGGGATTAAAGGCGTACACCACCACCCCAGGTCATTGTATTTGATTTTTTTTTTTTTAAGTATAGCATGTGCACCAAAATTATATGTAGCCTATAACCTACTTCTGAGACAATAGTTAGTATCTGAGGTGCCTGGATCCATAGGCAATACCTAGAAACACCTTCGTTGCTGAAATCTCATCAGAGTTGGTTCATTAGCAAAGGTGGTGCCCTACTTGGAAAAATGACAGCTGAGAGCAGGAGCTGATGAGCTGCTGTTGCCTTGAATGAGCAAAGTATCAGACAATAACGTTAGTAACAACACTGGCCTTCAGGAAATAGCATCGCCCCCAGGGGAGTGTCGCCTGACTTCAGGTGGGGCTGCCTGATTCTGTGATAGAAATATTAATTAATCTATGAATCTAGAGTCAGCCATCCAGGTGGAAGGTGTCCCATGAGGACAAAGGGAACTATTCCAGGCTTATAGGAACTGAGTGTGTGATATTTATATTCTTATTTGAATATGACAACTGTATGTCAGAGCCTGACAGGGTCCTGGCTTTAATTGCAACCAACTCGAAGATATTTCACAACCCCCAAAATGTATAGCCTCTGGGAGCAGCAAAATACTCCAGTAAATGCTTAGCTGTAAAATTAGCTTCAGTAAATTTGAGAACACTAAGGCTTATCTGTCAATGAAGGCAGGAAGGAACCTCAACTAGCAGACACATAATTCTGGTAGGTCCTAGCTTGGGTCCCTCTATCGGAAGGCAAGGAAGCTAACAGATAAGCAAGATTTCCTTACTTTAAATATTTATGGCCCCAAAGGTGTAATAAATACACAGCACAGCTGAACACTGCTGTTGCTTTTCTAAAATGCAAGACATGGAAATTTGGTGGCTATCCTGAGTGTTAGGTGCTTGCGTCACCGAAAAGGGAAAGATTCAGGAAATAGTCATCTCCAGTGTTTTTCTCTGTCTTAAAGACTAGTGTAACTCTTCCTCTGAGTTGTTTATGATATGGATTAGACGGAACTTACAGGATTTGGGGGTAGCTATGTGACCCTCTGAGGGTGCATTTCAGATAAGTCATAACATTAATTTCTACTCAGGCTGGATCTACAGTGCTTTGGAATGAGGCCTGTTTCCTTTTAAAAATCTATACAAGTTAATGATCTTCTGTCTTTTATCAGCTGTCCTATTTAATCACGTCTGGTCTTTCTGTGATCAAGACCATGTGTTCACGTAGACACATTTGGTTTCTGTCAGTTCTCTTTCCTGAGGTTAGTCTGCGGCTTTTAAAGGTCACACGTTCAAACACTTATTCAAAGACCCACCCTGGCCGAACACACATGAAATCCCGCCTAATTATGGGACATGACTCATTCGGGTGGTTGCTAGTGCATATGTTTCTCTTTTGAGTTTAGTAATCGCTCTTCACTTTCCGGGGACAGAAAACAATAAAAGGTGATACTTTCCCTCACTGAAATTAATTTATCTTACTCTACTTAACATTTCGTACAAGCTCATGAGCCAGACGGACACAATCCTGGTGAGGACTGCAAAATGGTCAATACGGAGATATGCAGAGAATATATCAGTTATAATGGACATTGAACAATTACTTTCCAATAAGATTTAAAAAAAAAACATCAATATTCTGAGTGTTCTCATCTTTTGATACAACACGTTTGGATAGCTGCCTTTCGACATCTACCTTCTCAGAAGCCAGGCTTTAAAAAGGGGAAAGGGAGTAGAGGAGAAAGTGTTTAGGAAGAGGAGGGGGACCAGTGCAGCTGGTGTGGGGGCGAAAACAGGCCAGAGGAAGGAAGGCGAGCATGAGGAAAGCATGTGCTATACACGCATGTAGTGAAAAAAAGCACATGTATACATGTATGTAAAAGTAATGAACCCACTGTTCTGCATCATTAACATACACTAATAAAAACGTAAAGGCAAAGTGAACGGATGCCTTGCCATGTGTATGTGAGCACGGTTCGCATGGGTGCGTGTGTGCGTATTCCCACGTGTAGGAGTGCTGTGGGAAGGTGTTACGCATGTGTGACCATGCCTCTGGAGTCCGGGTTGATGTCCAGTACCTTCCACATTGCTATGTGCTTTATTTTTGGGGCGGTGTCTCTGAGTCTCCAGATCACCAGCTGAGGGATTTTAGCTTCCCGGCTTGCCTTGGAGATGCCATCTGTATCCTTTGAGTTCTACAGTACAGGTAGGCCTCCGTGGCTACCTGGCATTTACATGGGTGCTGGGAACCAGAACTCTAGCCAATCCCTATGTGTCAAGTACTTTAAGCACAGAATTAAGTACTTTAATTCTCATCTCCCTAGCCTTGGGAATACATTAAAAAAAACTCTTATGTAACATATTATTAACTTTGCTCTAACAAACTGTATCATAGATGTGAATAATATGAGGTTTCATTAAAAAATGCTTCTTTAGCGTTTGGTGAGAGGACCTCAGCATTTTTTTTTTTTTTTTTTTTTGTTGTTGTTTTTGTTTTCTCCTTATGACTGAAACTTCAGGTAACAGTAATGACCTTCCTCAGAACAAAGGCCAATGGCCTCTTTTGGTTTCGTCTTATCAACAACAAAGGCTTTGGATGAAAATATGAAGAGTTGCTGACTTAGAAGACGTCTTTTATGCTTTAACAACGTGGCCACTCTAATTGGATTTAAGTGTTAGGGGAGAAATTATCATCATGCTAATGGTTTTTCCAATATTGATCATTAGTACCTTTACTGAATTTTTCTCTAATTAAATACACATCTACTTCTCATGAGAATAATTATAATAACTACAGGAGATTTGTTTACCTTAACAAGATTACATTGTTAAAATTTGCTGTGCTCCTTCCGCATTCTCAGACGCTGACTTCACTCTCTATCTCTCCATCCTTCTGCAGTCCTTGAAGACTTAGCAGGAAGGACAAACTATCACTTTCAGGGACCAGTGAGTAAAGAAACATGATTATTCATTAACGTATTTTCAAAGTGACATTCTGTGAGTGTACTGAATTTTCTTGCATAATTTCAAACATTTTTATTAACCCCCAAATGACTGACTGATGTGTGTCTGTGACTGTATATTCGTTCACATGTCTTTCCGATAATAAATTACTCTTACACTTCCCAATGTCATTCTCATGGTCCAGTATTTGTCAATGGATGCAGTGGACATAATGTGACTGTAGCAAGTTTGTCATTTCTCTCTTCCTATGCTAGCTACCAGTAAAGGCGGAGGGAGCAGTGCAGTAAATATTGCCAACAGTCAAGGAATCAGGAGTTCATGTGGGGAGTCCTTGTGTACTTGCTTGGTAGAGACAGTGGGGAACTTACTTGCAAACAACTCATTAAGATCTGCAGTAGATTTTCTTATTTTTCATTTTAAAACCAATCTTATTTCCCATGCCAATCCCAGTTCCCTCTCCCCTCCACCACCATCCTCCCACTCCCCCTACCTTATCCCAGAAGATTTACAGCAGGGTTGAATCAGGGGATACATCACCACGAAGGGAGAAAGCGCCTGTGGGATTTGGGAAGGCAGAGCATCCTTCGAAGGTGCTATTAAGACAACGCTGTCAGACGATGGCTCTGCACCACATGTGTTCAGTAAGCTGAGGGACTTAACCACCCCTATCTGCCTACCCACACTACGTTTGTGTATGGAGGAGTAGCATTAAGTGTTTAGTGTTTGCTTATGGTGCAACACAGACGATGCACAGAATATAAATCTCGTGGCTTTGGAGATCTTCAGTAGCACAGGTGAACTTGTGCGGTGTGTGGATATCTCCCACTCCATCCTTTCCGAATACGATTTAAAGCCAGGGGGCTCTGCCCTTGTTGTAATCATGCTGTGGCCATGGCTTCCTCTTTTTTAAAGGCCCTGCATCAGAAGTCAGACCTCAGAGAAAGAGAAGGCAGTAGCAGGGAAGGAGTGTCAGAAGAGAGACTTTCCCTAACACAGTCAAAGAGAGGGCTCATGGGCAGCCAGAAGGGACACGGATCCAAAAGTCCAGAAATAGATATGAGAAAGAACACTGCTCAGGACTCAGCACACAAGACTGACAATCATACCTGGGGAAGCAGAGAGAGAGAGAGAGAGAGTACCATACTGGCCACTGGCCCTTCTTCTTTTAACTGATGATGGAGCCAAGAAAATGTGATGGGCTCAGAGGCTGCCTGTTTGGGGCTGTGGCGAGAAGATGCCAGGCACCAGCATAATCTCAGCTTCCCCTTCTGCCATTCTGGACAAGTCCCCCAGGGGGGATTTACTGTCAGGGTTCAGACTATCCAGGGACACACGGCAGAGCTTCAAATTCTGAGTTAGTGCAGTCAGTTAATTTTCCTAGAGATAGAACTCCCATCTTCCAAAAACTTCTCAGAGGGCTCTATGGTTTCAAAGTAGTTAAATTTACTATTTGGGGTTTATTAGACAAGAGTCAAATTCTGAATTTTTGAAAAAAAATTATCCAAATGTGAAAAACAGTCATTTGCTGAAAATCTAAGTGATGATTCCAGTGTACACTTTAATTTGGTTTGATTTATGGTACACCCTGAAAGTGACCCTGAAAATTTATCTTGAAGTCACAGATGATCGTTAAGGGTTCCCAAAAGCCTTGTGTCAGAATCAGGTCAAAAAGACATCAGGAAGCAATAAAACTATATTGTGCTTCCATTGGATTTGAGTAAAAAGTTTGTGCCTGTCCTAATGTTCCCAGAGAGGCTGGCTCTCTTTTAGGGTGAGCGTGGGTGTGGCCGTTTTTATTTTTCTGCAAGATTGCCTTTTCCCCCTCCTTTCCAGGCGCATGAGGGAAATTCTCAGCATCATCTTCATCATTCTTGTGGGGTTGAAACAAATGCATTGAAAGCACAACTCTTCCCGGCTCCACCCTAAATGAAAATACAGGAGTTAGGGTAACGTTGTCCTAACATGACTAGGCTACGCGCCTCGCGGTGCCCTCGCAGGAGGCAGACCTTGACTCTGGAGACTGACTTTGTCTGTGGTAGACACTAATTGTGAAAATCATTTAACTTCCATGTTTGGGGTGTGGAATGAATTTTGTAGTGTATGTGAGCCAGTGCACATACACACGCTTTTGCATCTGGGCCAGAGGCTCGGCTTGTCGCTTCATTTGGAATCCTCTGGAACGGCGTGGACAGCAAGTACTTACTTAAAAGTCAAAATCACTCATCTGTGATTGACACTGACAGACGGATACAAGACACTCAGTGAATTTCCCAGAGGTCTCGTGACCACGGGGTAAACATGTTCTCATAAAGTGCAAATAAATGGTGGCATGATTGACTCCGGAGCCACACGGAGTCGATGAACTCTCCTGAACTCTGTTGTCTGAAAGGCGGGTTGGAAGGCCAGTGAGGCAGTGCTTGAGGTTTCAAACAGAAGGGAGGGACAGCCCCGGGGACTCAAGGGATGCAGGTGGCTGGCTGCCAAGTGTCAGAAGGCAGGATTATGTGAACCGGGTGGTTATCTAGCGTGGCTCTTATCAGCGGCATCAGTGGCGCCGAGGAATTGTTAGGAAAGCAGAACTCCTACAACAGAGCTACGGGATTACAAGCCCACGGGATGGATGTGGCCCAGCTCT
Source organism: Cricetiscus sungorus (assembly GCA_030556225.1). Classification (NCBI taxonomy): domain Eukaryota; kingdom Metazoa; phylum Chordata; class Mammalia; order Rodentia; family Cricetidae; genus Cricetiscus; species Cricetiscus sungorus. The sequence continues at coordinate 55,453,146 of JANBXA010000741.1, read as the reverse complement.
GTGGTTTAACAAGCCCTCTACGTGGTTCCACAGATCTAAGAGAACCGTTCACACAGCCTCACCTTTCCGCTTTGCTGATGAAGACTGGGCTTTCTCAGAAGCAGCGGTCCACCTGCCATGAGGTGGTCCTATCTAGAGTCTCTTGTGCTGACAACAGAACCAAGGTCTGGGCTTAGAATCGGTGGGTGCTGGGGAGGGTACGCTCTGGAGCAAAGAGGATCATTCAGGGTTCCCGAGCCCTCCCTGTCTTTGACCACAAAACTGAGCATCTCCTAACAGAAGTCAGAATGGCAGCTGCTGAACAGAGAGCCAGAAGTATGGCTTCCAGGGCTTATATTCTTTATCTTTGGAAGAATGTTCGTGCCTCTCTAATTATTAATAACTGCATGGACTAGAACTCTTCTGCCAAGCGAAGGAGGCTATTTGTAATCACGTTGGGACGAGAAGGATCGCTTTTGGGTTAACTGCACATGGAGTCAGATCCAAACAATGTTCCTGGCTAATTATTTTTTATTCTCCTTCAAAATCCTTTGGAGGCTTAATGGAAACACCTGAAAGGGTGATGTTGGAAATTTAAAAATAAAATGGAAACGGCCAGTACCTTTGAATTACCTGAAGAAATATCTTTGCAGTTTGGCGTGTGCAGACGGCTCAGTGAGTAAGAGTTTTCTGTGCAAGTTTCCTGAAACCCCGTGAAAGGCTGACTTCAGATGAGTGCATGTGTATTTAGAGTGTGCGCAGTGGAGGCAGGGGGATTGCTGGGACTTTCTGGCATCAGCTTCCTCCCAGGTTTGGAGAGAAGGCCTGCCTAAGAGAAAGCAAGGCTGGGAAAGATGGGGCATGTCACCTAACACCCTCCTCTGGCCTCCACGCAGGTGTGCGCAGGACACGCTCGTGACCATACCACATCCATATCCTTACACACACACACACACACACACAGAGAGAGAGAGAGAGAGAGAGAGAGAGAGAGAGAGAGAGAGAGAGAGAGAGAGAGAGAGACAAAGCTATTGTTCAGGCCCGAGTCCCTGTTGTACTGCTGAAGCAGGGTTACTGCTCTGATCCAGAGAGCCCAGCTCTTTATCCAAATCGCCCTCGGAATGAAAAGGAGAGTATCACTTATCCTGCAGAACTCCGCCCTGACAGTGGTTCCAGAGCTTAGCTGTATCGAGCAGCACAATCACTGTGCTTCCCAAGTTCCACAGCTCCAGCTGCTAAGATGTAGCGAGCGCGTCTGTCAAAGGCCCATGATAGTCACTCACTCTCTTCACAAACGAGCTCGCTGATCTTAAGTTCCCCTGAAAACCTTTCTGGCTTGCTCATTTGGCAGCAACTGAGCACTGAGCAAATGGAAGACGACGTCACAGCGGATGCATGTGTAGGATGCTACTTTCGGGATGGACCACTTCTGGGAAGGACAGAGTGGAGAGAGTGAGGAAAGGAGGAAAAGCGGGCTCCCACCCTCAGCATCCTCTGGACTCCTCCCTCGGCGGCCAGGGTACAAACCCTCCGGAGGAAAGAGCTTTAAAGAGTCTCTGGCCCCATGAGATGAGACTAAGACCCACAGAATCAATTGCCTGGTTCAGGCAAGCCGTTAGGAATATGAAAAGTCAGTTTGTAAGAGGGTGCTGGAGGGGAATTTGGAAGACAGATCATGTGATGTCCCATGCAAACTTGCTGGTGAAACTGCATGGAGCACATTAAACCTGGCTTCAAGGGCTCAGGTCCACTAAATTCTTAGAGGAGTTCTTTTGTTAATTAATTAGTTAGTTAGTCAATTCCTCTCTCATGTGCTGTATCTGGTAGCGGTTTCTCTTCCCTTCTCTCCTCCCAGGCCCTCCTCACCACCTGCCCCCACTCCCAGTCATTTCCTTCATTTCCCTTCAGAAAGGAGCAGACTTCCCAGAGACATCAACTCAACGTGACAGGTCAAGCTATAGCACGGCTAGGCATAGACCCTCATTTCAAGGCTTGACGAGGCAGCTCAGTAAGGAGGAAAAGGGTACCAAGAGCAGGCGAAACACCAGAGACAGCCCCTGCTCCCACTGCCAGGAGTCCGCACGAGAACACTAAGCCACACAGCCATAACACACATGTAGAAGACCCAGGCCACACCCACACAGGCTCCCCGATCGTCGCTCCAGGCCCTGTGATCCTGGATGAGGGCAGATGAACAGATTCCGTGGTTTTTCTTGCGGTGTCTTTGACTCCTCTGGCTCCTGCCATCCTTCCCACTCTCTGGTGGGTTCCCCGAGCTCTGCCTAACATTTGCCTCTTGGTCTCTAATCTGCTCCTATTCGATGCTGGAGCAACCTTCTCCCATGGCAGATATTCCAGGCTCTGCTCTACTAGAACAGCAGAACATCATCAGGAGTCACTTAATTGACTCTCCCGCTCCCATTAATCCTATTTGGTTCTAGCCTGGGTCTCTGGGCTGTCCAGCCTCTGCTTCCTGGCCATCCAGGCAGTGTCAGGTGTGGGCACCCTCTTGTGGCCTAGGTCTCAACTTGGACCAATCATGATTGGCCGCTTCGCAAGTTCTGTCCTGCCTTTACCCCAGCACATCTCACAGACAAGACATAAAAGGTTTTGTGGCTGGGTTGGTGTTCCAGCCCCTCCGCTGGAAGCCTTGACTGCTTACAGAAGACGGGCGGCTCAGTCTCCATATCCCCCGTTACTAGGAGTTTTTGCTAGGGTCACCCACGTAGATTCCATTGAGCTAGGTTTCTACCTCACCCCCAAAGTCCCTCCACTTCCCATTGCCTCTTTCAGGACTCTCTCCCCCACGCCACACCTGATCCCTCCTGCTCCCAGTCCACATATTCTCAGTTCAATTAATGCTTTCCCAAGCCTAAAACGTGAATCTGAACGTGCATACCATAAACACATCAACTGCACAGAACAGCTTCGAGGTGGCGCACAGCCTGGCCTTAGCATCCTTTTAACGACCACGCCCTTAGGCACTTCCTCATTTCCCCTCCCCTGCCATCACTGCTCTGTACTCTAAGGCTTACCGAGACCATTTGTCTAAGCAGGACCAGCCAACGTCTCCACTACGCCATCCTTTGCCCCGCTACTCACTGCTGAAGAATGATCACATGGTCTGACTCCCTCCCTTTACATTTTAGGATTCAGTTCAAGTATCGCCATCCATGAAAACACTTTTGTTTTTAATCAGCGTAGGTGATATTTACCTCTTTGTGCCTTAGCATTTGGACCTCACATAGCTGTACTTTAGTATGATAAACGATTCAATAATAAACAATTTATGCATCTTCCCCCCAACTAAACTGAGAGTTCTGCGTTCAGAGACCTGGTCTTATTCTAGTTTTAAACCCGTGTGTGTGTGTGTGTGTGTGTGTGTGTGTGTGTGTGTGTGTGTGTGTGTATGTAGGTGGGGGAGTGAACCTCTGGCTTGGAGTATTTTATATATTTATTGAATAATTTTGGATCACAAAACTTTTCATGTAATTACTGGTACTACTGATCTTCAGTTTCTCAATATACTTTTCATAAGATGTAAAAGTTTTAAAATGTAAAAAGGTAACTAGAAATTTGTTTATACAGTTTGAAATACTATAGATCTAAAATCCTATAGTAATTTCATATAATCCATGCATTCTGTTGTTAAGGGCAGCTTTTAAACTATTCCTTTAACCATGCTATTTTCTTGGGGTGCATGCTTTGGACATATCCAGCTTTTGGGGATTTATCTGACAAATATTTCCTTCTGTACTCCTATCTTGGGAAACACAAGTGAATCCGCATGACTTCCGGAGAGAAAATCCACAAACTGAAAACACTGTGTCCCTACAGTGCACACGGACGCAGATGGATGTGAGGTTTTAAATTAGATGTGTATTACATACAACATGGCCATCTCCTAGAGTGTGGGAACACCCTCATGTTTCAAATAGGGCTTGGGATTGGCTTCTTAATTAAGATATGAGCCCAGTGGATTTGGCAAGGGTCAATGATAGAAAGGTTTAAAGAATCACATTGTGTTAAGATCACAATACGTTTAAAAACTCGACACTTCATTCTCATTAGTCTACAGGAAGCATGGAGGTTTCAGCAATCTTATTTATCAAGCCTAAGGAGCTTACTAAAACCTTCTAATTATTAAGGCAGAGCTATCCATCTAGCCATATCCCATTACCCAGCTCCATGTCCTCGAAAGAACTTTGAGAAATTTGGACTGAATAGGAAGTATATAGTACCTACTTTGGTCAAGAGTTGTTATGTTTGGTGTGGATTCCTGGCGGGGCAGGCTGTAGATCTGCCTGGGTTAGCGAAGAGGATGGGTTTATGAAACCACTAGCTAGGTCACCAATCCCTTTGGTGCTACCTGTATTAGGTGACTCTCACTGAATAACACCAAGTAGCTACTTCAGTGACAGAGGGACTTGGGAACGATCATAAGCACTGTGATAATGTGTTAATGGCTGTCAGGAAGCCTCTTTCTCCCCTTGAGGAAAGGGTTTGACAGGGTGCCCGAACTCTTCCCTGCTCGTTCCCTCAAGCAGATGAGGAGGCAGAAAAATCGTGTTGCAGCCAGGTGTATACACTTATAATCCCAGCATCTGGGAGGCTGAGGCAGGAGGGCTGCAAGTTTCAGATCAGCAGGGAGGAGCACAGAAAGACGCCACCTGGGAAACCAAACCAAGCAAGATGGAAGCCAAAGCGCTCATGTTGCATTCTGAAGACCAGTGTAGGCGCACAGCCCTGCATTCAGGTAAGCAGGTAGTCTGTAGTTACCAAGTCTTCCGGTTGGCAAACAAAACCCATCAGCAGTCTAACCTTTGCCACTAACAATCTCATGATGTGGCGATGGACTGTTCTAGAACAGACCAACATGGTAGTACACAATGAGGAACCATGCCAGGATGTTGATGATGCAAATGGTAACAAGGCTAAATAAAGGTTAAGAAGGATAATGTGGATGTTGTGGACAGTATGTGAAGGGCTGCCATGTGTGCAAAGCACACTATTTTATCCAGTTTTACAACATTTGTGACACAGTCAGAGCAAGTACTATCAAATGTATGATATAGATGACAAAATAGAATACAAGAACACCTTGCTATTCAATAATTTATTCAACAAACATATATTCAGAATCTAACATACAACAGAAGTATTTGTTGGACATACAGCAAATCAGACATTAAGCATCTGAGGTCATGAAACTAACCAAAATGCACAAGCAAAAATCTGACAAAAAGATTATAAAATAAACTGTGATAAATAAAAAAGGAACAGAATTTGAAGAGACTAAAAAAAAAAAAAAGAAAAGAAAGAAAGAAAGAAATCAAGTCTGCTGAGGAAGCCTTCTTGAGAAAGAAAATTTTGAGTAAAAATCTCAATAAACCCATTGAAGTTAGCATGAAAGTTTATGTAAGTACAAAGACCATCAACTTTGAGGGTCTTCAAATCTCAGCATTCTATGCTAAAGGGATACTACACAGACTCAGGGAGCTAGCAAAGCAACTTACAAGGTTAGGCAAGCTCACAAGACCCATGAGAGAGAGTGCCTTGTCAAGGTTATCAAAGCCATAAACAATCACTGAGGAAAGTTAGACTCTTCTGAGGAGGTGCCTGGAAGTTGGGTAGGGAGCTCATAGGATACATCTTCTATGAATCATCATCCATGGGTGAGCTAGAGGAAATGGTGGTGGTGGTGGGCCTTTGGGTATGCAGCTGCAGACTAACCCATCCTTTAGTTCACCACACTAGAGTTGGTACTGCTTCCTTGGTCAACTTTTGCTGCTTTATCTGGAATGAATGCTTATTTTGTTCTTATGCCCTTAGGAACAGTCACACAATTAAGTTTTAGGTGAAAATATACCTGGGGTCTTGAGGAGAAGTGAAGAGGCCTTATTCTCAAAGACTTGAAAGGAGAACTCAAGTCTTATAATTTCATGCCTTGTTTGCTCAACCTGCCCGGATGTTAAAGGCAAATAAATGCACTATTATTCTGGAGCCACTGATTCATCAACACTTATAAGCCATTCTTTCTTCCACAGTGAGCCAATCAGTCTACAATATGGTTAGCATCCTACTTAGGCCATTTCAGAGAGACGTGGAAAGCACAGGGGACAAGATCTTCTTTGTAGACAATAGGGCAGAAGAAGTTAAGAATACTGAGAATACACAGGCACAGGAGAAAGTGCCCACAATAATCCAAACACATGCAGAAAAAGCAGCTGACCCACTGGAAAGCAATGACAATCCTGTGGTGTCCCCCACTGGAAGGGGATGGGATGAAGTCACAGTCTCTGTGTCATCATCTGTGTAATCTCTCCCTTCTCCCTATGGCCCACTAGCTTTATGCTGCAGTCTTCCTTTGGAGACAGATCTAGTTGACATTATTTACCTTGTTTCCTAGGAAATTCTGGGTCTCTGTGGTTTGTTGCACAGAGTAATGGCTAATAAAAGTTTATTAAATTAATGAATTCATTTGGAAACTTGCGGGTAGTGGTGATGGTCATGCATGCCTATAATCGCAGCACTCAGAAGGCCCGTGAGGAGGGTCTCAAGTTCAAGCTCTGCTGACTGTTAAAAAAAAATACAAACCAGGAACAAAACCCAACTTCCTACACACACACACACACACACACACACACACACACACACACACACCCAAGCTGCTGGATAAATATCCCTTAGTGAGAAAGCTACTCATATTTAATTTCCTTCCTTCCTTCCGTTTTGCTTGCCAGTCAGGCTTTTCTTAGGTTACCCAACACCATCTTCATTTGCCCTGGTTTCTACTTCCCGTGCTTCTGGTGCTCTGAAGCAATCGATGCCAAGTCTTAATCACTGTCTTACCATTGATATCACAACCTCATCCTTGCGGCTCTTTTCAAGACTTCAAGAGTGCATTTGTAAACTTCATGTTGCAAACAGTGTCTCTCTTCTTCCTGGAATGGGCTCTTCTTGTATTTCCCAAGCCCAAAGGAGAAAATCGATGCCACACTCTTTCCTTCCAGACATTAAGCACTTCCATGCGTCCACCCTGGCCCCCAGTTCCAGTGTCCCGTGAATCTCATGGCCTTTGTCCCACCATGACTCTATCCAAGTCCTCCTTGCTACTTCTCGTTCATCTTTTTTTAAGTATTGGGTGTTAATAAATGTTTTCTTTAAAATGTTAACTTTTTCAAGAAATGATAGTTAAAATACTTGTCAAAAAAGTAATTTCCTTCCTTCGGATCTCTTGTAAGTCTGTGGAAGAAGTGTTTGTTTAGAAAATGATTTCATTAAATGTCAGGCTCATAGACCAACTGTGTGCCTGGAGTCAGATGCTGTGCGATTTGGGCAAACACATAAATACGGGGGCTCTAGAGTTATTGAGAATTAAATGATAAAAAAAAAAAGTGGTAAACAAAACGTGCAGGGTTGATATTTTACCGGCATCTGGCATGATAATTTAAAAAAGGCTTCTAGTAACCTAATTAAATTTGTTTGGCAAAGATTATTTCTACTTTTCAAAACACTTTTCTTTGCTATAATGATATCTGCAGTTACTGCATTGGCATGGGCCCAAAAACATTTTCGAATTTTAATGGAAACATCTCAGTCCGTATTATCCTTAAAAGCATTCGATATTGTTTGCTATAGCTGAATCATTTGGCTTTATTTGCTGAGAGAAGATCATGGAATAGGTTTAGCTGAGAACCAGAAGGATAAGATGATAAAGGGCATGGCTACAGGGTCACACATGCTCTCTCTTCTTGTGGCCACAACTGCTTTTAGTTAAAGGCCGAGGTCTCGTGTGATTCCATTCGTCTGCATCGCTGGGGACAAGAACGAATTTAAATATTTTAGTGAGAGTTCTTATTGGGAAATTGTGGGATTCATCAATTCCTTGTGATTCTTCATTTTATTTTCCCTCTAAGGATAAAAATAGATTTGGAAGAACACCCACAACCACCTTAAGATGAACACATATAGATGCCCAGAAATGAACAAACTAGGAGGTGGTTTCTAATTATAATTCTGCAATCATTAATATTATTGAAATTTGGCTAATGGAGTGCAATCAGAATTCAAAGAACCTGCCACGGTTTTCAAGTTTTTTCTCATCTTACAGTGACTTCTCAGAGTGGCCAGTGGTTACTAAGCATGGCCACCATTTACTGCAAACTTCCATTATAAATTTTATACATACTACTCTGTGTCCTGACTGGTAAGGAGGCAGGCACCTTATAACTAATGAGACAAGATTCCAAAACCGTAGCCAGCATGCCTAAGAGCATGCAAAACAATTTTTTAAACTATAAGCTCACTGCAGATGCAAACCCAGAAAGAAACACAAATAGAGAAGAAATCCATAATGTGAAAAACAATACAATACCAGGGATAAGCTAGCTTAATAAAAATTTTATGCCAGAAGAAATGAAGATGGGTTATGCTGGCCGTCACACAGGCCAGCTCAACCATGGACCCTTGATTCCCTATGGACAACTGCATTCTTCACTAGATCTCACCCGAGAGGCGACTGTGCTGAGTCTGTCCTGAGCACTTTTTGGCAGTGCTGGGGGTTGTGAGTACGTTAACCTGTGCAGGACAGTAGAACGCTTCCTCTGGCACATGCCCATTCAGGTTCAATAGGGGACAGAACCCAGATGGTTCTTACATAGTCCCTTAATGTAGACAGGGGCTAAGACCCCAGAGTACAACTGTACAAATATGCTACAAACGTCGAAAGCAAGTATCTCCGGTGCTACAACTATGCGTCAGAACAAGGTGAAAGGGAGGGGACCAACCAAACACTCTATAACATTTTAGATTAAGAACCAATAACAATGGGTTCATGGTTATGACTATGGGTGGAATTCAAGTCTCTGCTTCCTCTAAAGCCTTAAAGTCATTGGCAGTGGAGGGTAGAGCTACGGGGGAAAGATAGGGAAAACACAGAGTGTGTGCTGGGCAAACCTGGCATCTTACACAGTGGTGCCCTCACAGCAGGTGTCAGCATGGCTGACTGTGGACTGTAACTCACTGTCCTCCCTGCTTCTTGGATTGTTAGGTAAAACGTTGCATGGAAACTACAGGGCCTAAAAGGGTCTTAGTCATGACCACAGTAGGAACAATCTCTTAAGATAGTGTTATTTTAGCAGGGCAGTGGTGGTGCACACCTTTAATCCCAGCACTCGGGAGGCAGGCAGATCTCTGAGTTCGAGACCAGTCTGGTCTACAAGAGCAAGTTCCAGGACAGCCTCCAAAGCCACAGAGAAACCCTGACTCAAAGAAAAGAAAGTGCTATTTTGGGGGGGGGATGGAGCGGGGTATGGTTTATCAAGATCGCTGATTGCTACACAAAGCACAAATGGTTTGCCGAGAACCCGAATCAGTAGTTAGCGCTTTTTCCAACTCTCCTGCTTTATGTTAACTCTATTCATGGAAGTTAATTGCTTATCGAGCCATGCCAATCTCTAATTTTAGAAATAATATTTTTTTCTTGTTTTATTTTAGCTTAGTTACCATGAAACACAGGTGTTATAGATAAATACTACACACCACCTGAAGGGCAAGCCCAAATGGTACCTGTAAATGGTCATCTTAACGTTGTTTTATCTTTTTAAATTAAGAAGAAAGTATGTTTTTAACGTCTAAGAAGCTAAATTACACAAATGTTAACAAAGCATTTACACTTGGCATGTGTATTTAACAAGCAATTTCCTAGCTCCCTAAATATTTATTTTTGGTATCCTGCTTGCTTTTTATGACCTATCTACTCTATTTGAAATCTGTTCAATTTATACAATCAGAGAATCACTTTTGCTTAATTGCTTCAATTGCAGCCCTCTTCCTATGCTCATACTTGTTCCTGATATTTCTATGACAGGACAACGTTTTCGATGAAGTCAAGACACATCCTAAGCATTATGGAGACATTAAAAATACTGCTTAAAATAAATATATGGGGACTTACATGCTGATAATTGTAACGAGTATGCTTTCCCGCTGGCCGCCTGGTCCTGCCACCATGCCAGCCCCCAATTACACGCTGATGCTCTGTATTTGATACAATGCTGTTGGCCTGTTACTAGTTTCTTATGGGCTAGCTCTGCCATAATGATTAACCCATTTCTACTAATCTAAGTATTTCCACGTGGTCTCATCTTACTGGACAGTGGGGCCGGACCTCTGTTCTGTCCAGTCTCTAGATGCTGACCCTCCCAACTACTTCCTCTTTCCTCCTTGTCTCCTAGCCCCGCCTATCTTGCTTTCCTATTGGCCAACAGGGCTTTATTCATTAACCAGTATGAGATACATATTTACAGAATAACATCTCCCATCAGATCATAGTTTAACATATATCTCATTCTTTGATTTAATAGCTCATTATAGACTTTCTTTAACCCACTTAGCAAGAATATCTCAGTTTGGAAAAATCCTACAAGGTGTGCTGGGGGTTGAAAGTCCTGTTGGTTTAATTAGTTCAAAGTGTCACATTGAGTGACTTGCATTTAGAGAACCCCACACGTGTATTCTCCCCAGCACCCCACTTCCCTCTTCCCTCTCTAGGTCTGTATGAAAATATCTCTATTAACACCCCCCTCCCCAAGGCATCAGAGTAACCAAAAGAAATTTCCATCCACAAGGAACAGAGTTCCGGCAGGTTCTTCACTCTCTTGGGAGAAGGGGGCTTCCAAGTAGATCTCATTATTCTGCCCTTTTACAAAAGAGTAGGAGGCAGAAGCTAAAGCTAAAAGAAAGTAATTGATCAGCTGTTCACCGGGTAGGTCTGAAAAGCATGAAATAAGGAGACATGGTCTGGGTCAGCGTAGAGAGAACATGGCTTTGACAGTTAGAGTACTGTTTTCATGTTGGGCTCCAATAAATGAATAACCAAGTCAGCCAGGATGTAAGAGGACACAGAAGGGAAGAAGCATAACAGGTACAAACTAAGTTGGTTACCAGTGTTCACAGGATATTTTAAAGACAGGTAACAGAGCACTCCACGTGACTTCAAAGCAGTACGTTTATTCCTGTATCCTCTAGCCCCCAACAGCACACATGTACACATATAGTACTGTAGCTAGTCAATACGCATCTTCAAGGGAATGGCTGGCAATTCTAAAGAAAAACGAAAACAAAAAAAAAACGTGATTTTCCTGCTGGAAAGGATGCTAGAGGCGGAGGTAAGGCTGAAATGAACTCCGCAGTCCTGAACCAGCATTGGTGTGACGTCACTGGTAAACACTCCAGACACAGGGGTGCATGGGGACGTAGGGGTGGGGCGTAAAGAGACTGGCTTCCTAAGTGTATGCAGAGGGTCACACTTCATCGGTAGTGGGATCCTGGTGTCTCTACACTTTGCAGTTACAGGAATGAGGACTTATTAGAGAAGAGGCTGATTCTAGGGCTGGGGTAGGGAAAACACAAGATAGTCTTGAAATAACAACTTCCAATGGCACAAATGAGGAAAAAATTCAAACACATGGAGGCCAAATCAAAGGATATACTCTTGACTGCAAGGAGTTCTATAAAAACTGCAGCAGCATAAGCAAAGAGATGAATATTACTGGATTATACCCATTGCCTGCAACATCCATGAATCCGTAGCCATAGAAGGATATAAATAAGACATTAGTAGGGAAAAAGGAGCTGTGGGGGGCAGAGTTTTAATTAGTGCATGCACATAGGGGGAGATAGGAATACGTGATACCTCCAGTACACAAACACTATAATAATAGCTGCTGTCATTTGTTTTAAAGGCACACTAGCGGATGACCACATCAGAGGCAAAGACAGGGAGAAGGAGTATACTAGCCTGGACTTAAAATGCCTTGCAGGCTCTGTGCTGTGGTAGCAAAATAAATTGGATAATTTATAAGGAGTAAAACTTCATTTGGCCCCTGGTTCTGGAGGCTGGGAAGTTGGAGGTTGCAGGGTGAAAACTGGTGAGGGACTACTTTTTTTCTCTATAGCACAATTAATAAAAACCCAGAGACAAATATTGGGGGTCAAGCAAGCTGAAGACCAGAAAAGCAAAGCAGCCAAGCCACTAGAGAGTTCTTACCTCTACCAGGGCTAAGACCAAAGGGGGACGGTCCTGCCTCAGAGTGAGTGCAGAGCTCTCCACCAAGCCTACACCGCACTGAGTTCCTGCCTTCCATTCCTCTCTAGCGATGGGGTTAAAGCATGCCATCCCAAGTGCTGGCATCAAAGGTATGAGCTATTTCTCTTTTAGACTGATACACTCTAAAGTAACCCATGGTGGCCTTGAACTCACAGAGATCCACCTGCCTCTGTCACCTGAATGTGAATGCTGGGATTAAAGGTGTGGCCCCCATTGCCTGTCCTCTCTGGCTAACTGAAGGCTTAGCTCTTGAGTAAGTGAGTGGATAACCAGTGGCTTAGCACTGTGCATTTATCTTGTGGCAAGCTTTATCTGCTAGATTACAAACAAAATATCACTACAGTTCCCCATGGCTTGATAAGCCTGCTTTGTATAGAACTGAGGACAACCAGACCAGGGATGGCACCGCCCAAAATGGATGGGACCCTGCCCCATTGATCGCTAATTAAGAAAATTCCCCACAGGCTCTCCTAAAGCTCAGCCTTACGGAGCTATTTTCTCAGTTGGTTCCTCCTCTCTGGCTTGTGTTAGGTTGACATAAAGCTATCCGGCACAGCATGAAGAGTGGGGAAGAGGATGTGTGGAGGTTGAACAAACTCACTATCAGGATCATGCAAAGCCCACCCTCATGACCTCAACACCTCCAACTGGGGCCTCTTTCCCAACACTGGGGATGAAGTTTTCACCATTTTTCAACCTATAACATTCCTTAAAAACAATAAGCAACAGCCAGAAAAGAAGTAAAGTGAAGAAAATTCAGCAGACATCAAAGAAGATAAACTCAACTTGAGATTCCTTAAAACACACACACACACACACACACACACACACACACACACACACACACACACACACGAGAGAGAGAGAGAGAGAGAGAGAGAGAGAGAGAGAGAGAGAGAGAGAGAGAGAGAATAGTGATCTTCATGATCTTCAAAAATCAAGAACACAGAAGAAGAGTGGGAGACTATTGGAGACCAGAGAAGATGAGAAAGCCAGGAGATAATAATGCATGTGGAAACTGGAATTAGATCCTAGTTATAAGGAACTCTGTGATGAACTAGAGGTATTAGAACCAGGTACTTAGGTAAGGGTTTCGTATTAAAGTTAATCTCCTTGGTTCTTTCATTGTGCTGAGGTTACACATGCATGATTTAATATTAGAATCAAGTGAGAAACACACTGAGTCTGTTAATCGTTGTGCAGTCATTTATAAAAGAAAAATCGTTTTGAAGTAAATGTCAGAAATTTGATTCCAGGCAAGTCAAAGTTGCATAGTAACCGTCTGGGAAAGCTCTTCACACAACGCCTGGGATACAAAGCCTGGATGTCAGAGTTTGTCTACATATTAAACCCCCGATAAGCCAGACTCTTCCAATATGGAATTTCATGCAGTTATGGGCTTGGCTAAGTGAACCTTTAAATAATAACCAAGGAAGAAGCAAACGATCAGGAGACTTCTGAGTGAAATAGAGAAACACTCCGTGCCAAAAGTGATGGCCTGTTCAGGTGCAGTTGAGGGCTGAGAGTTGCTCAGTGGTTACACCACTGGCTGCTTCAGCATGGGGAAATGGGCCAGATCGCAAGACCCCAGGAAAGGCAAAGGCAGGATGCGGGAAACACATCTGTGGTGCCGGGGCTCTCACAGTGACATGGGAAACAGACACAGGAGAATCCCCAGAAACATGGCGGCCAGCTAGCAAGTGTACCCAGCAGCAAACGACAACTAGACCCTGTCTCACAGATGGTAGATTGTCCCTGACCTCTACACGGGTAACATGGCTTCTACATACATGCACAAACACAGATTCCTTTTTATTAATTGAAGCCTAAAATTATTAAGTGCGTTATTACATTTTAGGGAACAAGTACTTTAAAACAAGGGCACTGGTGGTTGCCAGAAGGCACTAGCTTAATGTCTCTGTCCTTAGCCTGTTAATTGGTATAGATGGCTGCGATTTTCCTTACAAATGAATGCAGATTTATCAGGGAAGATCATGTGAGATATTCTCAACTGCCTCCACAGCCCTCAAGTGGCCATTCTTCTGCTGGGTGAAGACATTTCAGTTTTAAAAATTTGATTTTCATCTTCTAATCAATTTGTTAAATAAGGCTTATGCTTCATCATGCTGCATTTCCAAACTATTAATTTCTGCATCTTGAAAATGCTTGGATGTAACTCTGAGCTAATCTTACATCTTAAAAATTGATTGGAACAAGTTTCCAGCTGGACACGGGCACTCTGCTAACCAGGCATCACAGACCGAACTGAAGTCAAACTGATATATGACACAGCAGAATTCGTGATTTCTTTTTTTTACATCTAGAGTTATTTGTGGAAAAACAGATTTTAGCATCTAATTCCACACAAACAGTTAATGTGCCCTAATAGCACCTCTGTGAAATTCAATTAAAAGGAAATGGAACAATATTTCAAAAAGAAAAAGCCATATTTTTTTAGTGCCACGAGGTCACTATTTTACTGTGTGAAATTTTGATCTTAAAAGCCAAAACTCCCATGTGCGTGAAGAAAAACGCATGTAAATCCTCATAGGAGAGAAGAGGACTGAATGCAGCCTCTAGGCTCAACCTTTGCTCTGAGCCCAACGCTGACCTCAAATTATTGTGTCCGGGTCCAGCCTCTCTTTTTTACTTCGTTCTGTCAGCTGTCCAAAGAGGGGCAGGTGGTTTTAGGGCTTTATCATAGGTTATAAATCAAATAACATTTCGTGGTTTTTACCTCTAATAGGCCAAGCAGAGAGTATTTGATGGAAGTCACCACAGGAGTTTGGAGAAATAATTTATACCCCAGGGCATTCTGAAATCAGTAACAACTTTCAATATGAAATTCAAAAGGTAAGTAAAACAGAAGTGGCTGCTCCTTCCAAGGCCGAGCTGAAAAAGCTGCATCATGGATGTTTGCTCCTTGGGGTACTCAGTACCCAGAATCCAACGAATAGCTCACATTGGTCCTTGCGTGTCGAGTGTTCAAGGCGTGACCACAGGTGCCACAGGGCACACGAGAGAGTCAAGGTCTGCTTCGGGATACATGGGGTTCCAGAAAGGGGAGTTAATTCCTTTCGGGACTTTTGTTGTTGTTGTTCATAAAGCTAACTTTTCTCATGCCTCAACTTGAACTTCAGAACTTGGTGGTGGCTGGAAATGAACAAAATGATCCAAGACTCCATGTCCTGACAAGGACTGTTGGAATCATTCCTGCACATCTCCGTTGAAGCAGAGGCTGGACGCTCATATTTGTAGCATCCTAGCTACCCTTAGTCAGAAAGTCTGGGGGATGTTGACATTGGCTCATTCTGAGAGTGTGCATGAGTAGTCTTTTCTAAGGTTTTCGTATTAGTGGTAACGGCAGTACACGTCCTCAGGAAAAAAGCAGACAGGCCCCTGTGTGAGCCCAGGAGCCGGGGCTAGGGTACCTCTGTCAGAGTTGATTTGGGAAGTTGGCCACAGAGCCCTTGGGGTTTTGGACTCCACCCTCACCCCCAGCCGTTCTTGCAATCCTGGCTTCTACCATAGGAAGAGAGAATACTGCCATTTTTAGCATCCAATTGACCATGTCCAATTTTTTGGTCTCCCTGTCTCTCAAATAGAACAAGCCCTTCTTAGGATTAAAGAAATCCATAATTTCCATTCCCGGAATATTTGCCGACACCACCATCTTCCTAGGAACGTCTATCTCAGCCACAGCTGAGGTGTTTCTCCACCTCCGCATGTAGACTTCTCTGTCCGTCTGTGGGCTCTTACAAACTTCCCCTTGCTACTTTTCCATGCTGGGTGCTTTTCTTCGCACTTCATGCCACCCTCTGATGACTTAGCTAGTGCCACAGCCATGGGTTCCATCACCTGAATCTATTCTTTACTTAGCTGTCAGACTGCAACTTGGATTCTGCCATTCCTTGGATAAATGAAGCCCGTGGCTTCTCATTGCCTTCAAGGAGAAAGTTTTTAGTCTGACATGAAGCCTCCAAAATGCAATCCTAACCACACTGACCTCTGAGGATGTAGCAACAGGATTACCCTGTTTGATGTGGCCAGTTTTGTGAGTTAATGGTGACCTGGCCCGTTTCCTGTGACTCTTGCTTTGTCTCTCCGATTGGCATACTGATGGTATCTTGAAGTTCGCACCTGCTCTCATAATCTGACGCGTCCTATCTTTCAATCCTATTTTCTGTTCTACCTTTCATAGGTTATTTACCTGAACAGGGAACCACACCGTTTATGAGCTCAGTGTTAAGTCTGTTGACATATCTTACCTTTTGGTGGGTGATATCCACACTTTTAGATTAATCTTCACAGTACTAACAGGAAGGTACTCTCACGTCATATTTATTGATGCAAATAAAGCAATTCATGATGCTTAAACAACATTGTTTGAATCATGCAGACTGCAAATGACTGCAAATGACATCTCCGGGATTCAAACCCACACAGTTATACGAGGACTTGAACTCCTAACTAAGCACACATCTTATCTGTCTGGAAAATCATGTCTTAAACCTTATGATTGGGCAACATGGCCGTCTCCTGTGACGGCCTAGAGCATGTGTAACTAGTCCATTAGCATGAAGGAAAGCATCTGAAGAAGATGATTTTAAAGAGAATCACACATAGTGAGAGGTTGAATTAAGTCATGTCAATTAAAGGGATTTTAATAATCTAAGTCTACATTATTTGTTAGTAACTATTGTCTACACATAATGTACATTTGAATCAAATTATTACATTTTATACCTAAGCATGTAAATATGTATTTGCCAGGTAGACTTTTAAAAGGATGGGGGGGGGGGAGTAATGAAAATCTGGTTCCTTGGACACATTAGTGATATCCAAGGCATTTACCAGCTATATTGTATTAAATGTATACACATTAAAAGTTAAGAAAAAACCATGAAAAATTCAATTGATTCATCTCACTAGACTTACTTTAAGTGCCACTTATAGTAGCTGGGCTACTGTTACTATGCTGGAATGAAAATATGGAGAATATTTCCATCATCAAAGACGTTTGTAAGAACAGTGGAGATATCCCTCCCTCAATCACACCCTGAATATATGCTATTAACCCATGTCACTGGACGCTGGGGTGATGTCTTGCTTGTACAAATAAAGCCTGTCTGAAGGTCGAGAATGGAACTTGACACTAGCTAACCATGGAGATCTGGAGGTCTGTAGAGACAGACAGGAAGTGAGACAGTTGGGCGGAAACAGGATGTAAGCAGGGAGAAACAGGAACTCGCTCTCTTGTCTGCTGAGATGCTAAGGAGGTATGGTGTCGTAGTGGTTTGCTCCTTCTCTCTGATCTCTAAGCACTTTACTTTATATCTGACTCTGGGTTTTTATGACTTAGAACAATTAAGAACTCCATTTACAGGACACTAATATTCATTTCCTAAAACTGTGCTAGGAGTTACCTGGTACAGTAACTAAGAATCCATGCTTTGAACGCTAATCTTACCATTGCAATTCACAAGTTTAACTTCTCTCGTCTCAGTTTTTTTTTTTGCATCTGTCAGTTCTGTCAATGGAAGTTTATACTGTTGGCTGCTTATTGGGCCTTTGTATCAGGATACTAAATAAATAAAGTACGGTGTACACATGTTAGGTTGTGCATCAGGTGCTAGCCAAATATTTAAAATTCAACTTAGACTATTGTAGTGCTGCCAAATGTAAGAATGGGGGATTATTCCTAAGGAGTTCTTTCAGGATTGTTCATGATTCAAATTCTCTGTCAGGCTGGTCCAGAGCTCTTGTTATCGGACTAAAGACTAAATTTCTGTATGTTCAATTTCCAAGAGTTTGGAATACCAGATTATACAGAAGACGGGTTGTTACTAGATGGAGACAGGGCAGAGTCACTGATGAGTTTTCCAATCTGAGAGCTGCTTCAACCCTGGAAAGGCATGTGGGTAAGGCACGGTTTATGTCAGGGGTTATGTCAGGGGTTATGTCAGGGGGTATTGTTACTTCAAAGCCTTCTTCTGACCTACTTTCTCTTTCCCATATGCTTCTTAGACCCCTTATTAAGTCAGCAGTTCCTGAGTGTTGGGGTTTTAGTGGTGCATACTCTCAGGCTTGTTTCACATTTAATCATCTATACTGCCTTAATAGAAAATTCTTGTGCCTTAAAGAATAAAAATCGAATACACACAGGCACATGAGACCTTGAAGGATGCTATGTAGTTAACTACTTAGGTTTCATTTTTAATTTTTTTTTAAACTTTTTCAAAGTAAGATAAAGGAAATAGTGTAACAAATACCTAAATCCATACAAAGGGAAAAATTGAAGACAATAGCTTCTATGTGAGATTTATATATAATCTGTTGCTTCAAGGAAAAAGAATATGTCATGCTCAATTTAAATTCTCTCTTAGCTATCTGATGAAGAATTAACAGATGCAGTATTTTTAGGTGAGTGGTCAACTCAAAGTTTTTATATGCCATGAAGTTGCTCAGAAGTTTAAATCGATCTCACAGACATTTATATTTATCTCCCCTTTAGCGTTAGAGTTTGAAATAAAAATATGTTTTAGGTGCCCAGGCAGGTCCATGTCTCTCAATCTGATTTCCACCCCTGGTTCTTTGGAGGGCTGATCCCAATAAATAAATCACAGATCAGTAAAATGGAGGGAATATGCATTTTTAAAGGTGCCACCCATGACTGGTGAAGAAAACACCTAAGGAAAATAAAACATCATTTCAAGAATAACTCAAACATGATTAGCTGTTCTGCTCTTGAGGCAACTGTAAATCAAAAAGTCTCTTAGAACAGCTGTTGCAATTTCTGTTTTATTTATAGGTAGAGAAGTGATATCATTACCACCACTATCATGAAGATGTTTTGATGATACATGACAATAGCACACAAGGATAAGATATTTGGAGGCAAAAATACAGATTTTCGTGGTAGCTGATGTCTTGATTACTTTTCTGTTTCTGTGACAAAAGCACAGCGACTAAAGCAACTTATAAATGAGAGCGTTCAATCCCAGACATTTAAGAGCCCGTGATGGGGGAGCAAAGAAATGGTAGCAGCAAAAGCTAAGAGATCACATCTCTATATTAAAGTAGGAGGCAGGGAGGGAGGGCACACTGGGAATAATCCCAGGCCTTTGAAACCTCAAAGCCCTTCACTAGGGAAATACCTTTGTCAACAAGCACACCTCCCAATCCATTCAAAATATTTCTGTAGCGGGGTTCAAATATTCAAACAAACATGCCTTTCTCACTCAGACCATCACAGCTACTAGCAAGGGCCTGAGTGTGATTGGAACTGTAGAGACCCCTTGCCACCCTCCCAATTCATCCCCAGATGCAGGGCTCTGTGGTTCTTGACCCAAGTTTGTTGCTTGTGGACAGTTATGTGGCAAGATGTTTTCCACAACAATCTACTTACTTATCCCAACTTCTCGTTCTTATTTTCTAGTTTCTATGATGCAATTCCTACTAGCACACACTGCTATCATTACCTGAAATTGGAAGTGCTGAGAAAAGCATATCACTGAGCTACGGTTTACCCTGTGATGTTTGCTACCCTTTTGGAATGTATTTCATTCGACTGTTCTCACACACACACACACACACACACACACACACACACACACACACACACACACCCCTACCTTAAAGTATTTTATTTTCTCTTGATAATGCCAAAGGCTAGACACTTCTATTATAATTTGAACTTGGAAAAAGTGACAACATATTACCAAAGTCAAGTGTAACTTGCTAAAAGCAAGTACCTTTTGATACAGCCAATGCAACCATTTGTCTAGAGAAAATATTAAAACTGATAAAGATGAATGAAAGAATACAAAGGGAAATCTCTAACTACTTGATAGAATTTGGGTGAGATCTGCTTTCTCTTGTCAAACAAAAATCCTTCATTAGTTAGTTCCTAAAGAAATTGGTAAACTTGATAAGACATGAAGGTATTTCATTGAGCTTCTCATTACAAGTGAAATATCTTGTGCCCTAATAAATGCTATAATTTCAAAAATATGTTTGCATATATTGTGTCATAAATCTGAGCTATCTTAAAAATCTAATTTAGACTATCCAATGGGTATCAACTAGTACATAAGAAACAGAACAATTACAGTTATTAAATTTATAGACGTTGAGTATGTAAGAATCAGAAAGAGATTGATGAGTTAGAATTGAGACTGAGCTTAAAGAACACACACACACACACACACACACACACACACAAAAATCACCTAGAATGACAACTTGAACATAACGTCTAGTAATTTTAGGTTTAATGTTCATTGTCTATTTTGAACCATTGAAAAATTACTGACTAAGAAGCAAAACCACCATCCTGTCTGTCCCTAGAGTTTCCTATCTCCTAGATCAGCATTAGTGAGCTCTCAAAGGTGAAGAAATGTCTGGCTCTGTATTTGCTAAGTGGTCCAGTCACTGTGATGCCCTAACAGCATCGATTCTATTGTACTGCAGAGATACACTCTCACACATGCAAACGTCAGAAATAAACCATTTGTTTTAAAAACCTAAGCAACTGATAACAAATGCAGCCAAGGGAAAACTGCTGGGCACCAGGTAAATATTTTCTTTTTCTGTTTTCTTTGTTTTAAGCCCGTGGTGAGTAGTTACTATTACATATGAAGTATTCCAGCATACAGAGAGATCACAGGATGTGATAAATGCTTGTAAGAAATAAGTAATATTTATCAATAACTACAAAAGGAATACCAAGGGTTGGGTGGCATTAAGTTTAAGTTTCTACTGACAGGAAACACTCATTTTTTTTTTTTTTTTTTGGAGACAGTGTTTCTCTCTGCAGCCCTGCAGCAGCCCTGTCTGTTCTGGAACTCACTCTGTAGACTATGCTGGCCCCAAATTCAGAGAACTTCCTGACTCTGCCTCCGGAATGCTGGGATTAAAGGTGTGTACCACCACACCTGGCTTGTTTTTCAGAAGCCTTTCTTGGTGCTTTCAGGAATGCAGGGAGACAAAAGCTCACTCACAGTGAGACCAGAGTTGTAAATAGTTGCTTTGTCCTTTGTTCCTCAATTTTTGATTTGTTTTCCCAGATTATTGAGTAGATTCTTGTGTTACACAGAATGGAGGTGAAAAGAATCGAAAGCTGCTTGCTACAAACAGTAGTTCTCAAGTTGTCCCGTTTCTTTGGTCTCAAAGAAATCATTTCTATGCTACAAGTCTGCAGGTGTTTTAAACATTCTACTTCAGGGTGTCCCAGCCAGGGTCATATAAATCCTACTGTGAAATGCTCAGTAACTAAACAGCTTCTTACCAGGTTTCATGTTACAGAATTTCAGACTTGAGAATGTCTTTGAAATAGCAGTATTCTACGCAAGTGCTTGAAATAGACTCGTATGTTTATCGCATGTCGGCCTAAAAGGCAGACACCATAGTCTTGTACATTTTCACAAAAGAAAACCTGTGTTTATTCACTGTGGACAACAGATGCTTATCTTCTAATTTCATTATGGTTTCTCTGACATCATTTTCCCCCCAAGCAAAAAGAGAAGGACGTGTGATTTACGTTGACGACCATGCCTGCAGGTTCTGAGAAAGTCACCTGCCCCAAAGTTTCATTTTTTCATCTAACCCTTGCCAGTCAGCTGACCTAACGCAGTTTCTTCGCAGCAGGCTCCAGTTTACAGGTTGGTAACTGCAGCTGTCACAATGGAGGTCCAGGTTCGTTATCTAATTTGTTTCAGCCATCACCGCTTTTATAGTCTAAGGACAGGGATACGGGAGTTTTAAATTACTCGGCTTCTCAGAATTACATTAAAAACAGCAGACCTGCAAAGGGAAAAGGAAATGTCTCCATTTCCTTTACTTGTTTCCATTTATTCCATTTAAAGAGTATATGTTATTGAGTGTGGCTCTCTTCAAGCAGAGTCCATACGTGTCTTCTGCTCCGCCATATTCGTACAGAAAAGCAAGAGTGGTGATGGGCACTGGTAAACACACATTGGATCAACGAAGGCAGGAAGGAGCACTAGACAGCACAGCAAGTCCCTTGGGCTGGCACTGATGTGACGGCACTCTTGGACTTCATAATTGACAGACACACATCAGTTTCCCTGCATTTTGCTGTTTTGACACGACTGATCCGTTTGGGAAAGCAAAACAAAACAAGACAAAACGGAAGTGCTGTGGAAACTTGTGTTAAGGTGTGTCACTTTTGTGTATGCTCTGGAACATTTGTTTAATGATGTGAGGATGATTTGCTCTTGTTTATGCTGCACTTGTTTAACTCGGTGAAGCTGTGATTCTTTGCCTGTCTAAAACTCCTGATGGTCTAATAGAGAGCCGAACATCCGGTAGTGAGGCAGGAGAGTGGACAGGTGGGGCTGGCAGGCAGAGAGAATCACTAAAAGGTAAAATCGGGAAGGGGGAGCAAGACAGAAAAAGGCTGAGGACATCAGGGGCCAGCCACCCAGTTAACCAGCAAAGCACCGAGTAAGAAGCCAAGGAAGGCATCCAGAATAGAGACAGATAAGCGCCCAGAGGCAAAGAGAAGACAAAGACAACCGGGATGATAGTGTAAGATAAGAAACGCTGGCAAGAAACGAGCTAAGCCAAGGCCGGGTAATCATAACAAAGAATAAGCCTCCTTGTGTGATTTGTTTGCGAGCTGGGTGGCGATCCCTAACCCCACCCCCCTCCATCAAAAAACGAAGGGCAAGGAGCCCAAGAGTAAAAGAAACAACCAACACTTTGACATTCCAGCGTGCAGCTAGGCTAAAATGAATACAGCGTGGAAGCAGGAAAGTCTCATAAAGTGGTTGTCAATTCTGTGAGTGCCCAAGGTCTAATAGATAATATGACTGCCTCTGATGCTTCCCCCGCATTAGAAGACACGGTCTGGCTCTTCAGCTCTGGTTTATAATCTGTATCTATTCACATCTATGTTTTTCCACATCAGGGTTAATTCTTTTTATAAAGTCTATTGTTTCAAGTTCACGGTAGTTGAGGTTTGACTACAAAAATGAAAACCGCCAAGTCCTTTTGAGAACTATGGATAGGCCTACTGAAACAGTGACAGACACTGGGAAACAGAAGGACTATATGCACTATTACCATTCAGCATTAGTTATAGTAGAAATGCTAACTTGATACTGTGATACTATTTCATTCTCTACTTAACCAGGTAGGCCTTCCTTGCGCCTAGGTAAATCTTGCTAAGCAGACATCTAGTATCCTAAATGCTCATTATCCTAATATGCATCATAATAAATCACATTAAATTTCCTTTAGGCAAAAGTGCATGTCTAACAATAGTTAAATCCGTGTTTTGAACTATTACATGAAAACAATTAAAGTCATATTGATGGGGTTAGACTAAACAGTTAGGCTCTGTTAGGAGAAAAAAGGCACCTTAAGGCCTTCACAAATCCTGTGGTGACGAGCATTGCACCTGATTTTCTGGATTAAAAGGTAGCATAGAGTGAGCTCGATCCCAGCCTCTTGTACTAATCTTTCTCTTCTCATACAAGAAGCCCCTTTTGAATCAAGGAGCCTTCTTCTGTTATCATAGTCAAACTCTCTAATGGTATTAGATGTTTGGAGGAGACTGTCACACAAAACCATGGCTTTGAAGTACAGGCAAGATTTACTGTGGCCACTTAAATGTATTTTGATCTCCGATTTCTATGCTTACACTCTAGGCCTAACTCACCCCGTGGCCTTTTGTCAAGGAGAACAGTTCTTACCTGTGGATTCCTGGTGTTGGCACTAAACACTCAAAATAATCATGGAGTGTTACTAAGACACAGCTGGCTAAGTGCCAGGCCTCAGCGCCTCAGATGGGATTGTCTCCTGCTGTTCCCAACCAGGCTACAAATGACATTCATGTTCCTCCCGGGTCCTGTCTAGCTTAGGGCGCTCACAGATCACCCATTCACCCCGACTGATCACCTAGGAGAACGTGGTCTGTGCTTATCCTGGGAGATTCCACAGGCTCCTAGGATGCAGGTAAGGACACTGGCTAAACTGCTACACTGAGGCTTCTTAAGCAGATTCGGTTTTGTCTAATAGACTCCTTTCAAGGCTGTTATAATGTCAGCAAATTTAAAAATAAAGTTTTGCTTCTTCATTTTCCTTCTGATCTTGGTAAGAATTTGTACCGATGCCTCTATTCAGGTCTCCGAGTTAAACCTGTGGAAGATGAGCTAAGGAAGGAATCTTGAACAGATGCCTGCTTTTCTTTTTCTAAGAGGAAAGCACCTCCACCTTAGCCGCGGGGCT
The DNA here is from genome assembly GCA_030556225.1 of Cricetiscus sungorus. Classification (NCBI taxonomy): domain Eukaryota; kingdom Metazoa; phylum Chordata; class Mammalia; order Rodentia; family Cricetidae; genus Cricetiscus; species Cricetiscus sungorus. Next base: position 55,428,800 of record JANBXA010000741.1, on the reverse strand, counting down.
CAGAATTCACTTGATGACTTAAAACCCGTCACCTTAGACAGGGACCACCTGTCTTCTGACACGATCCAGATACCAGCTGCATCCTCAACACTCACCCTTTGCAATGAGCGGTCGTGAGAGCCAGCACTGAGTCAACTCTTGCTTAACTGACAGCCGACAGCATGCCACGGTTACTATTTTAGATGAATATGTAATAATTAAAGGAAAGTATCACGGAAGACTAAACAGTTTACGTAGCCAGTGACACATACGGTGAATAGGTAGATACGCATATTGATGAATAGGTAGACACAGGGGGTGTGCGGGAGAGAGGTGCTCCCCAGAGAACAGCTTTTACACGACAGTGTGTGATGCACTAGTAATTTTCTCTCTCAAGGTTGCCACTGCATGCATGAACCCCACAACATTGTCACCTGGAAGTATGGGCATAGACAAAGGCACTTCTGACTAAATCATGTCACAGATGTGTGACCAACACTGCGCATCCAGGTACATATGAGCAAGAATATGTGTTGCTCTGCACGTCTGTGTCGGAGGGGAGTTCTCAATGCCCCAGCAAAACAAGAGAAAGGCAAAGAGAACTAAGATGGACGAAAGGGGAGAGGAAGGAAGCATTTGAAAGGAATCTAAGTAGGACTAGCCAGCAATTCTACATTTCTCAAAATATAATCAACCATAGGGGAGTTCATACTTTAATGTTTCTTTAAATCAACTGATTTTTGTTTTATACATTAAATTTCACATCAAATTGGCATATAGCAACCCGGTGGATTGGACCTGTAAAGTATTATTGTAAGTTAGGACAGCCAATGAGCACTAAAGGAAAAAACATAAGGCGTAACTATTAAGGGCAAGCAAGATGGCTCAGTGGGTAAAGGCACTTGCCGCCAAGCCTGAGTTCAACGCCAGGACTCAAACACGTGGTGCAAGAAGAGAGACCCAGTACACTCATGTTTTCCACAAGCACGCCATGGCACAAATACACACATACATCATAAATACGTTTTTTAAAAACTGTTGTTCTTCTATTTAAAAAGCCTTTACCTTCTGAGTTATACCCTATCCTACACACCAAATCCCACACATCAGCTTCCATCAACTGTTCAGCTGGACTAAAGGCAGAGGTACTAGTAACTAAGGCAATTTCAACCCAAAAGTGTAAATGATCTATGTGACTTGGTGACTTGAAGGGACTCTTTGAGGTCTAATTTAAAAATATGAAATACTCTTTTAGAGTTTTTTTTTTTTTTTTAGGTGAGATTGCATTTTTACAAGCATGAGCCTGCTACATTTCTTTTTACTAATTCTTTGCTACAATTAATCTAAACCCCTATGCAGAAGAACATAGTTATTCCTATATTTTATTCACACATAACCTCCAAAATTTTAGTGAGGAATTATGTCACTGTGTCTTTGTATAAAGTAACCCATGCTCTAAAGATGTGTCCCTCAGTGAACTGTTTGGAAAACAGACTTTAACTTACTGATGCTGAAACGGTTCTGAGGTTTCCATGGGATGACTTCCTGTTTAATCTACCCACCATAAAATCATCTCCATTTAACGTCAGAAATATTTTCCCTCGTCTTCTTAAACCAAATAGTGAGCCAGCTGAGGGTTTCTCCAGCAAAGCTGTTCATCTGACACTCGCCCACTGATGCAATGACAGGCACTCCTAAATGCTAACACATCTTAGTCCCTTTTTGTGTCCTCCCATTGCTTCCGAACCGAACCGACAGAAGGCTCTCCTTGTCATTCTGCTTAGAGGTTTGCATAAACGGCGAAGGCTCTGGGAGGCTGACAAATTCAGCTGCAATTTTCAACTCTCCACTTGCTTGCCACTCCGTAATTGCAGTAAATGCAACAGAAAGCACTCTTACTTGAAGGCCATTTGACAGAGGGGATGGAAACACATTTACTCTTTCAAGGCTTGTGTATTTTCCTGGGAGAAGCCTGACTATAAAATGTGCCCTTTTATCCTCAGAGAGCTATTTGGGAAATATCTTCGGGTAGAGCCATGATAAAGAGCCCTTTCCCTGCATCCTCCTCCTCCTCCTCCTCCTCTCCTTCCATCCTGACTTCTAAACCCTCCTGTGTGGGAGCCTTCTTCTCTCCAGGAGGAGATGGAAAATTTACATGTGGTAGTGAAAATACTGAACTCCCTTCATTCTTGCAGTCTGAAGATTTGTTGCCCCAGTTAATGCAGCACAAATAAAACCCAGAGTGGTTTTTTGTTTGTTTGTTTGTTTTTTGTTTTTTCAATACAATTCTTTGGTGATTTGTTTCTTTTCAAGAAATTCCTATTCACCCAAATAAGCTGATTGGATACACCTGGGTTGCATACCTTTAGGAGGATGTCCCCTGAAAAGCACAAGGAAGTTTTGCTTTGGAGGATTCAACAAAAGGGAAAACTCTAAAACAATATGTTTAAATTGCTGAAAAGCTGATTCTGGCTCTGTAAGTCATCTCTATAAACGTCAGTTATCACAATTGCTTTCAGGTCTAGGTGGGCCCTAGGCCTGCCGAGTACCTCTTACCTACAAAAAGATTCCACTCGGTGTCCAGATCCGCCTGGTTGGCTAGGCAGCCCTTCATGACATTGAGACAATAATTGTTGCAAGGTCTCACAGCAGGCAAGCCTCGACAGTACGGGCAGTACAGCATCTTCATAAGAGCCCGGATGCACCCAGGGGTGGGGCTCACCTGTAAGTATATAAGACAGGGGAAAAGTCAGAATCAAAGAGGTGAATGGGAGGGAAGAAGTCATGCTCTCCTAAATAACGCAGGCAGAGCCTCCGGCAGCCCCAGGCTTGAAGAAACAGTGAGGAGCAGAGCCCTTGTCAAGTTTTGATATGGAAGCCGCTCAATTCCTACTCAATACTTGTGCTCAGAAAAGTAATTGCTTCCTGAAAGGCTCCTGCCCACATTTTGCTCTCCCTCTCTCTGGCATTGCAATTCAAGTCGAAAACATGGACTCTGTTTCATTGCAGTAGAATAGGAAGTGACATAATGCGTGTACAGGCAACTTGAAAAGCAAAGAGCGCTATAAAGATGCCGTTGCTATTAAAGTTTAATGTGACACCTTCAGCAAAGTTTCCGAATGGTTACTCGATCCTTTTCTAGCAGGGCTGGCGGATACTTTCCCGTGTTCATAACCACACACAGGCTCACTCTCGCCTTGTCTGGGATCTACGTGCTCCAGGCCTGCACAGAATATGGACCTGTAAGTAAAGCACTGTCTTCTGGCATCGGAGGGTACCCGACTCTAGCAAAGTTCCAGCTTGGAAAGCAAGCATGGATTCTCTCCGGAGTCCAGAGTATCAGTAACCCGGAGGCAATGAGGTGCTATTTTTCCGAGCAAGGTTGGTGTCAGAACATGAAGACTGAGGGAGGCAGTAAAAGTCTTCCTCTTGGGAAGACACAGACCCAGTGTTCAGGAACTCACAACAGCCACCTCAGCCTGGGTCTTCGTAAGAAAGGGCCTCTGAATATTCATGCCTGGGGGCGGCGGCACAACCCATTCCCAACTCTTGACCTGTTTACTAGATAAAGCAAGAGAATGATTCATTACCCTAAATTGTACACCGCCGGTGACCCCACTGTGTCCCACTGGCTAATCCCAATTCAATGGTTACACAGATGGCCATGGTCAAACTAAAGAAGATCACACATTATAAAAATCAGATGTCATGAATCTAGGAAAGGGACTGGTAAGTCTAAGGGGTGGTGGCCAAGGGGGTAGGAGTAGATGTGCGTGTGGGTGCCATATATAATCAAGAGCACTCTGGCTCCCCCCTGGATGACTCCCTTCCTCCTGATCATACCCACGCTCGTGTTTTTACTGCCTTTTAAGTTATTAACGTCAGGAATTTACTGTATTTGCCTGAGCAAAGTGGCCATGCAAGCTCTCGCCACAGGTTTCTTCCTACAACAGCTCCTTTTGTTCTTGAACCTCTGTCAAAAGGCCTTCAAATGCTGAGGAGATCTCTTGGGGAAAAGGGACCGCCATCCCTCTCACTCCAGGCGATGCCACACGGACTCAGCTCTGATCCCTTTCTCTTACTGGCCCACTCTGCCTCTCCTACCTTCCCTCTTCCCCTCCCCAAACATTGCCAGGAAATCTTTTAGTCCTTCTCTATAACCACACCATCTGCTTACAGACTCTAGTAATTATTTTCCAAGTCTGTTCAGGAATACAGGGCTGCAATCGCCTGATCCATCACAGTGAGCCAAGTTAAGCCTCCCCCTGCTTCAAGACCAGAGGATCCCCTCTTCAGTGAACTCAGCACTGCCCCACCGACACAGACCCTCCTTGGCAGAAAAACAACTTTAATGCACGTGTGCCATATTTTTATACCTTCTTGGGGTTAGGAATGATAGTTTCCTGATAAAAAAAAAGACTACATTTCCCAGCCTCCCTTGCAGCCTATGGGTGCTATTTCTGCTCTCATAAGAGGCAACCTTTTGTGTCACATTGGTAGTGACAAAAGTGCCTCCTTGCTGTGAGTAAATATGGCCGCTCTGAGGTCAGCCCAAGCTTTCTCTCTCTCTGCTCTCTCTGTCCTCTCTCTCTCTCTCTCTCTCTCTCTCTCTCTCTCTCTCTCTCTCTCTCTCTCTCTCTGCCTTCCATCTCTCTACAGCTGCCCTTAAATAATCTAACGTGTATGAGCTAGATTTTCTTTCCTACATTCACATTTCCATACTCTCTCCATTCCTTCCATGATCTTTATAAAGCATAGCAATACCCTTCTGATCGCTACCGTTTCCTGGTAATAGAAGGTGGGCCTCAGCAAAAACCACCATCACAATCAACTGTAGGAGTCAGAGTGTTAACAATCCCAGGAGGAGAAGTGAAGTAAAACCCCAGAGGTAAAAGATCAGCAGAGGTGGCCTCGATTCTGAGGTAGATTCCAACAGCAGAACGAAAGCAAAGAGAGAGAGAACGGAACACACTGAAATCTAGTGACCGGGTGGGGGGGACACAGTCGCAGCAGCGTCCATCCCTGGGTTGGTTGTTTCTTTGAGAAGGACAGATCAAGTGGGATGTAGTAGAAAGATTCTCCATCAACAGGTATCACAAAGTGAGCAAGGAAGAAAGAGCCAGCCAGAGTCAGGGAAAGAAGGGGAAATATTCCATGTTTCTCTACTGTGTTTCCAAGGCTGGTGTGAAAAAAGTGAGTTGATGATAGTAATATTTTTATTTGTGTGTTAATTTTTGGTTTCTCATGTATAAGTCCTTTTGCCAATATTTGTAGTCATTTATCAAGAATTTTAAATATTAAGAAGAAAGACAAAACATTTTCTCTCCTTTTATCTGCACTGTTGAGGTTTTGGCATAAACTCTTTCATACTGGATTTGGCCGTATCTGAAATTCTGATTCAACATGTGTGGTGAGTGACGTAAATATATGTTATATTTAACATCATGATACAATTAATAAACCGGCATCCCTGTTAAGTCAGTAAAGAGTGAACAAAGGAAAGCAAAAGTACTGGGCCTCTTACTTTCAAATCTCACAGCCTTATTGATACAGTTGGTTTTTATGAATACTAGAAAGAATACAGAAAGATTATAACAATGGACAGGGAAAGACTTTGTTCATATCTGCTTACGTCTGTCAAATGTCATAGCAATAATTCTTGGGTTTTATAAATGAGATCTGAAGTATATAGAATATCTTCCATGTTGTAATAGAAATTTCAGGTTTCTAATATATGCAGGATTTCCTTACCTGAACTACTATTCATGCATTGAAGCCCACAGCAATAATTCCTAGTAGTAGCTGGTATAAAGTAAGACTTTCTCTTAAAATATTAAAAAAATGAAGAAACTACGTGAGTTATAAGTCAGAATGTACAGCCAGTGAGGAGCATAGACACAGAAGCTGCTGCTGTATGTGAAATAACATAACCAACATAAACACATTTGTCTTTTGCTCTCAAGGACAAACGACTTTCATTTAGCTAAAAGGAGTCTGTGTTTGAGTAGGAATTGATGCCATTTCCATTCTTTCTGATGTACAATCATACTAAATGATGAGACGTGTCTACTCGTGATTTTGTTATATATTAATTAATATGCATCCAGATACTAACATTTCCTCTCAAGCCTTTAAATATGATCAGGCTAAATACCTTCAGGCTAGTTTCCATGTTAACCAATTTTAATTATAATTTTTTTAACATCCGATAACCTGTGAGGATGCTTTATAGTAAATTCATGGGAATTTTAATTTGCATTTACATTAGGGAGACACAGTTAAAAGGGGGGCTTATGAACGGCTCTGGGCTCAGAACTGGGAAATAGGGATTGACAGGGAGGCTGCTGAACAAGCTGCATAGCAGATGCCTTCAGGCAAGAATGGACCGCTAGGCACAATGAAGACACACAGGCTTCTTAGAAGCATGACAAACTGGTCTCTGCTGAAGGAATTATTATGGGGAAAGAGGGGGGAAAGAGGGATGGAGGGAAGGAGGGATGGAGGGAAGGAGGGAAGGAGGGAAGGAGGGATGGAGGGAAGGAGGGATGGAGGGAAGGAGGGATGGAGGGAAGGAGGGATGGAGGGAAGGAGGGAAGGAGGGAAGGAGGGATGGAGGGAAGGCGGGATGGAGGGAAGGAGGGATGGAAGGAAGAAGGGAAGGAGGGATGGAGGGAAAGAGGGATGGAGGGAAGAAAAGATGGAGGGAAGGAGGGATGGAGGGATGGAGGGAAGGAGGGAAGGAGGGATGGAGGGAAGGAGGGATGGAGGGAAGGAGGGAAAGAGGGATGGAGGGAAGGAGGGATGGAGGGAAGGAGGGAAGGAGGGATGGAGGGAAGGAGGGATGGAGGGAAGGAGGGATGTAGGGAAGGAGGGAAGGAGGGATGGAGGGAAGGAAGGATGGAGGGAAGGAAAGATGGAGGGAAGGAGGGAAGGAGAGATGGAGGGAAGGAGGGATGGAGGGAAGGAGAGGTGGAGGGAAGGAGGGGTGGAGGGAAGGAAAGAAGGAAGGAAGGAAGAAGAAGAAGGAGAGAAAAAACTCCAGAGTCTAATACTAATTTTGAAACTTGGCAATGAGAAGGGTGCTTAATTGAGAAAGAGATGTCTTCATCTTAGATAAAAAGGCATTGCCAAATCCCAAGCCTTTAGAAATTTTAAAACATTGAATTCAAAGTATTTTGTCTGACCACAGTAGAATTGAAGCCAGGGATCAATAATAGAGAGAAATTTGGTAAAGCGACAAGTGTTGAAAACAATGTGTTTAAATGCAACAGGGGGGAACAACAAAATGGTGACAGAAATTAGAAATTTATTAGATGAATGGAAAAAACACCCAATGTGCCCAAACATATAGCCATAACTGTCTATGTGCCAAGGAGGAAAGATCTCAGATTAATAACCCAACTTTGTATGTTAAAGGAACGGGAAGAGAAGTGAGAGCTAAAACCCAAAGCTCTCAGGAGGAATGGGATAATAGAGAATAATAATAATAGAGAGTGGAGAATACCAATAATGTAATAAAAGGAGAACCAGAAACAACAGGCCTTTGCAGAGGTGAGCAAAGTGGACAGGCCTTCGGTCCAGCTGAGTAACAGACACGAGAAGAAACGAGAGACTAACATCAGAAATGAAAGCAAGAATATTAGTATCCAAGTGGTAGAAATGCAAAAGGAAAGTCAGGCCTGGGCTGTGGCTCAGCAGTAGAACACCTGGATAGCCCCTACTTAATATAAGCTTTGGCACGGTCATAGTTCCTAGTACAGGACGAGGGTTCTATGTTCAGAGGTGAATGATGATGAAACTATAGACAGTGATCGGAACACCCAAATGCCCTAACGTGTACATCTACCAAGAACTTCCAAATCTGACCTGCTTAGAAAATAGGATGTGCGTAAATACAAAGATGAGGATAGAAATAAAATCACACTCGATTCGCCTGCCTCCATCTGGTCCTGCGAGATAACCCTCCTGAGAGACACGAAGGTGCCCAGACGGAAAAACGGATGTGAAGGTTGTAGAAGCAGTTGCAGTAATGGAGATGAAAGCCAGAAATCCTAGAAACCATCAACCACACACCATCACAGATGCCTGTCACCATAAGGACAGGCCAGAGCTGCTTTTGTGAGAACTTGGAAATGAAAACATTACTGAGGGGATGTAAGAAGTACAGAGACCTCGGAACCAAGGAGTAAAAACACCACTGTGCATTTCTACTCCCAGTCCAGTTGCTGAGAATGATAGCACACAACCCCAAAAGGTATCTGTAAGTGTAGCAGGAGCATTTTCTAATAGCCACAAACAAAAAGCAAGCAAAAATACATATCAACTGATTGATTAGAATAGAAAGTCATTTGCCTGAGAAGGAAAAATCTGACATAGCTACCAAAAAGAATCACCCTTTAAAATATGCAGCATTATGGGTGAATTTTGAAAACACGATGCTGATTGACTGAAGACAGTCAGTCAAAAGAGATCAAATGTCGCTCGCATGATCCCATTCACACAAACTGTCAGCCAGACTTGAGGTCACGGGCCCGATTTCAAGCTATTTGAGAAGCTATAGCAAGAAGAAAGCCAGTTCGAGACCTCCTGCATGTCAGAGAAAGTTCACTGTCGACTTAGTGGGGCCCTGTCTCAAAACAGTGGCGGTATACAAAGGGGCAAGGTCATAGCTAAGTGGGAAGAAGAGTGCCTAGAATGAACAAGAGCCAGGGCTGGGTTTGAAGGCGCAAAGCGGGGAAATAAAAACAAACAAACAGACAGAACCATGCAGAGTGCACTAATCTATGCAGACAGGAAGGCGGGGTGCGCTCAGGGCTGGTACAAGGGTAACATTACAGGGCTGGGGGCCGAGAGCGGTTCATACTCAGCATAGGTCGTCTTCCTCGAGAGGAAGATACTCCGGTTGAGTTTATGGGCACAGTGATGTCAGCCAACATGGCAGGTGTATCAAAAGCTATCGATTGACACCTTCGCTTGATGTGGATGAACTTTACGGCAGGTAAAAAATCAGTTTAAAAAGAGAGTGAAATGCATACCCGTAGCAAAGGGATGCCTACTACCCCATCTGTGCGTGGTAAAGGAAGTCAGCAGTGGGCATTTTGCTCCTGGTATGTGCTGAGCACAAGGAAGGTCCAGTCCATACACAGCACAAAAATAAAGAAGTTTGGAGCCAGGAACACTATTTCTACCATCACCCCAAGGCGACATTTACACATGTGACTGTCTACAAAAAAATTAAATTGTATGATAACATAATCAATCTTATATGCAAGACCTGAGTGACGCATACACAGTAGGTGAGTATATGAGGATTTTAGGCATAATGTATTTGGGATGATTCCCTGTCTCCTGCACACCCTTCCTTCCCTGCTGTATCCTATTTTAGTCTCAAAACTAAAATGTTCTGCATGTGTGAGGGTGTAGATATTCTTGTGTGGACTTTGCATGTTCTGCATGCGTGTGAGGGTGCATAATGCTTTGTGGACTTTGCATGTTCTGCACGTGTGTCAGGATGTATACATGTTTTGTGGATTATGCATGTTCTGCATGTGTGAGGGTGTATACATGTTTTGTGGATTCTGCATGTGTGAGGGTGTGCACATGCATTGTGGATTTCGCATGTTCTGCATGTGTGAAGGTGTATACATGCTTGTGTGAATTTTGCATGTTCTGCATGTATGAGGGTGTGTCCATGCTTTGTGGACTTTGCATGTTCTGCATGTACAAGGGTGTGTCCATGCTTTGTGGACTTTGCATGTTCTGCATGTATGAGGGTGTGTCTATGCTGTGTGGACTTTGCATGTTCTGCATGTATGAGGGTGTGTCCATGCTTTGTGGACTTTGCATGTTCTGCATGTGTGTGAGGGTGTGTATATGCTTTGTGGACTTTGCATGTTCTGCCTGTGTGTGAGGGTGTATACATGCTTGTGTGAATTTTGCATGTTCTGCATGTACGAGGGTGTGTCCATGCTTTGTGGACTTTGCATGTTCTGCATGTGTGTGAGGGTGTATACATGCTTTGTGGACTTTGCATGTTCTGCATGTATGAGGGTATGTCCATGCTGTGTGGACTTTGCATGTTCTACATGTATGAGGGTGTGTCCATGCTGTGTGGACTTTGCACACGCATGTGGAGGCCAGAGGCTGATGTCTGGTACCCAGCTCCACCTACCTGAACTCAGTCTGTGGCTGAGACCTTGCACCTCACGGAGCCTCGAGTTCAGCTACATTGGAGCCAGTGTGCTTCAGGAGTCAGCTTGTGTCTCCTTCCCTAATGCCTCATGCTTAGATTACCGGACACTCTGCCAAGGTAAGCCTGGATTTTCCACTTGAGTGCTGCTGGGGGATCTGAACGCGGGTCCTCGTGTTTACTTCAAAAGCATTTTACTGGCTGAGCCGTCTCCCTAGTCACAATGATTGTTGGTGGAAATAAATTTGGGTGAAGCGTAGGGACCTTCGATTCAGTTTGAATACTGATTAAAATGTGAACGCTCCAAAACTATCTCCTGTTCATCTTGTACAATTGAGAAAGAACAAGGATAAGACAGGAAAGGGTTATGAATTGCAAATCGGAGCCTGAAGGAAACATGTGCCCTGCAAGGATGATGAATGTTTATGGTACCATTGTGATAAAAATTCAGCCTAACTCAAAAGAATTAATTTACTTATGAACTAGAAGCCTCCCCTGAAAAGCATGGGATGTATGAAGCCATAAAATGATGCCTGAACTTTCTGCATTAGAGAGAAAAGCAATGAACATAATTTGAATACCTAATAGCCATAACTGCAAAATTTCTGAGGCCAAACACAAATACCATAAATATAGTGGGACCCTTGAAAACAAAGCCACAATGTGGGAAATTTTAAAAGTCCTATGTCAGTCTTTGCTGGTTCTGTGTTGATATTATGAGGATTATATCACAAAGTCTCTGTTAGTGAGATCTGGTTTCTGTATCTAATTTCATTTCTTAAGAGTATAAATAAATTTCTGTAGAACTTAGTAAATATATGTTATTGTTCACTTGGTAGACTATAATATTTCCAAACAAATACATATACATACACACACACACATGCATACACATACATACATACATACACACATACACACACTCACACACATAATTACACCCACATATATACATATGCACACGTGCATACACACACATAAATATGCACACATACATGCATACACACATATGCATGTACACTCACATATATACATATACACACAAACACACATATACACAAATACATACACACACATAGATATACACACATACACACACACATATATGCACACATACATGCATACACACATATGCATATACACCCACATATATACACATACATACACATACATAGATATACACACATACATACACACACTCACACACACATATATATACACACACATACACACACACACATATATATACTCACACATACATACATAAACACACACATATATATATACACACATACATACACACACATATATATATATACACACATACATACACACACATATATATACACACATACATACACACATATATATATACACACATACACACACACACATATATATATACACACAACATATATATACACACACATACACACACTCATACACACATATATACACACATACATACACACAAACACATATATATATATATACACACACACACATACATTCACACACGTATATATATACACACATACACACACACATATATATACACACATACATACACATATATACACACACACATATATACACACACATACACACACACTCATACACACATATATACACACATATACACACACACACATATAAACACATACACACTCATACACACATAGATACACACACACACACACACACACACACACACACACACACATGGATGGATAAGTACATGTTTCAGGAGGTTCTTTAATGTATAATTCTTACCCAAGAGAACACAACATTACCTTAATTTTACCTTAATGTATCGTAATGAGGTCTTGGTGATATTACTTTTATCTGGGCAGTCAGTTTTGCATTCTGAACTTTATTCAGTTGTACATTTTTAAAATGCGAGCACAGAATATAAAACAGGATCTCTAAGTGTCCCCAGGGAATGGCTGTCTTCCTCAGTTAGAAATTATAGTTTAAATATTACTTCATTTAGAAGAAACATTTTAGCAGTGACTTTCAATATGAGTAATTGAAGTGAAAATCCACTCTGGAAAGAGCTATGAATTTGCAGCCTCTGTATAGTAATGTAAACATTCATATCTGCTTTGGAATGCACACAGCCTGAATTTAAAATAAGGAGGTGTAGCAGTTTCAAGAATGCAAAACCAAATCAATCACCCAGTAACACGTGCGACTTCAGATGCTTAGTGTAAGTAGCTGGCATATGGCAAGAGGTGAGTAATAATAAAACAAGTCTGCTACATGTAGAAACATAGGCAAACACCATATTGCAGTGTTTGGCTAGTTTTTGATGTATGGTACTTAGACATGAAGTCTGTGTTAGTAATATTTGTTCATCTGTCTACCTTTTGTCATCCATCTATCTATCTATCTATCTATCTATCTATCTATCTATCTATCTATCTATCTATCTATTATCTATCTATTACCTATCTATCCTATCTATCTATCATCTATCTATCTATCTATCTATCTATCTATCATCTATTATCTATCTATCTATCTATCATTCACCTATCTATCTTCTATATATTCACGTTCTAGCTCATGAATCATAAAATTGCTTGCACACAATCATATCAGTGATTCTAATATGCTATGAGCTCTTCAGGAGCATCTTGTTGACACATAAGAAATAAATCATAATACGAAAATTTTCCGAGAAGGTCTGTAGCAAATGGAACAAAATAATACAAAGGTCACATTAAATAATACAAACTGCAAAGGACCAGTTTGGCCCTGCTGTAACCAGCTAGCTGATAATTAAGTCATGAACTGTTGTTAGAAGTAAAGAGGCTACTGCTTGAACTTTCCTCAGTCTTGGGGAAACATGTGAAAGAAATTGTATAGATCAAACTAATGGCGGCCCTACCCTTTAAACGCTAATTAAAACCACAGGGCCAAAGAAAGCTATCAATTGTTGTCTTTCAGAGGAAAACAAAAAGAATCACATTAAAAGAATACTTCTCCCCTTTCCCTCCACTCATAATTAAAGTAGAGGCCACAACTGAATTCATTCCAAAATTCATTTAAAAAATATTTACTGAGCACAGCCATGTGCTCTCACCGTAATGAATTGTACTAGAAACGAGAGGTCAATTTCAGAGATAAGAAGAATGAAAGCCAGCATCTCGGAAAGATGGGTAAGCGTCGCCAAATTCTACACGTAACTGGCTGGTGAGCACTGCAGAGGACAGCCCTTGGGCTAGCAATTAGAAAAACAGGTAGAAACGAAAAGGAATAGCAAGAATGTGAGGAATCTGGCATCCTCAGACGGTTCAGCCAGCTAAACTCTTTTGTTGATTTTAAATACACATCTAAGGACAGCAAGCTTTTGGCTTGTTTCTTGCTTTTCAGCATTTTCGATATTCTCAAGACCGCCTGGTGATGGACCTGAGAGTATATTGGAAATGGCGAACTCCCACGAAAGGAATTACAAGGGGGGATTTGTAGAGTGGTGCTAGAAAGTTCATGCACTGACAAAACTGGAAGGCATCAGTGGTTGCTGGTATCTCCAGCACTCCCCCAGTCACCCCACCCCACCCCCACCCCCACCCCCACCCCCACCCCTGGAAGCTGCAAGGATTCCACACGCTTGTCCTTTACAGAAAATGGGGAACTTCTGAAGAAGACAAGTCCGAGTGTGCATTGTGGCGGTATGCTGCTAAAAAAAACTCCATGCAATTTGTCATGGACTTGGCCCATCAATATTTAAGATAGCTTTGGTAGCAAGGTGGCTGTTAAAAAGATCTGACTCTATAATCCACCCCAGCTGTATGTAGCTACTGACCCCTGTTAAGAAGATATCCCCCCTGATACCTTGTTGCTATGAAAAATTCTATTTGAGTTGTTATTTCAATGCACAGTGCTGGCTTTAGGAACATCATCCACCATTAATTCCTGCAATTAAAAAGAATTAAATAAAACCACTGATCAAGTCTCAGGTCAAAGCTTAAATGAGCATATCGAGCATGATTTTACTGAAGTACAAAGATACTTCCATTGTGATCCTAGGTCCTGCACGTGACTAAAGTGGGTGATTATTAATGGAAGGGTTTGTTGTGTTTAGATGCTAATACTACACAGTTTACATGCTATAAAAAGCTGTCAGCATAAGCTATGTTGCCAGGGGCGTGTTCATACCTAAGAGTTATCATTTTGCTTATGTATTCATGGTCATTTGATGGGCAAACACTTCGCACATTTTAAAATATGCCTTTTAGGACAGTTGGTTAAACTTCTGAAACATGGATTAATAAAGAGATTCAGTGGAAAAAAATCATTTTAGAAATCTTTTTCAGATTCACTGAAAAATACTTAAGTGCAGGTAAAACTTGCTTTTACGGTGTCATTGGGACCATCCTTTCATTGTCCTTGGTCACCTGGTGCTAATCTCTGTCTGATGTAGAGTATTACATGTGCTTACTGAACTTGTGAAGAATAATTACATCAATCTTTTCAAGTCCTTCCTCCATTAAGTTTTAAGATTGCCTTTCTAAATTTTCCTTGACACTCAGGTTTCAAACTTTTCTCTCAGATTCTACCAAGGAAATTATATTAATATAATGTGTTGGACAACAGAAAGCTCATCTTCTCTTTAAAAAAAAGAAGCACAGATGTGTTGACTAGCTGTTTCAGTTTGTTTGATTCAGGCTCTGAGGATGTACTTGAAGTGGTTCAGAACTCACATGCTCACTATGTTTCAGGGAACATGAGCCAAGAGGGTTGTTGTGTATAGAGCTTTGTCATGAAATCACCTCTCGAAGTATATAATAGCAATTCTAATAGCGATGCTTGCCAGGCTTATACATGGTTGCAATTAATCAACAGCTACGTTACAGGTCCTGGACCACAGTGTCTACATTCACATAGACTGACGATAGACACATCTTATTTTCTTTTCCGTCACCTTTCATTGAACACACATGGTGATTCTCTGATGGGCCTCCCAAGTTCCTAGCACTGTTCCTTGGCTACCAACCAGCTTCTTGGAAATACAGATCTGGTCCCTGTTCTGCTTGCTGGACTATGTTGTGCTGTGAATCCTTCTCAAAGAGGGTGTGAACAGAGAGATTAGGTGGACCCGTTCCACATCTTCAAGTCGCTATATGATTCTTTCCTAAAATAGACCCAAGACTGAACCCACTGCCAACATCATCTGTTTCTTTGTCAGCTTATCACAAGTCACAAAACACCTTCTCCCTGCCCTACTGAATGCAATGGGATACATGATGACAAAATGTAAGGACCAGAAATTGAGAAATTGTTGAGAACAACTCATATCTCATCATCTTTAAGAGAAGGATTTGCAACACAATTTTACTTTGAATTTTTAATTATGAGAGCATACATTTACATGACTTTGGTACATTTAGTGTCCGTAGCAATTGTAACAACTCACCTAGAAACCAGAGGTATCCACATGTGAAGGAGAGAGGTACTGCTTTGTTTGAACTGTCAGTGCTTACATCGTGGCATGAAGAATGCCCTTTGCAACTCCTTCGGCTTATGAGAAACATTTTAGGTAGCCGTGTCACCAGAGTCACTAATTTTCAGAATTATTTCAGGGGGAAATACAAACAAAGACTGTGCAGATATTTGATGCTGGGTCTATACCTCTAATTCTGTTCTAGGTTGTGCCTTGAAGGGATTTCTCATTATTTTCTGTAACATCGGAAAGGTTAATCACTTAAGGCTTCCAGACTGTTGATGTGCATGGATTTGAGATGTGAAAATGTGCTTGGAGAATACAATTCTTGTTATAATGTGGAAGGTGAGAATCAAGCAAGCGATTCTCCGACATTGTTTCGGAAGAAGGAAAGCACACTATTTTGGAATGTATGTGAGATGAAAAATAAATAAATGCTCTGTTGAAAATGGCTGATTTCTTCCTTTTCTTCCTTCCTTCCTTCCTTCCTTCCTTCCTTCCTTCTTCCTTCCTTCCTTCCTTCTTTCTTCCTTTTCTCCTTCTCCCTTTCTGTCCCTCACCCCTCCCTTTATTCCTTTTTTGTTTCTTTTCTTGAGCAATACTACACGAAGACCAGGCTGGCCTTAGACTCCACCCTTCCTCCTTCCCCACCTCCTCCCCCTTGCAAACATGAGGAGGCTTTAAAATTGATATTATCAAAATGTTTTCCTGGAAAATGTTAAATGCACACACACGCCTTTAAATATAAAACAACGTATACACCAATTATTGGCACCATTTCCACAAGTGGCGTCCACGATGTGAAGCAAATGAGCAAAGGCCAGCAATCCAGCTCCTCGGGCACAGGCCACACGCTGATTAGATCACCGAGCTTTAACGTGGCAGTGGAAATCGTTTTAATGTCTATGAAAATTATCTTCTGGAAGGACCGGAAGTGAGAAGGAGGTGTCTGGATCACATAGAGGAGGAGGAGGAGCAGAAGGGAGCTCCTCATGGCCACGGCTTGTGTGCTCTCTTCTCTTCGTGCCTTCCTGAGTCTTCCTGGCGGCCTGAATGAGCAACAGCGCATTGTCTGTGGGCGCCATGTTCAGATGCTGCCCCGACAATAACTGTCAGTCTTTACATGCTTTCCTTCTGTCTTCCATGGAGTGTGAGCTCCACGGGGACAGGGTTCCTCTGACAGGCTTACTGTTCCCTGTCTCGTGACTTCTGGTATCGCCTGGCCCCAGGAAGGAGTAAACAGCCTCTAAATAACTGTCCTTTAGGAAGGGAATGAATGACCAATTGGTGTCTTGGTTTCAGATTCATGGAAAGCAAGGATGAAGGGAGCTACAGGAATGGTCTGGTGACACCTGTGAGGCGCTAGGAGCTACCTGCAGTAAGAAAGATGGGCATTACACCTAGTATATATGGAATCACTTGGACATTTTTCAGTTACTATCTGAAAAAAAAACTGTATTTGAAAAGTTAAGTGAAGCAGAGACTAAAATAAGAATCAAGATTCAATGAAACTTTTACTTACTTAGAAATGATAATGAAAACCAGTTATATGAACATGAGCAGTGAGTATTTTCTGCTATAGACACAAATGGAAAGAGTAATTTATTCTTAATGAAGAAGCAGTGGCTTTCAAAACATGCAAGACTCATTTAAAACTTAGAACAGCTCACTGCGTTCCCATCGTAAGTCTGGGCACTGCAGGGACAAAGGCCAGATTACCTTGTCCAAAGTTAAGCAGGTAGAGGAGTTCAGCACTACAGTGAGACAGGGTGCCCGACTGCATTTCAAAGTATACCAAAGAAACGTGCATGTTCTTGCCTTTGGAAAGAAAGTCACTCTGATTTGTATCAGCCTAATAGGGATTCTTGCTTAACATGCTAGCTTTGTCTGTGGAAAAAATGTTAAAACAGAGAATTGTGGTGCAATCTGTCATGTTCACTCACTGTAGCTATTAACAAGAGCAGATAAATAGTGGTTAGCATCTTCATACCCCCAGGAAAGTGGGGCTGAGCCACATCTCTATACCCCAGGAATGGGGGCGGGGCTACAACTCTATACCCTCAGGAAAGGGGCGGGGCTACATCTCCATACCCCCAGGAAAGGGGGCGGGGCCACATCTCCATACCCCCAGGAAAGGGGGTGGGGGCCACATCTCTATACCCCCAGGAAAGGGGGCGGGGCCACATCTCCATACCCCCAGGAAAGGGGGTGGGGCCACATCTCTATACCCCCAGGAAAGGGGGCGGGGCCACATCTCTATACCCCCAGGAAAGGGGGTGGGGGCGGGGGTTCAGTATCATGTGTATTTCTAAACTGAAGTACTTGCACAACTCTGGTTTTTAAAGCAGGGAGCACGGAAGATTATTGAAAACAGTAACTGATCTAATGCAGACACTCAGTAATAAATCTTGCCCCTGGAAATGACTTGTTGGAGGGTGTGCAGCTTTCCTGAGAAAGTGATGCCAGAGGAGGCAGATAAGCCAGGCAGGTGGGATGGGGAATAAGATAGTCACCCAGTTTAGTCGTTAAAGTTCCATGCTTGCAGCTGAGTGTTGTGGGCACCACTTGAGAAACCGCACGGATGAAAGAAAGCACAGAGGTAGGGGACTTCGAGATGAGGAGATCGAGAGTTATGAATCGCGTTACTTGTTCGTATCATCTGCATGACGTTTTCTCGCTAGATGATGCTCTATATCCACGATTTTGCTTTGCTAAACACAAAGTGCCCCACTACCGCATCCTTTTAATAACTGTGTATTTGTATTGAGGACGTTATGCATCCCTGTGTATGTTCTCCACCCCTGCATCCGAACGCATACAGCAAGAGTTATATGGCAGGAATCTTCCTTTACGATTTCCCCATCCTGTCGTCACTGCTCTGCTGACACAGTCCTCCCACCGAACGCGAAGCTCGCGGGCTTGGCTCAGCTGGCCCGCAAACCCCAGGGAGGTATTCGTCTCTGCCTTCTCTCTCTACAGTGCCAGAGTTACAGGTGTGCCACACTCTATCTGCCTTTCACAAGGGTACTGGGGATATCAAGCCAGGTCCTCATGGTCGAGCCACACGCAGCTTATACACACAGCCGCCTCAAGGGGCTACTGTTGTACTTCTTACAGCAGAGAGACTGAAAGGTTTGAATAAGTGATTCGTCTGACTAGATTCTAGAAGACAAGGAAAATACAGATTTCAATTAGACCAGCTTGGTGGTGGTGGTGCATGCTTTTAATCCCAGCACCAGGAGGCAGAGGCAGGCAGATCTCTGTGAGTTCAAGGCCAGCCTGGTCTCCAGAGAAAGTTCCAGGACAGAGAGAAACCCTGTCTTGGAAGTCTTGGAAAAACAAAGCAAAACTAAATAAGTAAGTAAATAAATATAAAAAATAAAAAAGATTTCAATGAGATCTCAACATTTTACAGCTCACATTGCAAAATGGCCTTGGAGGGTCATCACCGGGAGCCTGACACAGTCTTTATAACTTGCTGTGCCACTGGTGACAGATTAACTCATAAGCAAACTGAAACTTAGCTCTGAAAATTAGTTTCTGAAAATGAGTGAAGAACATTTGTGTATAGGAAAGTCTTAACAGAAATCATTTTTGTCTCAGAATCACAAAGTCATTTCTAAATATCTCTAACTCCTATTCCATTTTCTCCTACTAATTGGGATCCTAGGTTGGAGTTTATCATATGGCCATTGACAGTCTTAAGACTCTAGCATCTCCATGCATCCCATCACACCTAAGCCTGAATTTGAACCTTCTGGCTGTGTGTCAGGGTAAGAAGTTAAGCCACACATGAAAGATTTCATTGGATATGTGAATTCAGGTCTTTTTGTGGAAATCCAGTAGAAGGAAGAGAAAGAATTAAGTTTTGAATATGCATTTTAAATAACAGAGTATTTTCTTGATCACATGACTTTCTTTTTCAAAAGGGTTTAATGTGAAAAAGAATTAGGTTCAATTGAAAATATTTACATATGCCTATATGACACAGGTGCTGTTGGTTGATTTGACGGCCCACCCTTTAGGTATTCAACCATATTGAAGAGGTAAAAAAAAGTTGCCATTTTGTGGTACCTGGTAGGCTCATCACATCAAGTAGACCTGTCAAGTGTTACTTAGCCATTCAGTCATTGATGTGACCTCCAATCCCACATCGTTTTAATTACCTAAAAATTAGATGCAAATAAGAGACAACTGTTCAAAGAGATTTCTTTTGCCATTCTCCATACTAACATATGTCACATTTATTTTCACTACGAGTAAGAAAAAAAATCTCTTCAAGTAGCATTTATTTTAGAAGGTGAAATAACGCAGAGAGAAGCTGAGATGACTCAATTGAAATACAATAATAAGTGCAACTCTGCTACCACAATACTAAGTTACAAAGAAAAAATTCTTGCTAAATAAACTAGACAATTCGTCAGTCTTGATCATGAACTATTAGCAGCAAAGTATATTCACTTGAGGCAACACTGATTAGAGGGATAAATTTAGGTTCTCTGAGCAGTGCAGAATGGAAGCGTGACATCCCTCAAAACAAGACATCCAGAGAAAGGCCTATTGTGATTTTCTTGAAGTGTCTAGGTGGGTGGTCATCATATAGAATAATTAATTACAGTTACCACGAGGCCTGTCATCATTAGAACATTCCCACAACAGTCTATGAATTCACATACATAGGGTGGACTCTATCTTATTTCCATTCACTTTGTAATACGACCTTTCCTTGAGCGTCAAGGCAGTGGGAATTAAATACTAGACTATCTGCCAGCAGGCTACACACCTCACAGGGACAAAGACGCAAAGTCGCTCCATGTTGACTTAATGAGAGTGTTGCTAAGTTTAACTTCAAGGGAGGGCAATGGAAATGATCATTTAGCCTTGTTGCCTTTCCTATCCTACAGTCCATGTAGCTCACCCTTCCCTCCATTTACTGAGTGTGAAGTTTCTCTTTGTGACATTGACACTTCTCCACTCTGATAGCTCTATTGATGGGAGTTAACATGTCCCAGCCGTGCAAGTCATTTACAGGGTGGATTTACAAAGCTCAAACTCTTGAAGTCCTTCAACTTTCCACAAACACTCCAGCAGCTGCGTTTCTGCTTAGATACACCTTTGACACACTCCATCCTTGGCAGCTTCCAATTACAGTTTATTGACCGAAGCTGCCAGTGTTGGAGACAGCACACATGGTGCTCTCCTACCTGTGGCTTGTTACTGACTGCATCGCATTTGCTAACACTGGAGAAGCGTGTGGCTTTGTTACCTGTGGCTTCAGATTGTTCTAATTCACAGCTAGGTGGGAGCTGTTCACTTTTGTCAATTTTTGTCACCTTCGAGAAGGCTGCATTGATGTTGATTTCATTTAACAGTCTCATCTAGAAACAATGCAGGATTCTACATCGTGTCCATTGCAAGTGATTTTTCATTAGTATGTTGCAAAGCCATTTTGGACAAATTGAAGTACTTGATAATTGGCCTTTCCCCCTTTTCAGGCCTCAGTAGGATATCCTCAGTTCCAATTGACATAACTTAGGATCAAACTCTATAAAGTACTTTTGAAATCTATATGCCCCATACAAGGATCTATCCAAAGACAAATGTCTTTTGCTAAAATTTTAAGATGAGCTATGTCTTCATGAATTTCAGGATCCAGAGCATATTACCCTTTGTATACAGGTTGTATGAAGGTGGAAACACAAAACACATCATAAGAGTTAAGAGAATTCAGGATTCTTAGTTATACTGAGATGCTATCTTATGTTTTGTAGGCTGTCCCAACTCAATATGAGTTAAGGATGATGTTGAACTTCTGATCTCCCTGTTTCAGTACGTTATATTGGGGCCCAGACCCAGGGAATCATACATAAGCCAACACTCTCTCAACTGAGCTGTATCTTCAAATCTGGGTTTCTTATGCATTATTTTATTCTACAACTGTCCTTGATTGTATACTATTATTCTATGTGTGTCTCTTAGATATATTGATAATTCATTTGTAATAGTAAAATGTTCTGACAAATACAAGCTAGATTAATGTCTAGAATCAAGATAAATGTAGATCAATACTGTGATTATCTAACTAATCATTCCTGCCAATACATTTATTTGCTGTGTTCTTTTCCCCAGGTGCATAGGCAGTGGGCAGAGCGATGTATCTTCATGTAATTTTTAAGGCACTTGGTCACCTTCTGCTTCCAGTTCTGACCCTGTATTCACAGGGTTGGGAGGCAGCACTGCAGAGATGGTCTTGAATTTCTCTACTGCTTGACTAATTTCAACAGCTTCTCTATGATAATAGTCCCTAGCCTTTCATTTTTTTTTTTTTAATGTATTCACCTTAGAAGACGAAAATTACACAGTTTTCCTCTGCTTAAGCTGAGGTTTGAATGTGGTTTGTCCACATCAAAACTCACAGTGACAATTAATTATCCAGTGTGGTGGTAGTGGGATGCTGGGGCCTTCAGTGGGGTGATTAGTAGCAGGCCTCGGTGATTAAGTAGAATGGGGGGTAATAAGAGATACCAGCTCCTCTTGGTCTGTGTCCGTCAGTCTGCGTTATCCTTCACCTCTCTATAACGCAGGCAGGGATAACTTCCAGACACTGTCTTCATGCTGTGTGGAGACACAACCAGTGTCCTGGCATTGGGTAACCTGCAATGATCCGTCTTGATTACTGGCTTGATGGGGTTTGACACAACAAAATCACACGGGAATGAGTCTCTGAGCATGTCTGTGAGGGGTCATCTAGAATAGCATGAGAGGTCTTCTAGAATAGCCTCTAGAAAGCCATGAGTGGTCATGAAGATTAGCCTTGATGAGGTAGGAGGAACAACCCTACAGACGGGTAGGACTGTTGCATGGGCTGGACTCAGACTAAATGGAGAGAAACAGCAAACAGTACACCTTCACTGTTCTCTTTCTGGGTGTGGACACACTGTGTGCAGAGTGCCTGCGCCTGCCCCTGTAGCTTCTTTGCCCTGAAGGACTAGATCCCCTGGAACATAAGCCAAAACTCCATCCTTCTTTCTCCTCAATATTTTTTTTTTGTTGTTGTTGGTGGTGGGGGGTGTTTTGTAGTAGCAACTACACAGGTTATTAATACATAGCTTTTGAATTATGAAGCTTGTCTAAGAACCTCAGTTTTTGCTTCATTATTTATGTTGACTTGATTTGTTTTTGCGTAATTCTCTTGTTCAAGCCAAGGACCTTGCCACTTGGTTTTATTTACTTTTGCAGTGTTTAATACTGAACTTGGGGCTCTATACAGACGAAACAAACTCTCTAGCCCTGAGCTATCATGCACCCCTACCACATAACCTAGGAATGGCTTTTCTCCATCATCTGGGAGCTCCGCTTTGAAAAATGATCAACAACAGAGACAGGGCCCCATTTTGCCAGCTCTGTAGGAGGGTAAGAGACTAACATCAATGAGCTTAATAACTTCAATTAACAGTCACAGATGGCTTAACCACATTGACCAGCCTCCCCCCTGGCCTCTTCCACACTTTTCCAATAGCTTAGCTGCTTAAAAGGCTGTCCCACATTTTTGTTTTATACAAATCGAATTCAGCTTTTTCTCCCCCACTGCAACTGTCTCTCTTTGCCGTATTCTTGAGTGATCCCTTCCATATCTGTTTAACTGTAGAAAGGCATTTTTTTCCTTTGTGACTCTGTGTAATTTGACCTACAAAGCTTCAGATTTCAATAGACACATCTGTCCCTTCACTCACGTCTGTACACCACAAGTGTGAGTCCTCTCATACGCTTCAGACCTGCTGTGGTTTTCTCCAGGAGCAGAGAAATATGGGTGTGCTTGGCTAAACCTGTTTAGCTGCAGTCGGGGTTCTTACCCATTAGATTTCAACTATGATCCTGCACATGATTTTGAAATGTTCTGAAGAAGCTGGGAAGTGGTGTGTGTGGCACACGTCTTTAATCCCAGCATGTGGAAGAAAGAGGCAGGAGGATCTGCTGAGTGAGTTCCAGGTCAGCAAGGGCTACACAGAGAGATCCTGCCTCAAAAACCAACCAACCAACCAACCAACCAACCAACCAAACAAACAAACAAATAAATAAGTAAACACACACATACATACATACATACCTCTTCATAAAAAGACTCAGTTTATTACTAAAGTTATTTTTGATCACAAAAAGCATAAAGTCATTTTAGGAAGGAAATGTATAAAAATGTATTGATCTTACTGCAGGTATTTTAGATTTTGATAAATGATTTTTATAAAGTCGCAAATGCCACATACTTGGGCCATCCTTCAATGCATTTTTCTAAGTGCATATAAAAATCTACATGTCAGAAGTTAAATAATAATTTTACAGAATTTTATGTAGGAGGCACTTTTGTAGTAGTTCTGTTGGAAACTACTAAGATTTCCTGCATTGAGTTCTTAGTGCTTACAATAACACATTATAAATAAAATACTTGAAAGGTTAAAGGGATATTACATACTGTGTCTTCCAATAATTTACATATATAAAGAGGTCTGAGATGCCTTGAACAGAGAAACTAATATGCAACATTCCCAAAGAAGGAAGATTTAGTGTCTTGTTGAATTTGCACTTAGTTAACATTTAAGATACAGAATGGCTGATAATAAAAAATAACACTGGGTAATGCGAATGTATTCTAACTTTATTACATTCCTTTCTCTTGGAATCCCCTGAAGGAAGTCTGAAGAAAGACATTTTTCAAGGAAGGAAACTGAGGCTTTATGAGTTTGGTAAAAGTCAGTAAATGTTTGCTGGTTTGAATTGTAATGGCTTAGGTGGTCATTGGGTTAAAAAACCAGTTAGGTTGCCTAATTTTACTTCCTAAAATGGGTATTGGTATGTTTTAAGGGGACCAGAAATACTTCTACCATGTTCTTTCTTCAGAAATGACAGTATTTACCTGAGGGAGTAAAGAACCCCACTAAGCATGAGTGTTTATTGACCTGTGCTAGGTATCAACAGATTGTGGCCCCAAGTCTCTGTGTGCAAGTGTTAGATCCCCTTGGCAGTGTCTCAACAGACCATGTGGACAGCTGCAGAGCCTCACCCCAGAAGACATTCTGTGGGACTCGGCCAACAGATCCTTCCTAAAACCATTTGAAAACTGTGTTGCAATTCATTTTACTGCAAAGTGCTATGTAAATGAAAAGTAATTATCTTTATTATAATTATAACTGGATTCATGCACCCTTTACAGTTCTTACCAGATGTCTTTGGTAGACATTTCATACCAACATTCCATCATTGCCACATTTTCTTTATTGCATCATCGTTTTTCTACCCCTAGAATCAATTGCTGAAATAAGAGTAATACTCATAGACACGTCATTGCTACACATACTTTCCATAGAGATGTGGCCGTGATATGCACTGGCCTCAAGGGGCTTTACTGCATTATTACAACTTTGAACAAATTTTCCAATGTGGAAAATTAAAACTTATTGCTTTGTCTTTTAATATCTATCAACCACCCATAACTATTTGAGGTTTCACTCTCCCAGATCTCACAAAATATACTAAGGTATGTAAGAAAATCTCTAATGTGATTAATTTATCAGAAGAATTAAAGTCGTTCAAAATAACTTGCGAGGAAAGTATACCCATGTTTACTATAGCTGACAGCCACCAGAGGTGGAAATAAACCTAACTGTCCATAGCCAGTAGAAGGATGGATGAAGGCAACAAGGTGTACATAAATATCAAAACATTCATTGAAAGTGAGATTCCCGTCAATTGTCTAAACAAAGATGAACCTAGAAGTTACCCTGTTCAGGGAAACGTTCCCAGCACAGAAAAAACCGACATCTGACCTCATTCATATCTGGCATCTAAACACTCATGGATACAGAGTGGTCCAGTACTCAGCAGGACAGTTCACAGGGATGAGCTCAAGAGAAGCACAGTTAACATCAGAGTGTTCTGTTCTTGAAAATCACCAAAACGGTGGAATTTCAGTGTTCTGCCCCACAAAAGACAAATACTTGAGGGAATGCTTATGTCAGGAAGACTGACTTAGCTGTCTCACAAGGTTAGTCACCACGATTTGTATATGATATGCAAATATAAACCTTTTATCTATAACATGCATGCATGTATGTATGGATATGGATAGTTTCTGTCAATGTAATTTAATTTTTAATTAAAATAGTTTTGTATAATTGGCATAGTTAGGATAATGATAGTTATAGCATGATAGCAACAGATTGTTAACCGAAATTTACCGTTGAATTAGAACCAGAGGTTTTATTTCCTTCTTACCATCTACTCCATGCTACCTTAATTGGAACCTGAAATGCCACAGCAGGAACCTTCTAGAATAGTTGGGTTACAAGAGCAAAACTAAATGGAGAACGCAAAAGCAAGAGGAAGCAGATCTTCCTAGGGGTGTTTGAAGAAGGGAGGGAGCTCGCTTCCGATTCATTGATGGTCAAGGCTTGTGAGTCAATATTGACGTTAGAGGAATTTGGTAAGCAAGGGGATCAATATAGACATTAATAAAGATTAATTATGCACACTCAAAACTAAGTAAATTATACCAACAACACATAATACTTAGAGCTCATATGTAGCCCTTAGTTTATTGTATTTTCTGGGCATCTGTGCTCTTGAGGTCATTTACATCTGTTGTATCTGTATGGCAGAATCACTATGGAGTGGTGTCTATATTCAGTGACACCAACCATTTCAAGAGCATTCATACCAGGCATCAGCAAGATCTGTTCCCAGGGACTTTCATTGTTCAGCATTTGTAGTCATTGGCTAGGGAAAGTCATGTGGTAACATTTGAAATCAGTGTGACTTGGAGACATATTAAATTTGAACACAGTTGCAGAAAGAAAAAAAAAAGGAGATTAAGGAAGGATTCTGGCTGTCAACGTTACAGCTGTGTCTCCACTCTAATTCCTGACTTTCCTTGTGTTTCCCTTCCCATGTCCATAAAGCAGGACACTTGCTAGTTTGGTCCAGACTTGTTTGTTCATCAGCAGGCGTTACTCAATAGTCATCTAATGTGGGGTGAATGCAGAAACATTTACGACAACAGAAACTCTGACTTCCTTCTGCGGTATTCTGGCTTCAAGTCTTTCCTTTTTGGAATGAAATAGGCAGGATATATTATGTCTACCTTCTTGTTTTAACTTCGTGAAGTTTTACTCACATTCATATCCACACAGCAGAATTAGGTCTAATGAATTATAACAGCAGCTGAGAAGAGAGATAAGGACAGCTTTGGGTTTGGAGATTAGAGAAGAAGGATCAATCATAGGTCTTGCACTGGATCCTCAAGGCTCTAGAGATAAAGAATACAACATCCTCAATTTTTCTTCCACAAAGCCATGAT
The DNA here is from genome assembly GCA_030556225.1 of Cricetiscus sungorus. NCBI lineage: Eukaryota > Metazoa > Chordata > Mammalia > Rodentia > Cricetidae > Cricetiscus > Cricetiscus sungorus. Next base: position 55,401,833 of record JANBXA010000741.1, on the reverse strand, counting down.
TTTGAGTTGGTTCTAGTTGTCTAGAATAGCTACTTAGTTAATGGGGTATGGTACTTGGAAGGAAGCCAATTTAGTTTAATCATCTAGGCAGAGAGGACAAAAATACTTAACAGATGAAATATCTCTAAGGGAGTAGTAAATTATTATTGCCTTTTCATGAAATAATTTGGCTTAAAACAATGTCCTTATTGCATTTAGAGCCAACAAGAAACATTTGTTCACTTTGCCCACTCATTCATCAAGTCCAGTGTTAAAAAGATGTTGCTAAGAAGGAAACATTTTAAAAGAGGAAAAACTGGAATAGTTGATGGTAAAATGGGGTACAGGACCCAGAACACCCACTATCAGGCCTCTTGATCTTAGTCTATCAAATTTAGGAGTCTTTGATCACCACTGGCCACCGCCTCGTTTTACTGCTGAGAGTACCACGGCTCCAACATGAAGATGATTTCATGTTAGCCAAGGGCCAGAAGCTGGCTTCTCTTTTCTGACCAAGGGACCTTACAAATCAAATTCTATATGGATGGTTACTTTTGGAGGAAATGAAAAACTTGTAAAATTCTTGTAAATATAATTCTTGTAATATAAATATAAAAACTTGTAAATATATATTCTAGAAAGACAAATGAAATTCCAAGAGTGAAGGCATACTTGCAAATAACTCGTGGGATCCAAGTGTTCCTCTACTTTAAATTGTATCCTTGAACCAGTTTCTTGTGAAGTCTATGAAATTCTCTAGTGTGATTTTGGTTATATGGTTTCTTGCAGTGAGTTGGAGTGGCCTTTAGTAATAAGAAGAGTAACGAGTTTTTCTCAACTGTTAAATGTTCTAGAAAAGTAGATTAGGTGGAGCCAAGGAAGCATTTCCCGCTGCGAAGGGTGTTTTCAGGGACTTTGTCTTACAGGACCCCAGATCTCAATGCTGAACGCCACTATGCTTCCCTGGAAATAAAGGTCACTACCTCATTGAAAGCCTTTTAACTGAAATCAAATCTGATAACCCCAAAGGCACTGCATACTTCAAGGAAGTTTTCTTTAACATACTCAAACTTAATGATTTTTGAAAACCGTTCCTTGAAAACCTTGTGCTATAGTTACACAGATATGATTATAATACCAAGCACGACAAAGTTTAAAAGCTGAACTCTCTGTGTGAGGCATCTTTATCATGCCATCCTTCCACCAAGGCTTAGGGAACATCATAGGAGGGGAGATGGGAACAGTCCAAGAGTCTTCTGTATATGACATGACCACCACACCCATCAACCCAAAGTAGCTGGGGTTACGTGCACAGGGCCAGGCCGGTACAGATCTGGGCACAGGTAGGGAAGGCACTCTCTAGGCTACGCCTGCCCTCTGCTAAGAAGCTATTGACAGTTGACAGCTGCAGAGTGAGGAGGGGCTGTATTTGTCTTCCAGGCCATAGCCATGTATGAGTTTCCCATGTGCCATTGGATGATGCTACATACATGCACATACTGGCATCACTTATTGGATTTAATGTGTAATAACACACCAAATGGAGAGGGTAGGTGGGGAGATAGAGGGGTGAACATAGGGCAAATACACATACTTAATATGTCAAAGAATAAAATGTAATTAAAAGAGAAAGTAAACTCACTCTGCGTTCTATGCCTTCAAAGTGATAGAAGAAAGAGGTCAAATTTCAAATAAAGCTGATTCCAGGAAATAATAACGAATGATACTTGCACTGTAAGTGATGCTATTCTTTATTTATCTTCTGAAGGCAATATTTCTTAGGCAACATCAGCATGAAGAAGCATATTCATAGCAATTTTCTTTTCCTCTCATCTTTTCTGGGAATGATTACACCATGGACATTCACAAGTTCTTCATGTGGGCAAGTTTTAGCTAAGATTTGTTTGCTGTTTCAGGGCTGGATTATGACTCTCAAGGAAAATATTCATGTCACATCCATGGGAACTATTGTTAAAATATGTTTTAAAAAATCGCATTTTGTTAGACAATATTCAGGGGGTATTTTCATAAAATACTTTCTGTGGAGATGAAAGTATTTTTTCATAAGACATTCCAGTTAATTTCATTCTATTTATGTGTGTGTGTGTGTGTGTGTGTGTGTGTTGTGTGTGATTGCAAATATATGGCTGCATGATTTGATAATTCTGGAAGGGTGTTCCAAGACCACACTTGAGCCAGGGTTACATAGAAAAATTCCATAACAAACACCAAGTCAGTCATACCTAACATATGAAAGGATCCAATGATTTGAGGTGACTGAACTTGATAGGAAATGCAAGATGACATGAAAAATAAGCAGAAGACATAGATAAATGATTTTGAAAGGTAGAGCAATATTTTTAATGATATATTAAGATTATTGTAATCAAAATTATAATAACATCATATAATATTTCAGTTGATTGCAGGCTACATGTAGGGCAGTGGTCCCATAAGATTACAATGGAGATTGTTATGTCCTGAGTATGCAAGACATGAGTATGGCATCATATTTTGAATGCTTATCCCCAACTGTTGGTGGCACTTAAGAAGGCTGTGGAACCTGTAGGAAGATGGGGCTTTGTTGTCAACAGCTGGTCACTAGAGATGGGCTTTTGACTGATGTAACTAAATGTTCTTGTTGCTCTCTGGTCCCCTCAACTGCCATGATGTGAATATCTTCTGCTACAGGCTCCTGCTCCGTGAGTTGAGATCTATCACTTACTTCCCTCGTGATGACAAACTGAATTCAGCTGAAAGTGGGCACTACTATACCTCTCATGTTGTTACACTAGTAATGTGACTACAGCAACAAAAAGAAACTAATATAGCGCTGAGGAATTGGCCTAACTCACTTTTATGGTGTCTTTCTTATGTTTTGTTATGCAAACATTTGCCACTCTGTTCTATTGGCCTACAATATTCAGTATAGAATAGCACTGTATATTTGTAGACTCAAAATAATAGTCTGTAATGTAAATTCTAGGTGCATAGTTGGAAATAGAATATAAGACTATATGAGTGCATTTTATGACAATCACATAATGACAAAATGACCTAATGGTTTGCAGAGTCTCTAAGAATAATAGGTCCCCATCATTTAAGTACATCAAATGTGTTTAGTAACCAGTTGGAATTAGGGCAGAACAGGTACATAGTAGATGTTTCCTCTAAATCCTCATGAGTTATTTACCTTGTGGAAAATAAATAGACCTATGCTGCAGAACCACTATGCGTAAGCCTTGGCTGAACACAGGCTGTATATGGCCTATGTTTTCGAGAATAGCTCTATGTTGTATAGAAACTGAGCTCCCATTACATGTTGGATGAATATTAAGGGAATGCATGTGGACTGGGTAATACACCTAAAGTAGACACCAACCTAAAGTTCAAAACAGGAAAACGAAATACAACCATGCAGAAGAAACGTACTCTCTCCTCTAAACATAAAGCCTAGTAATGGACCCCATCAGATTCAGTCTCCCCATGACTAACATCTTCAGCCATACCACCCCCACCTGTTGCCGGTGACAGGAATGGGAGACACAGAGGGAGCCTACTGATCCCTGTTTTCCTAGATGTAAAGAACAAAGCAAAATGTCCATACCTCATTTCTAGAATTAGTCCTGACTCTAAACATATTTATGGGAAAAGAAATGGTAACTGATTATCAGGACTGAAGCAAAATTAAACAAATAATTTACAATGTCCAACACTCTAGTTAGTGGGCTTGTGATATTTGGGATGATCAATTTAATTAGTGGCATCAAAATTATGAGGTGATGTAAATTTTTTAGGGTCAAATATTTCCACACTTGCAATTATATTTCAGAGCAAGGGGTTATCAAGAAGAAGTAGGCCTCACAAAGAAGGGCTGCCTGGGGGTTAGATTTATTTAAGAACATTCCAGTTTTCAACTCGGGAAACTCAAGTGTCATTTTGGAATTAGTTCGGGAAAAATATAATTTATTCACATAAACTTGAAAGGTCAGACTTCATGTGAATATTCTTAAAATACTTCTTAAACTCCTTTTATATTTAGGTATTTTGTTTTTGCTATGACACGTTGCTATGGCTTCTTAATGAAAACAAAGAGACAACACATATTTTTATCATTGGAAGGCAATGATTATCTGAAATTATTTAGAACTTTAAGACTATCACATACAACTTTTTCATTAAAAATCTTGGTTATCTGCCCTCCAAACTGACCACTTATAAAATTGAGCACGTGATATATAAATGAAATTTTTAAAAAAAATGATATGTAATTATTTTACGACTATGTAGCTAAGTATGAGCTTTATGCCCTGGTTCACAGAAAGTGATGGATAGTGACTTATGATTTTATTCTGTAATGCAAGCTGGATTTTATTCTGTAATGCAAGTAGATGAAACATGTTCCCTTTTATATTTGATTAAGATGAAAGTAAGTCATTTTGCAGAATGTAAGAATTTCCATGAACTGTGCTTTTTGTTATTTCTCCAAACAGGCAGATAGATGTTCTCCAGAGCAAGGGAGCAAAGAGATCGGGCTCTTAGGCCATCGTCACTCACTTCTCTAGGACTTTCTAGAACACACTGTTCCAGAAAATAAAAGGAAGCTTTCTTACTAGTACTTAAAAGATAGATATGCAAGAGTAACATTTATATAATGGAACCATGCTCGCAGTTAAATGCAGCTTACGCTGTCAGGGTTAAAGTACTGTGTGTGTCCAGTGTGCAGGCCGAGCAACTCAAAACCGTGAGTGGGGAAGGGATATTCTTCTGCTGGCTAGTTTTTATGTCAGCTCAGCATAAGCTTGGGTCACCTGAGAGGGAGGAACCTGAAGTGAGGACTTGCCCCCCTGAGACTGAGCTGTAGGACACTTCCTTAGTGACTGTGAGTGGTCCCATGCCTGCTCTAAGGCGCCTCTCTCGCCTCCTGGCTCCAGGTGGTCCGAGGAGTTCCTGCCTTGGCTTCTCTAAGTAGACTGTGATTCAGGATGCATCAGCCACACAAGCCATCTCCTCCCAGGTGGCTTTGGTCATGGCGTTGAATCACCACAATGCCAACCAGAACTACAACTTTCATCAAATACTACTTCTGTGCTTCCAAGTTTTTGTAGAAATCCCTCCAAAATAGGAATAAATATTAAATATGGCCCACCTCCCCAAATCAACCCAATTTAATCATCTTTATGAACATCGGTAGAACTATCAGGTTGGTTTATGTGAACCAAAGGGGTCTCGATCTCATGGGTTGAGGGTCAAACCCTTCACACTCTGCACAGGGAAAATGATTTGCATATGTTGTTTCCACGTGTCTTTTGTGATTCTCTCATTTCTATGAATTTATGGTCACTAACATTTAATCTTTTTGAGGATTTCCTACATGAGTACACTATACTTAACATTTCCAGACTCTCTCCCCCTCCCCTATAACTCCACCTGTCTCCCCTGATAATCCCTTCTTGAATTCATGATCCCTTTTCCTGTAATTATTCCTGTTCTCTCTATATAAACACACATATAGAAAACCTACTGAGTCCTTGGAGGAAACCAATACTACCTCAGCCAGCCTACAGATAGCCTAAAGCTGGTCATCTAGGGATGGGGCCTTGTGAGATTTACCCAATCCACGTGGGCATGTTGAATTGTGTTGTCAGTATGTAGGTCTTGTTTCGGAAACCATTTTGCTGGTATTTCACAAGTCCCCGCCGTATCTAGAAGACATCAGCTAGCAGTAGCAATGCCGTTCCTCTGCCTCTTACAGTCTTTCTATCCCGTTCCACACTGGTCCCCGAGCCTCAGGTGTGGAGGTTGTGTTTTGGGTGCCCCCACTTGAGGCACGCACCTGATAGTCACCTATTCTTTGCGATTTGACCAATAGCAGCCTCTTTCTGCTGGAAAGGAAGCTTCCTTGAAGCTGGGCGAGAGCTGGACTCGCCTATAGGAATAAGGGGAAGCATTCTGAATATAGATGGAGGCTATTTAAATTAGGGAAATGGCAGCAATAACTTCTGCCCCAGCATATATGGCTTCTCCGCGCACAAGTTCCTGTTAGATTTACAGTAGCAGAAATGAGTCCCTTCCTATTGAGCAGGGCTTAAATCCAATCAGACAACGGTTGGTCACCCTGAATACATAAGTGCTGCTATTGGACCATTTGGGGTATCGTTCAAGTCGGGCACCTTTTCAGTTCAAAGGCTTTATGACTGGGTAGGATGGTGGACAACTTTCCTCCCTTCCAATGAAGCTTGTATAGCGTGTTCTGCTACTGTGAAAGCCAGCCCTCAGTGAGGTTTCTAAGTCAGTAGCAGTTTGATCTCCTGAATTTAGGTTACGGGAGCCATCAAGAGGCAGCAGAGCAGCTTACGCTGCATCGGGAGGTGTCTTGGCTCCCCTGACCAGCAACTGGAGGTGGGGTATTTCTTGCCTGACATTGAGGTTCTGGTTAGCTAGCTAGTCTGTAGTTACTGGGAGGGTATTGACTTCCCATCTTCCCACGTGGGGTCACTCTCCATACACACATACATGTACACAAACATATAAAATTTGTTTTAATGATTTATTTATTTTGTAAAATGTGTATGAACGTTTTGCTTGCATGAATTTCTGCACCGCATGTGTGCCCCGTGCCTCAGAGGCGAGAAGAGGACACTGGGTCTACTGCATCTGGAGTTGTTGTGAGCCATCATATATGTGCTGGGGATAAAACAACACACGCCCATAACCGTTTAGTAATCTCTCCAGTCCCTAGCATGTATTTTTAAGTAAGCTTACAAAACAAAACAGTATTCGTCTTTTATAATTTATTAGTCATGATGTAAGTGTTAATATCCACCCCAAAGAAAGAATATTTTGAGAAACAGTTGTGAATGTAACCAAAATCCTAATTAAATAATGACTTCATTTCACCAACATCTCATGATAAGGATCAATATCTAGGCCACCAATCTCACACTTATTCGCCCTATGGCCATTAAATCTTGTCACAGTTGCACCTTCCTGATACCCTGAATTAACCTTGTATGCAAAGGCAAGTCTAAAGGGAAAAGCAAGGGAATTAATTATTCTGTGGGGCTATGAAATAAGCAAGCTTCTCTGTCCCATGGTTTTGATGGGTGTAACTTCACAGATAACACACTGTGTAAAGTTTATACAAAGCAATTCCTCTAAAGAAGAAATCCATAATTACATTAATCCAATTGGAAAAGTTATAATTATACCATTAGTTCACCGAAAAGGTATGATCTTTTATGTCTTATTTGTTTACATAAAGTCTTTTAATTCTGAAAATTAATATAAATCTTAAATATGTGTTACTTCAAAAAAAGCTTACAAATTGTGCTGATTCAATATACAAGACCTATAAAAAAAAGTTTTGTAAGACACATACAAGATACATCCATGTATGACATATACACAAAAGCACAGATACAAGATTATATACATAAATTTTGTCCATCCATATTACAAATCCACATCTACGTGCCATATGTATTGCTGTTTCTCTCTGAATACATTATATGTGCATCCAGATAAACTTTGTAAGTTTACTGTGTACATAAATATATATGTGTATATGTATATACGTGTGTGTGTGTGTGTGTGTGTGCGTGTGTGTGTGTGTTACATAGTTTTATGAGAATCAAACTCAGTTCAGGATATAGGCATAAGAGAATAATTTTGACATCTTCAGCCTTATAAAATTAAAAACTGTCCACTTTACAGCATAAGACTGACGAGTGATGCTGTGCTGTTACACATGGAAGCATCCATTATCCCGTAAGTGAATGTACAGTGGTGATTTATCCAAATGATTTCACCCCACAGAGCTCGAGAGCGTATCTGCACAGGTGCTCTTCCATTCACTCCTTACCACTTCCTGTGAGCCCGTGTGCTTTGATGGCCGCGGTAGAGGGCTTTGACAATTACCTCATATCCCTGGAAGTGTTCCACAAAAACTGATCATTCCACAAATACTGTGGAACTGCATAGAAAGATTTCATTGAGTCTGACTTCGAGGACTAGTTAAGGAAACAAACTTGGGATTGATGGCGGGGTTGGACTAGTTAAGGAAACACAGATGGTTGAAGATTTAAGATGTTAAAAAATATAATCTGCTGATTTTCTTGGTGGAAGTGAAAAAATGTCATGGCAGACAAAAAAAAAACATCATTATTATTTTTTTATTGATAGTAAAGGCTGCGGGGTGATAAAATGGTATGATACGATGTGCAATAAAATCTCTTTGCCGGAATTACTTTTCCTAGAAAACAGCTAAGGATATATTTACATATTTATCTCTACTTCACAAGTAATATGCTTTGAATTAACTGATTGAATAAGATCCAAACAATTTATAAGTGTTTATGATATAGTTCCCCTTTACTTTGTTAAATGTGGTATTTAAACAGGGATGGCTCACTCTCCTATACTAGATTCTTAAGAGTTCTTAGCTTTCTGGATATGATGGTATACGTCTGGAATCTCAAAGATTGGAAGACAGAGGCAAGAGGCTCATCACGAGTATGATGGTGGACTCACACTCCACACACACACACAGGAAACTAGGAAACTTCAGGATAAGTAACCATTGCAACAGAGATTCTTTGACCCATAAAACCTTGACCGCCCCCAAAAAGGAGGGGGGATAGTGGTGGAGGGGAGGGGGAGAATATTTTGTTGAGCCCTAGACTCTACTAGCACCTAAAAAGCAAGCAAGCAAACAAGCAAACAAACAACAACAACAACAAAACTCCTGTGAATACTTCCTCCAGTGACATTATACAGATTATAAACCCATGACCTCCTCTCGGTGCTACACATTTTTATTTTTTGTGGACTATTACGCTTCAGCTATCCCTATGGGGTTCTTCAAATTCACATGTACTTGGGTCCTGCAAGTCACAGTGATTCTTCAGAAAAATATCATTTCTTTCCTTTGCCTTCTGCTCGTGCAGTTATGCACAGAGAAGAAACTAAAGCCTAGCACGAGGCTCACACTGATTTTCCTGAAATGTTACTAAAGTAGACTTTTCATTTAAACCCAGAGAAAATAATCCACGCTTGTTCATAAGGAAGCAAGCACCGGGTTTAAGCGGATTCGAAATATTCCCAGGGAAAGAAGGCATCACCCTACCTTGTCGGTGGCAGTAAGACTAAATATTTTCCCTATAATTCCACAAGGTGTAACAGCTCACTTGAAATGTGTGAGTCTCCCACGGCTATGCCTTCTTTTCCCATATCACTTTTTCAAATAGTTAAATAAAGAAAAGGATATTCAGTCTGTGGAAAAATGACATTTTGGGCTGCATTCTTTAAGATCAATTTCGTGTTGGAATGGCACTGAATATGAATTTTAATTCAGAGAAGCCCAATTCTCGAGTATATCCCGAGGAAAGGTCAATGGCCCAATCTAAAGATCACCCTGGCAGCCGTCTGAAGTCATTGGTGATTGACCAGAGAAAGATGGCACCCGCACTGTGTGTCTTCAGCTACGTGACAGTGCTGTGTCCTGGGGTCTGCCTCAGCTGCTTGTCTGTTATAAAACACCACTGCCAAAAGCAGCTTAGTACAGAAAGGTTTTCTGTAGTTTGCAGTTCTGGAGAGATGGAGTTCACTGATGGTGTAAAAGCAGGCAGGAGCAAGAAGCTGGCCGAGGGCTGCTCACACTTCCACACATCAGCTGGAAGCATAGAGCAAAAGCAGGATGCACAGCGTGGCTTAGCATCTTCACAGCCCACCTTCATTGATGTACCACAGCTTCCCCCCTCCCCCCTGGAACAGTGCCACCAGCTGGGAACCAAGACATGAGGGATAACTCTCCCTCAAACAATCAGAGTGCCTACTTCACAGCGGAATCCTTCTTAACACTGTTGGAGAAAGCCACCTCCAAATGAGCGAGAGAGACGCTACAGCCAAGTCACTCAGCCAGCCTGGCAACAGAAGAGCTCAGCCTGAGATTTCCCTGATGGTCACTAGGCAGAAAGCTCCTTTCATCATCACTCAAAGGTAATCAGATATGGAACGTGTGGTCATCTACCAGTATTCAAGAACTGCATGACTCCTTCATAACCCAGAACACTAAGGCAGACAAGTACAGCCTGGGAGGCGGGAAATGGGATGCATAGAAAGTCATGTCGAAGGGACAGAGATGTGACCAGTGTACGGGTTTCTCATCCCTTTCCACCCACCAGACAAAAGCTACAGCACAGTCAAGGAATTGGGTTGTTCTTGTCTGGTCTCTTTGGTATTAGTTGGGTTACACTTTTCTAGCTGTAAGAGCAGAATGTGAGTGTCCTCGTGGTACATACTTAGAGTTGCTATGAGAATTAATTAAAACAACACATCTATAAAGTTCTTCAACATATTTAACACACACACACACACACTATAGAAAGCACATAAAACATTCTTTGCATGCTTCCCATGTGCCGGGCATGGTTCTAAAACATCTTGCATACACAGACACACAGGCATACACACATATGTATGCACTGACTTAGATTTGCTCGTTCAAGCCTAATTTCCAAATGAGTATTAGAAGGAGAGGCATTTTGGAGCTATCAGGACATGCAGGTAAGGACCACATGGAAGGGATTACTGCTAAAGGGGGACCCGAGAGAATGACCTTCCTTCTGCCACACAATGCCCTAGTAAAGATAGTTGTTCATGGACACTGAGTTTCCTGGCACTTTTACCACAGACCACGACCTCCTGACTGGTGTTAATGGTGTTTAATTCTTCCAGTGCCCAAGCGCTGAGAGAATGCTGGGCTTTGACTACAATAGCTGATTTAATACTGCTATAAAGTTGAAATCTTATCTCAATGGAACAAACACACTGGGTAAATGTTGTCTCTCATCACTAAGGCCAAGGCATGCCATACAAATGACCGGAGAGAATAGCAAAGACGACTGGACAGCCTCTGGGTCACTGGTAAGAGTTGAGAAGACGGAGTTTCTGCAAGTAGTCAGTCAGAGCTTCCAAACACCAGCCTGTGGAGCACACCAGGTTGTCTAGAGCACTTTGGAGGAATAACCCAATAACCCAAGCTCCAATGTGGTTCTGTGTCTTTGCATATGTATGGTGGGGCCCATGCATCTATAGTGCCTTTTAAAGGATATTGCTGTTATTATCGGGAGTGGTACACGACAGTGCATGTGAGAGGTCACAGGACAGTTCTGTGGAGTCAATGCTGGCATTCCACTTCTGTGTGTTCTAGAGATGGAACTCATGCCATCAGGTGTTTTAAGCCATTGACTGTTGATGGGAGATGTTATTCTGTATATATGTTTCTCATACTGGTTAATTAATAAAGCCTGTGGCCAATAGGAAACAAGATAGGTAGGGCTAGGAGACCAGGAGGAGGAAAGAGGAAGTAGTCGGGAGGAGTGAAGATGTAGACCAGGGAGGAAGGAAGACGCCAGCCGCGGCTCCCAGATAAGATGAGCCATGTGGAAATACTTAGATAAGTAGAAATGGGTTAATCATTAAGACGGAGCTAGCCCATAAACAATAATGGTAACTGGCCAACAGGATTGTATCAAATACAGAGTCTCTGAGTGTTATTTGGGGCTCACGTGGCGGCGGGACCATGGCAGCCTGCGGGAAAAACCTGCTGTAACAGACTGTGGTTAATTTGGATGCTCAGTAGGGATTGGAGGGACCTGGGATTCAGTAAGAGTCTCTGCATTATGGAAGGAATTTGGAACGCTGGGAGACTAGGTGGGGAGGGCGTGCAGCTCATGGAGAGAAGATGTCTGCTGGTACTGCCCTTCCGTTCATTTTAGATGTCTTACATCTTGAGACCTTTTCACAGATTTCCTAAGTAAGCGTCCAATTGGATAACTGAAAGAAGTAGAGAACAAATGAATCCCCACTGGGTCCTTCATCGGACAGGGCTTTTCAAACAGGCAAGTTTAAAAGGGGGCTGTGCAGCATTTAAGCACCTCCCCGGCATTATGATTGTGCCAAGAGCTCTGATAATGACATGTTCACGTCACTGCTTTTAATCCCTGCCTGTAGAAAAAGTGACACTTAATTCATCGCAATGATCAAAACAACGATCTGACTACTGGGAAATCTCAGTGGAAGGAATATTTGCATAGTACTAGTCACATTTGAAACCACGATTTACATTTTTCTAGAAACTTGTCTTTTCATAGAACCTTTACTAGATATATTAAATAACATTTACTTAAATGATTAACATTAAAATAATTTCAGTTAGAACTTTTTGTCAAAGCTTCAATAATTGAATTGCATTAGGCAATGTAAGACACTTATTTATAAAATTTTAGAAGTATCTCAAAAATGATGGGAACCTCATAAATGTTTCTTGAATGAAGGTCAGGGTGCAAGCATGTATGGCTGGTCGAAACCATATGTTCAATTCCTCCTCCTCCAGTGTTCTGGGTCAATATGCTACCTATTCTATAACTATAGAGATACTCTGACGCCAACAAGACTTGCTATTAGGCGTTCTCCTTGTTTTGAAATGTGCACTGTTTTGGTTTCTAGTCCTTCTGAATTCCACTTCACAAATCAGAAACTGAGTATTAAGTTTGACCTAGAGCTGATCAAATTAAGTAGTCACCACCCTTGCAGTACAGATGAACTGAGTATAGTGTATTTAAAGTGCAACGACACAGAACTTTTCCAACATAAGATTGCTTAAATTATGACATGGACACACAGCCCCTTAGAACAAAATCAACATTGAAATTGTAATACAAAGCTTAGATTTTTTTTTGTTGTTGTTGTTAATACTTGTCATTGATCACAAGAATATATTTTGTAATGAATTATCGGCAACATCACAGTTTAGTTTCTTACTGATTGAATTTATTAGATGTTGTTAATAAGTAGGAACATGAGTAAGCAACATCAGAAGTCACAGAGACCGTGACCCACACTTAACTCAGACAACATTCTGAGGGGAATAATTAAAGGGCAGGAGACATGACTGATCTTACGCTGCACACTACTTAAAGATGTTTCTTCCTTCAGTGTGAAACTGAGGGAATAATGGAACAATCCATGCTGTTGACCTGGCAAATATGAGTACTGGGTGTGGTGGCACTTGCCTTCAAGTCTGAGCCTCAGGAGACAGAGGCCAGGGAACTTATAGAAATTCCAGGCCAGCCTGGTCTACATAGTTCCAGGTCAGCTGTGGCTACATAGGGAAACCCTACTTAAAAAAATCACTATTAATATGTCTTAAAAACCCCTGGCTATTTGCCAAAGGTCAGTGGGAAGCCCAAGCCACTCCAGCTAGGTGTGTGTGACCCTGTGTCCTGCATCTAGGTATGTGGGTAACAGTATGTGTCTGTATCCTAAGTGCACTCAGGTTTGGGCGACCCTGTGTGTCTTTGTGTTTTCTAAGTGCATCCTTCCTCTGTCATAGAGTCTCAGACATTCTGGTGGACACCTCACCATTCCAAACAAGAATCCACCTGTTCTGTGGCCTCAACATTCTAGAGTCAATGTAAACCACAGAGTGTGTTCTAGGAAGCATATTTGTACTGAAAGCAGTGGCGTCTGAGCATCTTTTTCTTTAGGTGGAGAGGGAGATGACAGCCAGATTTAATCAGACACATTGGGCCATAATGAAGTCACATGTCTAGGACAGCAGAGCCAGTGACAGGAAGACACAGATGTTGTTAGTTACAGAACTATAGTGTTGACTTTGTACTGCCAACCGGTGGACCTTTCACATGAGAGAAACACGTTTTGTTTTGATATGCCTGTTCTTATTTTTGCTTTCCTCCTATTTAAAAATAAGAAATGTTATCAAATAGAGAAGTCATTTGGAGGCGACATTAGAATTCGGTGAGCTCACAGCCGATCGTTTAAGAAAAGATGTAGTATTTTTACGTTCTGCTGATATTTATAGGCTGATGATTATATATGCCCTTCAGTATGAATAAGTTCAGAACACGTAGGTTTCTGTAACTGTTGTCAAGCAGGATCAAGGAAATGCTATCTGAGGATTCTTTAATACAAACCAGTTGCGGGTGATTTTCTTTGCTTGGTGCTTCACTCACGGGGATCTCGGTTTCTAAGACAAGCATCTCTGTCTTTTAACAAGAGTGTTGCAACAAATTTAAAGTTGAATATTTTTTTCATAAGGAGAAATTCTTCTCAATGTGCTTAAAGAAAAATCGGTTTTTGGCTTCTGGAACCCTTTCTAGTTTGCCATCTTTGATTCCTTTTGGTTGTGGGGCATTCCTTCCATGCTATTCTTTTATTTCAGGGATAAAGGCTGAGTAACAATAAAAGTAAAAGAGCTTCTTTATTACACATGTGAAGCCCACTTCGTTCTTTAAATAACGCTCGGGGTGATGGCAGTGTGGAGGAAGAGGAAAAGTACCCTCCTCCTCCTCCTCCCCCTCCTCCTCCTCCTCCCCCTCCTCCTCCCCCTCCTCCTCCTCCTCCTCCTCCTCCTCCTCCTCCTCCTCCTCCTCTTCCTCCCCCTCCTCCTCCTCCTCCTCCTCCTCCTCCTCCCCCTCCTCCTCCTCCTCCTCCTCCTCCTCCTCCTCCTCCTCCTCCTCCTCCTCCTCCCCTCCTCCTCCTCCTCCTCCTCCTCCTCCTCCTCCTCCTCCTCCTCCTCCTCCTCCTCCTCCTCCTCCTCCTCCTCCTCCTCCTCCTCCTCTTCCTCCTCCTCCTCCTCCTCCTCCTCCTCCTCCTCCTCCTCCTCCTCCTCCTCCTCCTCCTCCTCCTCCTCCTCCTCCTCCTCCTCCTCCTCCTCCTCCTCCTCCTCCTCCTCCTCCTCCTCCTCCTCCATGCTTAGGACACCTCATAGCTCTGCCGTGGTGTGTAGTTGGTATTTTCTGGAAGCTGCTGAATCCAGTCAGCTCAGCAAACGGAGGGAGGAGTCCCGGAGCTAGGAAGAGCCCAGCATTACCTTCAGCTGCACACAGGGGTGCCTAAGTTTGGAAAACTAACAACTTTTAATTTTTCTTCCTTCCTTCCTTTGTCCCCCTCCCTCCCTCTCTTCCTCCCTCCCTCTCTTCCTCCCTTCCTTCCTCCCTCCTTCCCTCCCTTCCTTTCTCCCTCCCTCTCTCTCTCATTCTTTCTTTCTTTGACTCCCCCACATAATTATTGCAATCTCCTATAAACTTCCAAGTGAACTATTCAAATGTCCATTTTATTTCCTTTCGATGTGTTCATTTTTGCCTTTTATGGAGGAAAAGCACGCCATTTCAGAGAAACAAACAAACAGAAAGCCATTTGTTGTTAATATGGCAAACACACTGGTTTGTGTGCAGCAAAGAAGCAGCCACTCTCTGGGTTTCTCATCAATTCAGAACGTTGAGAATTGTTTTCCCCGCTGTTGTACATACACCTGCCAAGAAAACTGTGACTAGCCTATAGGACCTACAAATGCCCCGAGGGCTTCCACAACATTGGGGATGGTCATTCCTTCCTCTCAAGCTCACTTTAGTTAGTGAGCTTGTGTTCACAGCTCATAAGCCTACTGAAAGTGATGCCCCACGATGGAAATGCACTTAGTGCACAGCATCACCTGCCTGACCTGAGTTCACATAATTTGCATGTGGCCACCCACCATCCCCAACTATATGAGATGTTAGTGTGCTCTGTGGTACTATACACATTTACTGAGACTATAAAACAGATTTTTGTGTGGGATGTTTACACACACAGTAAAGTAGACAATGCTTGTGTCAATCCGTCACTAGTGCTTTTGTGTGACCCTTTCTAATGCCACGCTGTACCTGCCTCTGCTAAAATTGCCTGCACCTATGTAAGAACTACTCATTTACTCAGATATTGACGAGAGTAGCCAACAACTACTTTGTAATATGATCCAGTTTTATGATTGGAAAAAGGAGTCTGTATTTATTACAACCAGTGTTTCCCAATGTTGACTTTGTTTTGTTTTGTATTGATAAGCAGATATTAATACACACCACACACACGTATGTATGTATGTATATATATATGTATATATATATATATATGCTAAGATTGTCAGACAATTATGCAGTAACACAAATTATTGTGAAATTCCAAACTCATCCCACCAAATCTACAGTGCAGAAGGCACAGCTATCAGTCACATAAATTTCTTTAGATCTTGGTAAGCATTGAAATTCCTAAACATAGATATTCTCCTCAGCCAATCTAACAACTGTTTACACGTGGCCATGGGAACTGGAGATGCAGACAGGTAATAGCAACAGTGCAGACTGTGTTTGTATAAATCTAGCTCATCCCTGTTGATAATGCTGAAGGAAAAAAATAACAACAAAGTTGCTTTACAGGCTTTGATTCCCAGGACACATTCCACAGGAGGGGAAAACCCATTCCTTTCTGTGTAAACCACTAGGGTTTGGGATTTCTCAGCAATAGATTACATCTACCCCTTGCGTAACTTGCTGGGTATGGATGGAAAGTAGTTATGAGACAGGATAAAAGACCACAGCAAATTTTGCTTTCTCTCTGCTAGAGAAAAGAATTTTGTAAGCAGTGATAGAGATAGGAATGAAATAATTCAGAGTTAGTATCTTAAAATCATCTTTTCAATTAAAGCAACAAACCATGCCAACCAGAACCCTTCCGTGACTTCTTTCTCAGCCTCCCCAAGACAGCAGATGAGCAAGTTTTCCATACCTCACAGCCTCCACATAGTCTAGTTCTAACATCTGGTATCACTCATGCTGCATTGGGATTTCCTGTCTGTGTCCTCTCTTCGAATTTGATCATGTATAGGGATTGCATTTCTCAATCCCATTGACTAACAATAACTATAGATTTCCTATTTTCTCTATGGGAAAAATCTTTCGTTTCAAGCTCAGAGGGTTATGGGCCCCATGAGCACAGGATGAAAATGAGAAATGCTGAGGAGTCTGCTTTGCCTCAAGACCATAGGACGTTTCTAGTTCAGTTGTTTGCTTCAGTGAACTGTCCCACGGGGCTCGCTCTGTGAATTCATCAGGCTGACAAGGGAAGTGGTAACACTGTTGTGATTTTTAAGGGGAAAGAGAAGGAAAAGAAGACATCCTGTCCTACCCATCTCTTGAATGAGCAGTAAGAGTCTGGGCCACACGGGTGGAGGGAATAAAACAAAGACAGTGAGTGGAATTTTAGAGGCTGCACCGCCATTTCTAAATCTCTTTGGAAATGGCTACCAAAGGAGATTGGGAACCAGATTCAGAAACAAACACACGTGGCTGCAAAATGATTTGGAGTAGATGGGAGGATGCGCTGTCCTCACATCAGCCTAGGTGCAGGTTGTGTATGGGATCCGCAGAGATGCTGGAACATGAAAGGCACGGGTTGGTGAGTGAACATCCGAAAGCCACGCCGAGTGACGTGGCAGCAATGAGCAGCCAGGGTTTGGTCCTGTTTCCGCCACAGACATATTTATTATGTAAATAGCTGAAGCATTTTCTTCAATAAATTCCATGCTACCAACATGATTTGAATACAAAACTGAAAATATAGTATTCCCAGGTTTTTTTTACTTTAAACAAAATTTATCCATCACAAGTTAATAAATCAGGTTTGTCCTCACCCCCTAGAAAAGGGCAAACATTTGTATGATTGACTCCCCACTGAACGCCATAGCACAAGACCCCTCAGATTTGAAAATTTGAAGTATTTTGTATTTGCATAGGAGAACGGTGACACACTTGGGAATGCAAGTTCTTGCAAAGAAACTTTTACAATGGGCTCATCAGATAAGAAATAGCAATTAACACATGCTCAGAAATAGCTGCATGCTCTGTAATAAAACAGAAGTTTTGCTCTGAAATCAGCGATCAAGGAGAATGAGTCCAAACTCGGGAGACGAAGACTACTCAAGATATTTAAAGTGGCTCTAAAATTCAGATATGTGTGGGTTTTTTTTTTTTACAATAAGATAATTAGATTTTATTCTTAATGCAAATCAAACCAGAGAACAAACTATTTGAGGTAACAAAAATAGCTACTGGGAAGATTTTAGTTAGCGCTCACTGTCTCTGGTCAAATCCCTTGGCTGCAGACTCTGTGATGCGGATTTTCTTAGTAAGACTGATTTCCTGAGAGTGCCTCTTCAGGAGATACTCTTAAGGCTGAGGTGATGTAGGGCGAGAAAGGCGAGGAGGAAGAACAGGGCAGCTTTCCTGTGTGTCACACGCGGAACTCAGTAGCATGAAGTGTGCATTACAGGTAAAGCCGCCCTTGAGGTAATAGGCTCCCAGCCATGCTTACCCCGTAATCAAAGAAGAAAAAGTTAGCATGAGATCTGAACCCTCCTACTTGGCAGTGGGCTGTCTCAGCCTCTTGGAAGAACAGAGTGGCAGATAAGCATTAACTTTTTAGTGAAGTAGGTTCCAAAGTCAAGGGCACCTCTACAGAAAGGTAGTGACTAGAGGTTCTGAAAATAGCAGTATTTGAGGGGACTTTGAGAAGTGCCAGCTCTGTAGTCACTCGGTCAAGCGGTTCCCCTATTCCTGTAGGGAGTAACAGTTCGCCATGTGCGTTCTGAATTCCTCATGGGACATTATTGCTTTTCCTCATGGGACATTCATTATAAGCGTCTCCATCCCACTGTCACCTTTGTGTCCACATTTCAGGGGAAAATCAGAAAGGCTCAACAAAGCACACAACACACCATTTTTCTGGTTCAACAAAACAACAAAACAGAGAGTTTGCACAAAACTTAAACTTTAGTGCAAAGGCTGTTCTCAATAGATCTCATTATCTACCCATACCACGGCCATATGGATGCCTTGTCTACACCGATTTTTACAAATTCTCTACGGTGGCAACCCGTGAGGAACAGAACACCTCAGCTGGAGCAGGCACAGCCTGCCCATATTGTGGATTTTATTCAAGCCTTGTAACAATATTCCCAGACTTCCATTTGTTCTGTGAGGGAATCTTGAAGTTCTTTCTTGGGCCAAATCCATTTGGCACAGTGTAGAAAGAGCTTGCCTCCAGCTGGGAAGGGAATTCCTCGAGCTCTTATGTGGCACGTGAAGTGTGTCACAGCTTTCCCTGCTTTCCCCATCTGTAAACTGAGGCAGCTTCAGTCTGTACTGTGTCTAGGGATGTTGTTTTTCAAGTCTTTTCATTCTGGGGCGTTCGTTTGGTCCATGTAGGTTTGTCAGTCTACAGTACACAGACTGGATGCTAAGCCATGATTCCTCGTCCCCTAAGCCTGGGATTCTCAGCAATCTGTAATTGTTCTGGGAAAAGATAGGTTTCCATCCTTTATGGAGCAGTGTGTGGCTCTGCTCTTCCTGACCTCGGCATGATGCATGGTTTGATCTGTAGGCTGGATGGTACATCCAATGTGTTGTTCAAGGTGAGTTCACTGAGTCCACAGCAATTGTCACATCAATGCCAAGTGTCTATGGCAGACTCCATACGCTGACTCTAACTTTCTGCAGTTAACTTTGCTGTAGACTAGTAACAGCTGACTGACTCGTTTGAATTGCACACAAACACTCCACATAGCACTCTCTACCACCATTAATTCGCTATCCCAGAAGTGCAGAAGGACAGTGATGAAAACTCACCCTTATTACCCATCTCGCTGGCCATCAGAACTTGAGGAGTCCTCCATTAATGGAGATGTGTCCCCATGGTGTCTAATATGGCAGGTAGTAATCGCACATAGATGTTTGTACTTAAGTTAACTAAGATGAAATATTGAGTCACATTGTGCACTGGCTAGTCTGGGGCTTACTATGTAGACCTGCCTGGCCTTGAACTCCCAGATATTAGATTGCCTCTGCTGGGATTAAAGGCATGAGCAATGGCTCATGGGAATTATGGATGGGATAGCAGTCAGTCCTTGAGAGAGGCAAGAGTCAATTCTGGTGTTGAGAATCAAATGCAAACAAAGCGTGCAGCATGTGAATGATTCCAATCATAAGCTTTTCTTATATTTTTAATCACTAGCACATAGCATCAACAGGTTATATCCTGTTGATATCCCCTTATATACCTTTTCTCACACTGTGCTCTGTTGCCTTGTCATTCATCCAAACAAAAACCAGCACATGGGCAAAACAAGCAATGTAAAAACATGTACACATTAATATGCAAACGTATATATACAAAGATGTGCGCATACATGCACATACATACCATGTTGACAAATCTTACAACTCAACTTGCTTGGAATCGCCGCATAAATTTCAGCAGGAGGGCCAAGTTCAGTGAGATTTGAAGATTCATTAACTGATCATACAATGAAACCACTGCATTGATCCCCTCTGTCTCCTTCTCCATCAGGAAGCCAATTACAGAAATGAACTAGAGCCTTTTGGGATTGCTTGCTACGACTTCTAAAATAATTAGAGGAGGGCTGGAAGATTACTCAGAGTGAGATGCTCGCTGCGCAAGGCTGGGCAGTTGAGTTTGAGTGCCTGCTGTCCATGTGAAATCTGGGTGTTCTCTTAGGCGCCATGATCTCCCTGCTTGCAGGCAGAGACGCCTAGATGCCAGAGCTCATGAAAGCCAGTCTCGCTGACACAATGAACTTCATCTTCAGTGGGGACACACTGCCTCAAAAACTTAAGATGGCAGGAGATAGGGGAAGACATCCCAGCGTCAACCTTTGGCCTCTCAACGTGCTCATACTTACATATACACACACGTGTAGATCATACATACACACGGTATCTGTGTGTACACAAATAACACACAGAAAACACAGTCTGTGGGAGTAGCGGACATCCAGTGTTTGTGCTGGCGGCTAAGATTCTAAGGGACATCTAAAAGGCTAATAATGAGAAAATGGGTCCAAAGAACAGCGATCAGACACAGACACACATCTTTGCTCAAGGAACTCTAGTTGCCCGTTTTTAAAAGCGCAAAACTTGTGTCTCACCAGCTGCAGGCTGGGGGGCTCTAACGTTCTGTAGTTTAGCATGATGCTCCGAGAGTTTTCTACAAGACGGCGCAGGGAGGAGATACTATTAGACCATTAAAACTTGGAAAACATCTTGTTTAGATTCTTGTGCTGTTTCTGATTCGGGGCATTAAGACCGAACTGGAAATACGGTTATGCTAACTCCAAGTAATTAGGAGCCCACAGGCTAAGCGTTAACCTCTTGGGGCACGGGAAGGATGCAGGTGCTCATCACCGTGCTGGCAGAAGTGCCAAGGCTTCTGGAGAGCACTTGCGTGGATGAGAGTCAGCTACTCACACCAGAACTGGGGTGGAGCCCCAGGGAGGGGCTCCCATGAGCATCCACGCACAGCTTCCTGTGCTGAAGGCCTCAGGCGCTCAACAGCCCTCTCTCACTTTATTCCCCTCACATTTCTTTTTAAATGTGGCTGCAACTGCATTTGCAGGCAGCAATATTAATTTGAGTCATTTGACCTTTATTTTTATACAAAGATGTGTGTTTTAGCCATCTCTGTTTTGTTTTCCCAAACCCTCTTGTTTTCAATTATGCATGATCAGCATGGTTAAAATTATACAACAAGCTCAACAAACCATCAAAAGTCCCCATTTTGAACTAGAAGGGCTATAATTAGCATGTTTAATAACATTCATAAGAACTGCATTTAAATGCATATCAGATTTGATGGGTCTTATCACAAATGAATGAACACTCTAATATGCCAGGACAATGGAGTCTAATAGTATCTCAGGAGCCAGAGAAAGAATATATTTCTGAATTGAATGCATGTGAACTGTCAGGGCAGAAAAGGGGGCAGCTAAATTGGCTCTATTGAGGAATGCTGGCTCCTAGGAGGGCCACCTGAAAATTACATTTAATATGCTAACACTATTAGGAGAATATTTCTATTCTTCCCATAAAGGTCTTGCTAACAGTAATTAAATTTTAAGACAGTCAGATCTGGAAAGGAATAAAAATACAGTGAAAATCCGATTACAGTGGCTAGAGGAGGCCTTTCCCTCCAAATACTAATTAAAAAAAATTGAATTTTGGCTACCCAGGGACACTAACTCTGGCCATGTCTATATTAAATTACACCTAATCACACCTAAGTTCTTAAAAAAAATTCTAATACACTTAACATCAAAATGCCTCGGATTTGAGAAATATGTAAATGACATTCCACATGTATACATTTCTTACACTAATAATCACACACAGAGAAAAGCCAAATAAACAGCCAGGATCACAGAACAAATCTGCACTGAGCCAACAGAAGTAAGTATGGGGTGGTGTTTCACATCCCTCACATGTATGAAAGCATCTCACGGACTGGATCTGCAGCTAACGTAAGATTTTCGTTCCTCGCAGTCTCCAAGCCAAAATTGTTTAGTAGCATGTTTCAGTAGTCAACTGTTGAGCTGTGGCAGAATCTAGTTTCATTTAGAAATAATTTGAGAGCACTATGGAAGCCCTCACGGCACCACACGGGGAGCGGCCCTACACACTTTAATGAAACTATCGGTGTTTGTTCAAAAGCTTTGGCTGCTATCCATTACTGCCTTCAGCAATCAAGAAGCACCCAAAATAAAATTCTGGGGAAAAAAAAATGAAAACAATAAAACATTTAACTAGTGGTTCTCCGGCAAGAGTCTAACATGAAGTCTTAAAATATGTACAGGTAAAGTA
Organism: Cricetiscus sungorus; assembly: GCA_030556225.1. Lineage (NCBI taxonomy): Eukaryota > Metazoa > Chordata > Mammalia > Rodentia > Cricetidae > Cricetiscus > Cricetiscus sungorus. The sequence goes on along the minus strand of JANBXA010000741.1, from coordinate 55,379,304 downwards.
CGTTATAATATTAATCATCTTTAAAACTTTTATGGTAGGTCCTTACAGATTAGTAGACCTCGGAGTTCTAGACATAGATTGCGGGGACCCAACCCCAGAGTTCCTGACTGAACGGTTCTGAGATGGGGGAGTGACATTATCACCAACAGCTGAGGGTGATGTTGCCTGCACGTTGAGAGACTCCTGCATGAAAGGAAAAACCACTGTCTTTCAAGTTAGAAAGTAAGGTTTGCCCGACACTGCAAATACAAGCCCAAGAAGAGCAGACTTAAGCTTGTTTTTTGCCATCTACAAAGTCATGATAAAAGCAGTACTCTCATTACAGGATCTTTGTGTGACTCAAAGGAGAAAAACATAGTTTCTTAGGATATAGTTAAAGTCCAATGATAATTACCTTCTATTCTGAAAATAATAAATGGACTAAATAGGAAATTTTTCATACGTATCCATTTGGTACCTCTTCATGTAAGGAAAGCATGTATAACTGAGAGAAGATATGATGGCTTCATTTAAGAAATGAACATTAAGCAAATATTAAGAACTACACGGTATTTCTAATAAAACAGTCTAAGTTCCATGTTGATAATAAAATTGCTTGTTACTTGGACGTATTTCATGCTCTGTTTAGAACCTAACTGCTATGTATCGGTACATAGGGTGTAACATACATTTTTAGTTTTAATGTTCATAACCACACATTATAAATTAATATGAAGAAGTATATAAAATATTATAGCTGTGCAGAATGAAAGATTAGAAGAGCAAGCCTTAAAAGTCATCATTTCAACTGGGTGTTGGTAGCACACGCCTTTAATCCCAGCACTCGGGAGGCAGAAGCTGGCGGATCTCTGAGTCTGAGACCAGCCTGTCTACAGAGCAGGTTCCAGGACAGGTTCCAAAGCATTACAGAGAAACCCTCTCTGGAAAAACCAATAAATAAATAAATAAATAAATAAATAAATAAATAAATAAAGTCATCATTTCTACATTTCTGGTGGAAAGTTACATTGTCTTGAAATGTTCTCTGTATTTAGAATGTTTATATTAGCTCATAAATGGGTATAATCACTTAATCACAGAAAGACCTTAGGAAAAAATGGCTTTTAAGAACTGCACATCCCCCAGACACTCTGCTGAGCCTAACTTCTCCACACAAAGAGAATTAACAGAGCATGTCCCTGCTCCAGAACAGCACTTGAAGAATGTTAGCGTCTCTTTGGGAAGACGCTACAAGACAGCATTCCAGGAACAAGGGGACAAGGACTCTGGAGATAGGCGATCAAGAAGCCCATGGAACCTACATGTGTGGATGATTTCAGAGACGCTGTTGGGAAAGACTCTTGCTACTGTTTCAACCTCCTCCTTCCCAGACGGGAGGGGAGGGCAAAGGGCTCTGAAATCACGTGTTATCTTTTCTTGGATCATGTGCCCCTGTGAGAGCCTGCTGAGAACTACAGAACCCCCTCCTCACTAAGGCAGATGAGGGACACCCGCATGACTCTGAGCAGGAGACCAGACTGTCTCTCTGAAGTTTATCGTTGATGTCTGCATTTCGGGTATGCGCCATCGATAGCCGAAGAAAGGTTGGTAACCGTGAGACGTGCCCTCACCCGAGCTGCGGGGACACTAATATTTTGTACAGATCTTAACCATGATGTTATTTTGGGCATTTCATTCTACAATGACTATGCTTTGCTTTCTCACCATAAGTGAGATAAAAATGTCTTCCTCTCATTTTTTTTAATAAATAGAGAATCATAAATATGCGGAAAATCATGTTGGCAGAATTAACCAAACCATGAGAAGACTGCACACAATTGCAAACCTGACGCATCAAATCCAAGAGTAGAATTTTGACACGTGTGAACTTAGCGTTTCTGAGATTTGGACAATGAAAGGGGAGGGAGGCCGCAGTTCGTAGTCAACGGGAATCTTGTACCTTGCTGAAATACAAATGTGCGAGGCTCCTATGGAACAGCCGGGGGAGGGAGGGAGGGATTCCAGCTAGGGACCTGAACTTTTCATTTTGTCTAGGGAAAGGGAATATCAGCATGTTGGGTCTTTATTAGTTTTGGGGTAAACTGCTTTCTAATTTGGAAGGAACAGTAATATCATGCCATATGATGGAGCTTTCTTAAGTCATTTAATTTTCACCCATGCTTCTGTATTGTATACATTCTATACATTGTATGATATGCAGTTATGAGTATGACTGGCCACACATATGGTCTAGGGTATGCATGTAGATTTAGACGACGACTTTGGGATGCAGGTCTCACTTCCTTTTGTTTGAGTCAGGGTCTTTTTGTTGCTTATTACTGTCTACACCAGGCTTGCTGACCCAGAAACTTCCAGGAATTATCCTGTGCCTGCCTCTTGTCTCACTGTGGAATCAATCACATGTCACATATGTGCTACCACATTTAGCTTTATGTGTGTCCTGGGTATGGGACCGCAAGTCCTCAAGCCTGTGTGGCAAGTGCTATGTGTAGAAGCATTACCCACGTCTTAGGGTAAAGCAATGGAAAACAATGCACCACACTTGGGAGCCTGCACATTCCAACTGAGGTTGCAAAACATCTCTACAGATAATTATGTGCTTTTCCCTGATTCCCAGCTAATGAGTACTCTTTGTGTTTATAAAAGTCCTAGGATTTTTTCAGTCTCTCCGGAGAAACAAAATAATTTCAAAACTCATTCTATGTAGAGTCTTTCTGTCTTTATTCCTTTTCCTTGCCTGGCTTCCACATCTGTCTCCATCGAGTGGACCAGCTCTAGTCAATCACATTTGATAGCTGCTGGCTAATAAATCTTGCCAATCCTGACTGAGGTGTGCTTGGGGAAAGCTTAACATTTTGTAGCCAGGCTTCATTTGCCTAATCTGTGTGTTGGAAGGGCCATTGTGGCTTCATCTGTGGGCCAAGACAACACTTCTGCCCAGGCTGGGCTCCAAGCACTGTCTGATTTTGTCAGTCTCTTATGCCCAAGGATGGACCAGCCCTCTAGATCTGACCTGAGCAACCACCAGGCTGAGCATCCCAATTTCAGCACTGCTGCTGACTTGGCGTGGGATATAGTGTCTATGAAGTCAGGTTAGATATCAAAGCTTAAGATTAGGAATGTTGGGGCACGGTCATTGGAGCTGAAGATCATCCCATGGGGTGGGAGAAGTCACTGGATCAGAGTTGAGTGATTTCTGCAGGCGCTTGTTTTCTTTTTGATATTTCTATCATCTTCAAGTTAGTTATCAAGGTATACGCTTGCTGAGGAAGGCAGAAGCCACATGATTTCCTTTTTTTTTTTTTCTGAGTTGGTTTAACACAGTGCTTCATGGAGAAGACAATTCTGTAGGGTCGGCTTGATTTCAAGTCACTGTGATGCCGTGTGTGTGTGTGTGTGTGTGTGTGTGTGTGTGTGTGTGTGTGTTTCATGAGTGTGGGAGATTTTTCTCTTTACATATATGCAATATATAATTTTTTTCAATTGCACTGTATAGTATGTATGCAATAGAACATGCATTTATTAACCTGAAATTCCCAGATCTTTAAGTTGTGTTTCAAAACTGTGTTAGTAATTTAATGCTTGGGTGTTGGCTGTGTGTTTCCAAGGGAAAAAGTAATATTTTAGATTCGTGAACAAACTTGTAATTTTATTTCTCATATTTTAGTTTCTTTCAAGTGTGCTCCCTAAGGGATTCATGGGGAGTGTAACTGTTCTTTGCTTTTTTCTGTAAATAAATTGCTAACTGAATAGTTGAGTCCTTTAGAAGGTTTCTGTGAACCCATGCAGCCAGGGCAGAGTCATGCAAAGTAAGAGCTGGCATCTTGACTTTTAAAGAAATGAAATCATTTGTTTTTAACTAAATCAGGCAGAAATGGTTGAAGCACTGAGGTTGAATGTCCTCATGAAACTCATCCTCAGTGAATAATAGTAATAATAATAATAATAATAATAATATACTGTAGTTTGAAATTACTTTGAAAGATGTCTGGGCAGAAATCTAATTCCTTTTGGAGTAGCATCACTTGTTTTTAATTACCTATCTCTTACTTTGGATAACTGATGTCACTATAAAAATTTCATCCTGGGTGGGAAAGATATTCGCCATGCTGTATCGTGTCCTTTTACAGACATACTGGGTATATAACAATGATATTAACTTTGCTCTGAAGGCATAAGCTCCTGAACGCCTTCCCTTTGAGGCTAAAGTCTTGGACCTTACCTTACTTATATTAGGCTTGTTTCTCTGAGGCATCGGTGTTAATAGGAGTGTCATACCAAAATCAGGTTGCTAGGGCACAGAGCAAGGCAAACACTACTATTAAGTAGCATTTACAAATTAGCACCTAATTAATGAGGTAGGGAGCATGAGTGACCAGAGGCTTCTTAATCTAATATGGTGTCACATCGCTAGGCATCTCATTATTCATTTAATCTTAAAGCCACAGTAGTAGTAGCAACAGTAGGTATAGAAGGTTGAGTGGAGGACATTTTTTTTTTTTTTTTTAGGTGAAAGGTGCAAGTGTGGGCAACCAGCAATCCAGTCATAAGCATAATTACACTGTAGAGGATGTCAACCTCCCAGGAAGATGGTAAGTAGTTCTTGATTATCGGTGTCTGTTTCCTCCATTTAAACATTTTATTAGGATAACGGTGCTATTTTGAAATGTCTGTTATTCAAGTTACTAGTTCTCCAAGCAGAGCTGATCCCTAACTTCTTTTCATACAAAGTCATCTAGATGTGTTCCTAGACTTTCAGTTTAGTTACTTACTCTGTTGAAGAATTAACAAGCAATCCCAAGATATAACTTTTTTCTTCCCAAGAGTATGCTAAGATGTGACTCGGCTCACCATATTGGGTGGAGGGCATACATACTTCCAAGTCTTTCCACTTCATCTGTAGAGTGGGCATAATTTTACCTGGTCAAGACCTGACAGATTAGGTTTGTGGATGCCCTTTGTTATTTGCTGATACCTTCAAAGTCTTAACTTGTTAACGGTAGCAATTAAAAGGCCTTTACCATAAAACTGAATTAACAGTAGCAGGAAGGCTGGGCAAGGTACTTAAAGGTTGAGGCAGGATTGCAAGTTGAAAGCCTATCCAAGCTACAAAGAGGTAAAGCAACCCAGTTGACTTAGGAGACCTTGTCTCAAAATAGAAAATAGCAGAGAGCTGGAGATGTGCTTCAGGAGGTGGAAAGCTTGCCTAGCATGTGAGAGGTCAGAGCTTCAATGTCAAGGACAAGTCACAAGTAAAAATAAAGGCACAGCAAGTATCTATCAGGAGAGAACAAGGGAGGTACAGAGGTGATGTCAGCTTCATGGCTTGGTGGTGTTCGCAGTTCTTGAGTGTCACAAACCCAGAGATGCTCGCCTCTCTGCTCAGGTAACCCTGGAGTGCATTTTATCCTAAAGTTATGGGGAAAGTGAGGACCTCACCAAAAATAAGACAGATTTTTTTTAGGAAGAATCTTCACTTCACCACATTCAGAATTAAAGATGTTCATGGATGACCCATCACTGGGAAGACAGCCTTCACTATCAGCACTATTCGGACCCAACATTTACTGTACTGCAGTGATGGCAACACCACCCAAATGACTTGCCTACAGTTAGAGCAGTGAGTAAAAAACCCAGCAAGAGTAAACTGTTTCATATCTATGTGTGTGGATATCCTATTAAGATAGTTATATCCACATATATATGTATTCTACTAAGATGGAATAAAAAGAGATCTACAGATATCCCCATAATCCCTATTCATTAGAACATGGTATGATGAGATCTTTTATCTATCTTTCATAGTCTATCCGAGAGGACGTACAAAGATGTAGAATTTGAAATATTGCATAAAAGGATATGAAAGTGTGTGGCTATTTTGAATGGATCAAACGCAGCTTTTTTCCAAGTCTTTGATTTTGGGTGCTGTGTAAGTAATTCTGTACTTCTAGAGAAGACAGTACTGCCTGGAGATTGTCTTACATTAACCATGCATTACATTAAAGAAAAAGCTAGTGTGTGTAGCACAGCAAATTGATCTGTGACCATTATGAACTGGCTGTCCAGCTAATTGTGTTAGCCAATGCTCTCTAGGACACGGAACAATGTGATCATTGAACTGCCTTTGGCTAAGAATTGAAGTCTGAGGATTTACAGAGTTAATGTTTTTATATTTAATACTTTCCTTAAAAATAAAGATGTAAGTATTAAGATATAAGCTATTATTTCCTTGCTTCTTCTTATTTTAGGGATGCCTTACACCATCAGAAGTCCTACTCTATATTTTAACACTTTCCTGCTGTGATAGGCACTTAATTAAGTTTAACAGATTAATGCTGAACTTTAAGTTCTTTGGCAAGGTCTGAGTTCAAAGGAACTTATGTTCAAATCACAGAGAAAGCATTAATTTAAAGTAATGATTTAAAGATTTAAAGTAATGATTTATTTTAACATGTATGTTCAAAAACATTTATAGGAAGAAGTTAGAATAGTCTATTTAATTTTCTCATATCAACTGTGTATATGCTACTTTCTGTTGCTGTAAAATACTGTACATAATGCAACTTATGTCCTGAACTGCAAACAGGAATCAGAGGCAGTGAACCTGGAATGGTGCATGGCTCTGAAACTAGTGATGTAATTCTCCCAGCAGTCCATCTCCTAGACTTCCCTAAAGAGTGCCACTAAATGGGTACCAAGGGTTAAGGCACCAGTCCGTGAGGGACACTTCAATTCAAACTACTGTAAATACCCAGGATATCGTTTACTGGGTGGTATTCACACAAGAACTTTGCAGTCAGTTTGCTAGTAATTGTTGAAACATTGCCCTATGTATTGTGCTGGGAGCACAGAAGGAACTATAAGATCTTATATCTATGTACTAGGAGCTGACAGTTGATGGAGCTAGTAAAGAGTTTAGAAATAAAACTCAAGTAATCAAGTATCTCTCTAAAAATTCATCGAATGGGTTGAGAAGTTTTGCTTGGCTGACTTTGGTCCCACCAGGTTATAATCAGACAAAAGTCCTTGTGGATCCACACTGCTGGGCAGACAGCAACAAAACATCCTGTTCTGTTTGTTTCTTCATTTGTTTGTCATTTAAGGCTTTATACCAACAACACTGGTCTCCAATTCTTCTTTGAGTTTGCTGAGGACGAAGATTATAGGTGCCCCACCTCATCTAGATCAGAAAGATGATTACTTAACACTTCCATAATCTGGGAGGAAGCAGGGACATTTGTCACATCAAGGATGAGAAATATGTTATGTCTTCTAGTGAATGTGTTGGCAAATACAGAACATATCTGGTTTGGAGAACAGAAGTTTTGAGAGATCTTGTCCTCCATATCATTATTCAAAACTGAGAGCATGATTTTTGTGCATTGTGGACATGCTGTTACCATACACGAAAAACCATAATCATCCGCATTGTCCATCTTCACAAGTGAATTGTAAACTTCTGACAGATAGTATGACACTTGATTCACCCTATTATTACCCAAGAAGGTGACCCCCACACTGGAGCTAGTTGATACATGTTCATAGAATGAGATGAAGAGTGGCCAAGCCAACCCTGTGTGTGGAGAGTTCATGATCATCCCTTTCTGTATTTGGAGAAGCCTCAGCCTTTCATTTCTCATTCTTGCTTCTGCCTTATCATCCCAGTCCAAAATATCAGATGTGGAGGGAATTCTTAAAGCTGTTTTAGAAGTAATCATACTGTGGGTGATGCATGCCTGCAATCCTAACAACTGAAAGACAGGAAAAGGAGGACTTTTGGTCCTAGTTGAACCTGGGCTACTTAGTGAGCTCACACACAGCTTAGTCTATGTGGTGAAATGTTGCTTTAAAAGGAGAAAAGGACAAGGAGGGGAGGGAGAAGAGTTAGTAGCAAGGAGTAGAAAACAAGTCACGACTTTTCTTTAGTTCTCAAAGAATTTTAGAACAGTGTCAGGTCAGATCTAAAGACTTGACCAGGCTAGTGAATTTGGCTCAGCTAAGGTCCCTTACATTTTTGTAACAGTTGGATCAGAAAAACAAGCACAGCAGAAAGGAGGAAAGACCCCAGTGAGCACCATCAGCGGGACATTATAGCTGGTGCTTGGTGGACCATACAAAGCACAAAATTTGGGTCATGTGAAAGGAAATACATTTTGGCTCCGTGTTCCTTGGCTTCACTGTATTACATAGCCTAAAGCAGGTACAAAGAGTAAGAACCTACCTCATTCCATAGGTGTCTATCTTATGACTTGGTGCTATACCATGTGCACATTATCATTTCATATTACATCCTCAAGTAATTCAGTTATCTGTTTGGTGTATTCGTCTTCAGCTGGTCAAGACTAAGAAGGAGTACCAGAACTTTTTATCTGACATTAAATTAGAACATCCAATTAAATGTGTCCCCAGAGGATGTCCCACAGCTCAGGATTTACTCAGTTGATTATTTCCCAAGAAGACAGGAAAGCAGTCATATCAGAGGATCCTGGTGGTGATTCCTTTCACAAGTGGCCTGCAGTTACAATAGATGGGTTTCTGGATTGCAGAGGAAGAGTTTTGGCCAACTCGGACATGATGTTTCCATAATTCTTTAGTATCATTATGATATATCTCTCTCTCTATATATATATAGATATATATCATATATCTATATATCTATATATGATATATATATATCACATTGTCAGACAACATGGAGGTTTAAACACCAGTCCTTCACCTGTTCATTACTTTGAGAGTCTATGATCTCGGTTGAGTTCAGATCAGTTTTTCTACATAAGTCATCTATGTGGTCTCGTTCACATGTTGACTTGATGGTCTGAGAAGGCCCTGCACATATATCTGTCAGTTAGCAGCTGAACAGGCTCACCTGACCTTCAAATGACAGCTCCAAGAGAGAAAAAGAGGGATACATAAGTGCTGGATGTCTCACCTCACATCGCACCCTACTGATGGAAGCACGTTTTAGCGGCAGCCCAGAGAGAAGGGGCTGAAAAACAGGCTAGAGAAAGCGAAAGCACTGTGCAGTGTTTAGTTCACCCAAAGTCTCCAAAACAGAGCAAAACACAGAGCCCCATGCCACGCTCATCATTTGCTTAATAGTTTTATACTTACTACCCTGACTATCTCTCAAGGAATGAGATAATTATGAAACATACCGATGCAAATAAACTATCTACTTAGATGAGTTTTCTCCCTCTTGATCTCCCTTCATGATAGATTATTACAACTTTCTCCCTCTTGACTAGGGCTCTGAGTGTAATGCAAGATAGGTATTTTCCAGAATGTATGTAATACGGTAATATATTTTATTCCCATGTAGAAGCCTATAAAACAGAGTGGGAATTACCAGAGCCTAAATGGAAATGGAAAACAGTAGGCTATTTTCTCTTTCTAATAGGGAAGTAATGCAGAGCGAGGAGACCACCAGTCACTTCAGGCACAAGAGGCACAGTTGAATTTTCACTGTATTGTTTCCAGTCACTTCTGCCCCGCGGGTATTTCTGGGAGGCTGATCCGAAATGAAATGTGCCATTCTGAGAGAACACAGTCCTTACTTCTTAGCATCCCCATCACCCGTGTCTTTGCAAAGCAATCCTATTCCTCCCTCTCATTGTGATTTTGAAATAGAACTTCCTGTGTATGGCCCTTCTGCCTCCCTACTTTTATCAGTTTCTGATTAGCCCTGGGAAGAGATGATACATCATAAGACTTCTGAACCAGGCTACCCTGCACCGTTCTGAATGTTTCTGCAGTGCCAGCTCTCTGTAATGAGAAGGCAGTATTTTACCATTATTGCCCATCCAGTTGCCATTGATGGTAATGGGCTACTTTTATGGCCTTTTTGACACTCAAAATAATGCACGATAACACTGTGCTGACCTCATTTTCTTAGAACTAGTCGTACCAACATGGGCTGAGGCTGCAGTGACAGAGTTATTTGGGGAATTACCCTTTCTACTGTGTCAGGATAAGTGTCAGAACCCTGGGACGCCTTAGAGAATTGCGTCTCTCACAAGGGATCATCTTTTTCTGTGACCTCTAAAACATCTCTCTGGTAGATGATCTCATTTTATTTCCAAACAACTAACAATTTGTTCCAAACATGGTCTTTTTGGTAGCAGGTGGGGTGGGGGAAGTGGTAAGAAAATTCTACAAGTGCCACACTGTGACTGCAAAGTGAGCCATTAGGGAGAAAAATTGACATTGTGCTATCTGCAATGATCAAGTCATCAGGGCTGACACTGCCATGATGTCTCCTGATGCCAGAAACAGACTCGCAGCTGAACATGAGCCTGATTTGATTTGTTGGTGGATTGCTCTTATTTTGACAACAACTTGCTGAAATTCTTACATCTGTGGATTCTTTTGTTTGAAAATTAGCCACAGCAAAGAAAACCAAACAATCTTATTTTCATGCATTGAGTACACAGGGATTTTCCTACAATGAGTCATCAGCCACAACAACAATGAACTGTCAAAACAATTCCAAAGATACCATCTGGTGAAGGGAAAGGATTCAGTGACAAACATACATCATTCAGCATAGCTATCTGTTAAATGACCGCTGATTAAAATCAAAGCACTTCAAATCCTCTCAGAACTGTTATTAACGGCACAGATATCGGAAAACCGCAATTATAGTGAGATGCATTGATAACATCTGCTAAGAATATGGATGGTGTTTATTTAAGAGTCCTCTCTGGGGAACAGCTGACATTTTGGAAATGTGGAAGATATTTTAATCACCTGTGTCCTCTCCACCTGGTGTTTACAGAATTTCCCCAATAGAGACTAAACTACTGGAAACTTCTATGTTATTTGGAAAGCACAAATAGGTAAAAAGCATTCCTTGAAAATTCTGTTCAGTACCTAGAACAAGCAAGATCGTGGCACAAAGAATATATAAGGTCATCAAACCCACTAAGACCTGTTGTAAAGCACCTTTTGTCAAAGTGTATGATGTCAGCTCACTTCACAAGGCTCAGAGTGATCTTAGATAAACCAGAGGACTGGGGAACAAAGGTATGAGCCATTCCGATGTAAAGGTAATAACAGAGCATGGGAAAAGGAATTTTTACTTTTCAAACAGGAACTCTCTATGAGTTCAGCTGACCAGGAAAACAACATAGGTCAGGCTGGCCCTTCTTCCTGCCTCTGTCTTTCAAGTGCTGGGATCAAGGGTATATGGTGGCACCATGCCATGGTCTAAGGTGGCCTCAGAGTCCTTCCCATTCCTCCTCCCTGACTGTAGGATTACATATGGATGAACACTTCTAATTCAACTTACCTTAGAATTATGGATCAACACTACCATGCCTTGTTAGAAAACTAGGAAATATATAGAGACAAATAGTGACTTGTACTTTAAAGGGTAAACATGCTAATAAAAGGAAGAGTCATGCATGATGACAACAAATTTCAGATATAAAAGAGGTTTGTGGTGGGGTGCCTGGCAAGATGGCTCAGAGATAAAGGCACTTGCTGCCCATCCTGGTGTTCTGACTTTCACCTCCAGGACTCATGGGGCTGACAAACAAAAATAAAAACCCCAAAACAAAAACGTGTTTTTCTTGTGAACTCTACACAACTGCCATGGCATGCAAACATATCCTAGCCCACAAAGTAAAGAAATGATTAAAAAAAGAGTTGAGTTTTCCTCCATAGTTTTTTTTTTCATGAAGTCTTAATTAGCAAAGACATAAAAGTCTTCAGAACAACTGTTGGGTTTGGGAGTTTGACTGTGGTACCTATTGTCATAGCTGTGAGGCATTCCATCTAATCCAACCAGAGGATATCAGCACCACCATATGCTCGCAGACTTTCACCCTTGTTATTTTCGATCCAGAAAGCAAGGGAGATATCATGTTTGACTTATAATACGTTGAAGCATTTCACAGTAATTCTTGAAGTGACAGAAACAATGTCTGTAAAACAGACTAACTTGTTATAGATTGTTTGTCACCTATTTTGGTGTCAAATCCTTCATATGTTCGTCCACCCATGCGTTTTGTCTTACAGCAAATATCCATGGAGTGCTCAGAACTTGGGAAGCTGTTTTTGTCACTGGAGATAGTGGGATCAATAGAGTTCACATGTTAGAGAGAGATATTCTTTTTGTCATTCAGCTAGTGGGGTGTGCGATCTAGGTAAGTTCTCAAATTCTCTTTCTGTGTGTACAACTCATTCTTGAAGGGGATTAATTTCGATGGGCAAACTTCAGAATTACTAAAGGCTAATAGTTTTTCAAGCAGCAATATGTCACACAAGAGTGTTGCTTTCGGTTCTAATGTTGTCTTAGGAGAAATTAAGCTTCTTACAGTAGTTTTTGGAGTGGAGGGGGGAGGAGGCACCACATCACATCAGGATGACCATTTGTCCCAAGGGCTCACTGGCTGTGTCATCTGAATTCCCTGAATCTGTTAAGTGGAAATCAAGTGAACTGGGTAAGTGGAAAGGACAATACCCACATGGATGGGCTCTTGTACGGTTTAGAAATCGTTCATCTAACACGCTGGCTGGGGAATAGTGAACGGCCTAACAGGAATGGAGCCTAAACTCACAGCAGGAAGGTTGAGTTGCTGTTAGCATTAGATTCAAGCCAGGCAAGGCCTGCGAGAGATCTCATGCTTTAAGCAGAAGTGGTGCTGATTCAACAAATAACCATCCTAGCCCTCTGTGGCTGACCTTAACCTTCACCTGTTTTGACGTCTTAGCAGACATCTGTCCCAGACTATTCATTTAGGCAATGGCAAAAATAGTCTGGGATCTGCTGGCAGAATCAGAGGTTGTTAAAGTTTCTGCTCCTCACCCCAAATACTGATGAATTCCAAAAGCTATGTACACTTCTCTGACAGGGCTTCTCTGCCAATGACAACATTATTTCTTTTTGAAATACATTCCAACTGTTGGGAGTTTTGGTGCACTTATCACAGTTGGGTTTAAAAGGAAGGTGTGGGGATGAATCTCAATCCCCCCTTCTCATTGCCGGCCTGCTCATTTCAACATCTTAGAGATGTTGAAAGTTTGGTGGCTTACCATTTGTTATTTTAATATTGTAGGCTTATTTTATTGCTTGGCTAGCCAGTTTGAATTAAAAAAAAAAAAACGGTAGGTTTCCATTTAAGATTGTAGGGTTGCCTTCTCAAATTCAGGTTTAAGTACTATTTGAAAGGCATCTAGTGACACCCAATAGGATGTAGGAACAACCAACCGATTGCAGATAAAAAAACGTTCCAGCAAGGGGCTGAATATTCTTTAAGGTGTCAACCCTCCCTGGTGCGGCAGCGCGTTCAGCCGTTCAGGGACTGCAGTCTAAGGTCACCGATGGAAACCAGAGCCAGGAAGAGTTGGACTGAATTCTGTAAGGTGTTTGATGTTCCTAAGCCTAAAGCGGCTCCTGTTAGGAGGAGCTGACGCTAGGACAGCGTCCAGGCTCTTGGCATCCTGGGTTCATTTTGTAACATTCCTCACTGTTTCTTACTCCAGGACAGGAACTCCCTTGCTCTATGCCTTTATGGGTATTTTAGTCTAAGACCATATCCCAAGTCACGGGATGACTCTGATTGTGCTGACTTTTGATGGTCATAAACCTACAGCTGCTCGCTTAGATACGTGACTGATGATTTGTGCATTATGGGTAGGATTCAAGAAGGTGAAAGAAACCCAAAAGTCAAACTCATCCTCACAGAACTGCTGGGTTAATTGGTAAGAGCTCAGGGCTATATGCCACCTGCACATATTTATGCAAGCAATTCAGTGGTTGCCAATGTGTGGGTTATGATAACTTTGGAGTCAAACAGATGATTGCTGTAACAGATATAGCAATGTACATATACATATATTTTTATATATCACAAATATGATTTCATAGCATTTAAAATAAGTGTTTCTTTTTAGAAAATAATTATTTTTAGGCAGATAAAATTGTCTTGTTTCTTACACGAACTATATAAGCTAGTTCAATAGTGCAGATGACGTCAAAGGCACACAATGCATGGGTTGCTTTAATCCTCATATCTTGCCATTCACATGTTACCTAAACACAGATTTCATCACAGGCCAGCTTTGGGATATGATATTAATAGACACATCTCAAAGTACAATGCACTAATTCACAAAATGGTTAAAAAAAAATAACCTCTTGCCCCACAGGTGTTCTTAGTTACAAGCTAGATACGTGTCCTTGAAAAGAAGAAAGCAGAGAGGGGTGTCCTCTGCCCATTTCCAAATGAGGATAAGTCCCCAAGGAGGCTATGGTTGCAGAGCTTTCTCTGGGAAGGAAGTCAATGGAACATAGATGAATAGAAGAGCTTGCCTAGCCATCTGTTAAAAGCAAATAGGCCCAGTTGAACGCAGATATATTTTTGCCCTTTATATCATCTGAAAACTGTGTGGTTTTTTGGCTCTTTATTCCCTGTAGTGCAGAGTAAACACTCGAGGCTTGATTAATTGATGGTGTCCTCCCAATTCAGGATTGGGACAGAAGTGGAAACAGCAGGGTATGATTTCACATAGTAATCTTCAAATGTTCAACAATTCTGTTTTGGAGGAAAACCCTTCCCAACTCTTGCCCTTGAGAAATAAACACTCATAGTTCATAATTTAGTATGGATTTCTAGGGTAAAATATCCTGAAGTTGACTAGTTTTAGCTGTGATATGACTAACATCAGTAATTTGTGAGTAATAACCCCTCTCCCCCAAAAAAAGCTGGCTTCTGAAATTCTCAACTCCGTTCTTTTGATCTATCCCCAGCTTCCTTGCAGATACCATGCGATATGGGAACTGTAGACTTAATGTTTGAATACAGCTGTCATTATCATGCATTGACAGCTGGAGTGAGGGACCAAAGTATCTCTGCAAGTATGACCAGAAGAGGAAGAAGATGTTAACAAGAGAGCTATGAGATGGAGAGTGTTACATGTGTTTTATTAAGATGATTGCTTCTCTCTCAGACATCAGGGAGAGCATAGAGCGGTAGAAATAGTCAGCTGTAGTTAGCTGAAGATTTGAACCAGCTGAAAACCGACAGGTATGAAAGATAGACGTAGGGGCAAAGAAAAGGTAGAATATATACTAACTATCCCCAATGACTTGCTCATCATGATTAAGACAGAATAAAGACAAACGCAACATGGCTACAGGAGCTTTAATTGAGAGATATCTCTTAAATCTTTGTTCTAAAACTACGTCACAAGACTACAGTGCCCTTGCAAAAAGAGTGTGACAGGAGCTCTAACTGTCGATTGAATCGGAAACTATTCCCATGTCATATTCAACGGTTATCATCTCTAATACAGCACATGTTCATCTTCCAGTCATAAGGAGATTATGGTGTAAACTGAACATGTAATTTTAGGGTAAAGGCCAAAATGTAGTAATTCTAAACCTTTTATTTGGGTTTTATTGCTACCCACAAGGAAGTCCCTGCTTTGCTTATAGGTCTATTCTTGGACACGTTTCATGGTAGAAAGTAAGCCTTACTGTATGTTAAAGAGTGCAGTGGGTCACTATCTGTAATGTAAGAAATCCTGAACCCTGGCTTTGAGGATGGTGACATGTATAGAGCATAATGCATCTGGGATAAGTTTCATTCTGCAATGTGTATCTACACAGTATCATTACTGAAACTGACAACTGGTGTTACCACTAAATAATCAGCTTTCTTCAGCACTCCAAGCTGACAGAAAAGTATTGGAAGATATAGTGATGACAGAAAGAACAGAATGGGAAGTTAAGTGGGGGTGGGAATATATGTGCTCGCCCCTCCTCAGTACTGACTTATTCCTTGGTTAGTAGTATTGAAGAAACCCAGCTACTGAAGTGGAATTCAGATGAGTCAGTGATGTTTTAATTCAAAAAACACTTTTGATAAACTTCTGGATCTGAACTCTCTGAATCAGAGAGGTATATCTGCTTCTGGAACATAATAGGAACCATAGTCACCATTTACATATAATAGTGTGTGTGTGCATATGTGTGTGTGTGTGTGTGTGTGTGTGCGTGTGTGTTTACTGTAATGCAACATATATGTGTGCAGGCCAGAGGAAGATATTAGTATCCTGCTCCACCACCCTCTGATTTATTCCCTTGATACAGGCCATCTCTCTGACCCTGGATGGAGGCTAGCCCCAGAAAATCCCATAATCCTATTTGCTGCCTGGGTGCTATGGCTACAAGAACAGTCAACCTTGGGTACAGGTCCTCATGCTGGCAGAGGAAGCTCTCTTATCCAGAAACCATCTTTATCACCCAAATTATAATATAGTTGATCCAGACCATCAAAGGTACTGACAGCTGCAATTATTTCTTAATGTTTTACCTTGTCTCTTTAGATGTTACTCAGAAAGACCACACAAGCAAGATTTTGAAGAAAGAAAGGCATGCATAAAGGCCCACATATTTTAAAACTCAATTTGCATAAAATATCAAGAACCCAGAGGTGATAGAGGCCAAGGCAGCAATACCCTTGTGTGTATGGAAATTCCTACAATTATGATGAAATAAATGATCTGAAATCATAAAATAGAAGCAACTGCCCAAATCTTTGAATGTCCTAAATGTCACTGAATTGCAAACTTTAAAATAGGGAGAATTTCATTGTTTTACACAACTGAAAGTAATTATATATCCCATATTAGCTTCATTTGTGTGTGTGAGAGAGAGAGAGAGAGAGAGAGAGAGAGAGAGAGAGAGAGAGAGAGAGAGAGAGAGAGAGAGGTACAGAGAGAGAAAGAGAGAGAGGTACAGAGAGAGAAAAAGAGAGTGAGAGAGAGACAGAGAGAGGGAGAGAGAGAGGAGAGAGAGAGGGACACAGAGAGAGGAGAGAGAGAGAGAGAGAGGAACAGAGAGAGAGTGACAGAGAGAGAGAGAGAGAGAGAGAGAGAGAGGGAGAGAGAGAGAGAGAGAGAGAGAGAGAGAGAGAGAGAGAGAGAGAGAGAGAGCAAGGATACACCCATATGTGTCCACTTGCATGACTGTGCCTGAAGGCTAGAGGACAAGCTTTGGCATTGTTACTCCTTAGGTCCTGTCAACCTTCACTGTGCCTAGTACTCTCTTTCCAACCTCTCCTTGCTCTCTTTTAAATTAATGGCTTCTTTGTAAGTAATCATTTACGAGTGCGTGCGCACACACACACACACACACACACACACACACACACACACACACACACACACACACCTCACACCCTGCTCAGACTGTATGCTCTTACATGCATCAATGTTATCAGGGCTAAGTATTTGGTATTGTATAACCAGTTGGAGTGTTTTCCCTGGTGCTTCCTTCTGGGTACCAAACAAGTCTGGATGCTATCTAGGGAGAGACTGACAAGCAGTGCAGAATGCTGTGTCTGCGGCTTCTCAGGGGGCAGGGGAGTAGCACCCAGGAGCCAGGACTTTTCAAACTGCTCTTCCTGGAGTTACTTTCCTTCCTGGAGATATACTGTTGGGCCAAGCAGATATTTATGGTCCTTTCTACCTGACAGATTTTACAACTTTATGATTTGATGTATCATTGCAACTTCCCAGACGCAGATGCCAGGAAGGGAATCAGAAAAGCAAAGCCTGGATGAAGGGAAAAGACAGAAAATATATATCAAGATGGATTCAGAACGTTGTGTGGCCTTTCAAAGGAAAAGGATGATATAAGATAAATCACCATTAGATTTAGAACATTGTGAGAGGAGTCACTAGAGAAGTAGAGATTTTAGGAAGAAAAAGACAGAGTGGAAGAAACAAACAAACAAAAAGAGAACTCTCCTAATAAAAGGGGAATGCAGCATGTTCATGGAGACAGAATACTGTCGAAGAAAGAGCAAAGGATGATGCCAAGATCCAGGACAATACAAAGGAAAAGAAACAGAGGGTAGATGTCTCAGTGCAGAGGGGCAGAAAGACTCTGGGTAGATGGTGGAGGAGACACTGTTCAAGTGACAAGAAGGCACATGAAGAGTATAAAGGGGCGGGGGAATGGGCACTCGAAGAAGCAGCAGCTCAAAAACTAAACAAGACCTCAGAGTACATTTGGGGAAAAGTAAAAATCAACTCGTGGTAGGGCAGATGAGTTTCTATGTGAACCATGGGCGAGAGGCAGATGAAGATGCCAAAGGGAATGTCTCAGGAAGTAACAGCCCGACTGAAGAGACCCTGGAGTGAAGGCATTGGACGGATGCTGATGACATCTGAGTGTGGTAGACAGCGGGTGCAGTCAATAGAAGGAGGGAGGAGAGTGCAGGGAAAGCTTCACAACCCTGACAGAGAAAGAAGACTAATGATGAAGAAGATGTAATGGGTTGGTTTCAAAGACAGTGCACAGCCCCACAGAAGGCAGGGTGGGCACTCTATCTCACGGTGGAGCCAAGGACGAAAGACTAATGCTCACCACAGGGAACCCCCCGGGGCCTCACGACATTCCATCCTTGAAGGCAACTATGCCATGGGCCGCAGATATCATTTTGCACACAGGGACATTAAACCCAAAAACCCAGGGTCACAGGTGGCCAACAGATGCAATAGGTGGTCAAAGGATGCAAACAGACCTAGAAGCCCATTTCAGTTTAATCTGATTGCCTGATTCCATTCAATTGTGGATGTGCCTGACTGGTCAAGCTTCTTTTGCTAGCATCCTCCATTCTCTGGTTCTAGCCAAACGACACCCCTGCTCCGTGCTGCCCGTGTTTCCAGGAACTTAGGATATGTCACTATTGAAAGGAAGCAGGCTGCTGACGGAAATGCATTGCCGCCACCTTCCATTCTGCATGCTCTAAAGTAGCCACACTGAGGGCTCTTCTCAGAACCCGGCTGTTGGGAGTGTGGGACAAACTCCTGAGCTTTGCAGCAATCCACTCTCAAGCACACATTTCAGGTGAAAGAGTGACCATGGAAAATCTCCTCGAGTTTATCCTTTATTCACAGCTCTCTCCAGCCACCTTCGTTGACATTGACTTTTATTCTTCTGAAAATTATCTGATCAAAGTTCACATGCTTTTAACTGACATTCACTTATTTTCAAGAGACTACCATGTAGATTAATCACATGCCCAACTTTTGTCATCACTGAGAACTTCTGAATTAAGTATAATAATGATTCTCACAGTCAGATGAAGAAACAACTCAGAGAGGTTGATGGATATGTTCAATGTCACACTATTTCTAACTATAGAAATTACAATTGAATCTAAAGCCGTTAATGGGTATCAGCAAATTAAAATGGAAAGAATTAGCAAGGAGAATTCACTTATATCAACTAATTAATTCAAGAAACACAGGAAAGCGAGCATAAAAAACGCAGTGACGTAGCATTAGATCCACAGGAACTTAAGTTAGGACACACTCTTGGCTATATGGCTGGAGAGTTTTAACAGACTGACAGGCAACACAACACTTTAACAATTAAGCTCACTAAGAACACCAAACATATATTGACGTAGAAGGATCCAGGAGGGTATCAAGCAGGAGGATATCAAGGTAACGTTTCACAAGCTTGGGAGGCATGAATCTGGGGAAGACTCTGTCCAGAAGATATGAGTGGCAAGACAGGAAGGAACACTCACACTTTCCTTGTCTCATTTTTTGTAATATATTTAAGTTATATTTTAGATTTTGTCATAGGGACCAGAGCTGCTCCTCAGAGTAGGGTCCTACTCAGCGTGCACAGGGCTCTAGATTCAGTCCTTAGGGTGCCCACCCATTTTTACTTGAATTTATCTCATATGTAGAACAACGGAAAATATTATTTATTCAAGTTTTTGTTACAGATTACAGGATAGACATTCACTTTACTCCTTCAGACCAAACAAGCCAGTTTACCTAAAGAAAGAAAGGCCTAGTGTCATATTGACAGTTGAGAGTGGATGCTATCTACCTCCCCACTGGAACCACAGAGAAGAAAGCATGGTTTTCTCCTTTCTGATTATGCAGAACCTAAAGGCTCGATAGTGACCAAAAATTACACCAGCCTTGGAATCATGCCTGGATGCATGAGAAACCCTGTCGAGTCACAGATCAGATACCCTTCATATCAGACATTTACACTATGATTCATAACAGTAGCAAAACCTAGTTACGAAATAGCAACGGAACACTTTTATGGTTGGGGTCACCAAATCATGAGGAGCTGTATTAAAAGGTTGCAGCAGTAGAAAGGTGGGAAACCACTCCCATAGACGAATCCATGACTGAAACTGGAATCTTGAAAGTATGGGTGTTTGCAGGCAAATCAAAGCGGAACAGAGAGTGGGCGTCAGCTATTATTTAGTCACAGGGACAATAAAATACCAGGAGACAGGGCATCACACTAAGTGACTGTGATTGTGGAGGACAAGTGCGGTCAGCATATATTTATCATAATTTATCATCAGCATCATCAATAACGTAATAATGTGGTCGGCAGAGCTGCCTACGCTGGTGAGAGTTACCTGCAAATTGCCCCAAAGGGCATCGTTTCCAGCATTGGGTACCAAACAGGTGAGGGCAGCCTATTCTTTCTGCTTCTGTACTGGTTTCTTTGGTGTGTCCGAACTCCTGTGGGGCACACGCTATAGTCGTTCACATGGCAAATGTCCACTTTCATACAGAATGCCACAGGCGGTTAGGGATCTGGTAGTGGATTTTCTGTGTGCTCTTCTTTGTGTTTTAGTAAAATTTCCATTTTTGGAGATTAAATTTACTTTTATGACTGCCGTAATGTAACTAGCATACATTTTCATCCCGTTAGCTACTTGTAAATGAACGATTTTGTGAGCCACCATCACCAGTATCCATATCCAGAAACTGTTCGTTATGCCAAGTAGAAAAGCTGTCCTCATTAAAATTGAGCCTTTCCGGAGCCGGGAGACATGGCTCAGTGGTTAAGACTTTATACTTCTCTCCCAACAGACTGGAGTTCCTGACCTTTTCTTACACACAGAGTACACTGACATGGCTACTCTGCCAAACCCGCTCGCCAAGGCAGGCCTCCATACCTGTCCTGCTTCTTCTGTGGGCTTGGGGATACAACCTCTTGTCTTCACGCTGTGAGTCGTAAGTGTTTCGCTTACTGAGCCACCGCCACAGCACCACAACGCAGATTTCATCCATCTACTTGAACATTATAGCTCTGTTAGCCTGGTACCTGATTTTTCGGGCACAACATTGTTAGACGCGCACATACAGCCCAGTCGCTTACTGCCTCTTTCCAGAGAAAAGGCCATGGTCCATCCAGCCAAACTAGGTATGGCCTGCGCTTAGAAATGGCTTTAATGAGTGTTAGAGGCTAGAAGCTCTCTCAAAGTAAGGGTTAAGATCTCTTATTGATTAAGAGGAGACCATGCTTTGAAATGAAAAACAAAAACAAACACACACAAAAATAAAACAACCAACCGACCAATGAAAATTCCAAAACATGTGGATCCCTGAGAGGGAACCGGAAGGAAGATCCTTGACTATGGAAAACAGAGAAACTAACACATGACAGCGTGGGAGGTTCCCAGGGTTGGAGATAAGGACAGTCCCTCGTCGATAACAAACGCCAGATTCCAAGAAAGGCAGAAAGCTATTCATGTCCTCACGTGAGTTTTATGTCCCAGTTCACTGACTTGGAAAAATCAGAACATACGGGGATTTTCAGAAAAAAAAAA
The DNA here is from genome assembly GCA_030556225.1 of Cricetiscus sungorus. Classification (NCBI taxonomy): domain Eukaryota; kingdom Metazoa; phylum Chordata; class Mammalia; order Rodentia; family Cricetidae; genus Cricetiscus; species Cricetiscus sungorus. The sequence goes on along the minus strand of JANBXA010000741.1, from coordinate 55,357,687 downwards.
TAATCTGGAAGTTGAATTAATGGATAAACTTTTTCTCTTTTCTGTCTAAGATACTCACAAGCAAACGAAAGCCAAGTAAAGAAAGATGCCGCGAAGGGCATATTCATCGATAACCCTGGTTGGATTTTAAAGGTGTATGATGCCACAACACCAGCTCCATCATCACATAAATGTAATTCTAGTGTTTATCTGGGTTGGGGATGGCATTTATTGCCTCACTCGCTGCCTCTGAAAGCAAGCTGTTTACTTATCTAGCCGCGTTTCTCACACTGTTTGCCTTTGGAAAAGAACATCTCCCGAATCTTTGCTAAGCCTTAAATAAATTATGCATTAAATTGTAGTTTTGCTATGAAACATATTTTGTTGCAGGGACAACGATTTCAACCCACACCCAACATTGGCTATGTCTATTAATAATTTAAGAAAAATTGCTTGGACACTACTATCTACAGTTCATGAATTTACAGTGAAACATGATTAAACGACTCCACGGCTAGAAATCAAGCTACCGAGTAAGCATGCATTCTCCACGAGGGCTCATAAGAATAATTGGATCTTCTAAAAGAAAAAAAAAAGTTAAGCAAATCAATCAAATCAATCTAGCTTGACACAATGGGTTGTCATGCCCGCATAAAATGAAATTTATGCTACATGAATATGTATTCAAGTTGGAGGAAATACGAGAGGAGGAATATAGTCATGTAATGGGGGCTCTTTGAATGCAGGGTTGACAGTTAAGATTTTATTTTCGTAAAGAGTGAAGTATCTGTTATTACTACTGGAAGACAAAGTTAATTTTGGACCAGTTAAAATCATATAACTGATGACTAGCTTTATTGTTCCTAATTTAAAATTATTGAAATATGTTCTTATCATTGGGAGAATGTCTTAGAAGTTACAACATAGAATAGATTAATTCTCCTGAATGATGAGGGTAGTAAAATTAAGTATACTTCTTAGAATTGAAACACAACGGGGTAAACTGATGAGTAAGAAGCAGCCAGGAGCGTTTCCTTCCATCTCTGAGCTGTACGTGCTCAGACTGTGTTTTCTGCACAAAGAGGTTCTTTTAAGACCTAGCTAATTCTCACAAGAATTTTAGCAAGGTCTGTGCCACCTACAAAAATGCCAGAGCCAAGCTCTGAAAACTTCCTACTGTGGTGGTTAAAAAAAAGGACAACTATAGAAAATGAAAAAAACAAGAGACCCCTTTGGTGTAGCGCCTCAGCGCAGAGGGTCTGCAGGGCTGATTCACACGAAGGTCTTATCTTGCTAGTAGGTATAACTGCTCTTGTACAGACTTATCCATCATAGAGACATCGGACAACTAAAGCACCATTTGATCTTTGGTTTTACATTTGGGTATTCATATGGATACCTTTAAAAAGCTAAATCAGGGAGTACACATTTCTAGTCCCAGAATTAAGAATGTTAAAAAAAAAAAAAAAAACAGTAGGATTGCAAGTTCTAGGTCACCCTGGGCTACATAGCAATGTATACAAAGCAACAAAACCAAAACCAAATGGTATCCATGAGTTGGTCTCCTTCTTCAACACTGTGTTCCTTTTCTCTGGTTTAATAATTAAGGTGTGGTTTCAGAAGTCAGAACATCCCATTGCTCCTCTCTTTCCTCTCTGGGTGGGCCATCCTGTTTCACTGTGGCACAGGGTTTCCTCCATGAACTTGGTTGGATGTAGTAGCTGGGTGATGGGGGCCTCTTCTTCTCACGTTGGAAGAATGTGTCACTGAGTTACCTTTTAAACTTTACATGATGAAGTCACCCATCAGGTAAAAATTAACACCTCACCCCCTGCAGACACAGGATACTGGTCCACTTTGTGAAATCAAAGCATATTTCATGAAGGCTGAAAACTGTAAGATTCATTGAAGGACTGCAGGTTTCCATGCATGAACCAGATTGAGCCTTATTAGTGTCAAAAGTTGAAGGCCGAACTTTGATGGTTAGGAAAACTGCCTTAGATGGAGCTATAGTCAAGGGTGGAAATTTCGACAAACTACCGACACACGAGAAACTTTTCATCCCTAAGCAAAATTGTGACCCATTAGGTCGCATCCCCATGCCAAACACTTAGAAGGGCTGAAGAAACTTTCACAAACACCCTTTAAACAGACGATGAACTGGGAAGAAACAAGCAAACGGACCATGGTCCAAGATAAAACTAAAATCCAGGCGCCCAGCGGATGTTCAAGTGGACCAGGGAAGGACTGGTCTAGAGGTTGACAGGCTGGTATTAAAGGACTTTGGGTTTTCATGTTCCATTTAGGAAATAAGATCTCAGCAAGGTAGAACAAAATTCCACACTAACATTCTCAAAACAAAGAAGACCGACATAAGTTATTTTGTTTGTATCCTCAAGCTAATGTTAGGAGGACAATTATTGAATTTCCATATAATCTGCAATCTTGTAGCTAAAGAGATAATTTTAAAAGAATATATACATTTGCGATTGAATAAACCATATTAAACGTAAAAGTGGATGCTAAAATTCATTGTGTTGTTGTATTTTACTATTTTTGCCTCTGAGGTTGTTTATGCCAGTTGGATCTCTCTATTGAAACATTACATGGTGTGTTATTCCGCACACTGATTTGCCAATGCCTGTTCCTTAATGTTAGACTAGTAGCTTGAAATTGGCCACAATAGGAGACGTTCGCTATGGAGATTGGCAAGTGCTCTAGGGCTACATTTATTGTTTTGTTGATTGTCTAGACATAATCAAGTCATGGAAATGCTGTAGACAATATAGATTAAACGGAAAAGTGTGGCATTTCTTCAGTGACTGGTGTATCAGAAATGCATTGTCTGATGTGGAACCTTGTGATACATCGTTTTCCTCATGGTCACGTTGAATTGTTTGCAGTATATACTTATGCCAGGACCCACTCACCTTTGCTTTTATTAATTAACAAAGTGAGAAAAATCACCTGGTAGTTCAGGGAGCGTATAATCACAGCACATGTGATGGTAAGGTAGGAGGATTGCCGAGTTCAAGCCTAATCTGACTCCAAGGTGAGAACCTCCATCAAAAAACCAATAGACTAAATAAATACAGGTTAAAAAAATAAACAGTACAAATCCTGGACCAATGTCTATGGTATAACCTTAGGCGGGCTGAAGATTCAAACACAGTCAATATTGGTGAAAGTACACGACTACTTAGACATAGACTATGGTGGTCACAGAGGAAAAGAGAACCCTGATCTCAAACCTATGCAGCAAATGGCGCAGTATGAATGTAATTCTCTCACATCCCTTTTCTGCTCAAAGAATTTCAGAGGGCAACAACAGGATATCAGAGGGGTCCTAATGAGGGCACAGCATTAATAGTGTAGCAGAAATCAGAGACCTCAAACCAGACCGGTGACTCTTTGCAAAGAACACTTGCAGGTAAAGATATATGAATGAAGGCATTTACTGCGTGACTCCTTGAGTCAGACTACAGCTTCCATGATGAGATTGAGTTTTTCATTTGTTTTCACTCATAATTTTATTTTGGGAGTAGGGAGAGGTTGCAAGGGCAGAGGGCAGATACAAGAGGATGGGAAATGAACGGGATCAAGATGCACGATGTGAAAGACACAAAGCATAACTACAAAGAAAGTTAAATAAAGAACATGGAAAATGTAACCCTGATAAAGTATAAATGAATGGGGTTGGATTACTACTCATTCCTTTAACTGCTCAGTAGCAGTACAGGAGCAAAATAGAAACTGGCTGGCTTTCAGTTTAAATTGCCCAGGCACTGAAAGAAATTGGGAGTGTGACTTAGCTTATATAGACTTACGGAAATCATACACCTCCTTTGCATGAAAGAATTCCTCCAAGCAAAGGGCTACAGTTGCATGGGGCATTTGAGGAGCACAGCCCATCCTTAACAGGTGACTCATAAAGCACTTGGAGAGACAGGTTGTTGCTTCTTGGGAGGAAAGTTCAGATGTGGGAGCCCAGATGGATCCTCTCATTCCTGGGGGTGGGGGACAGAAAAGCTACCATTCATGAAATTGATGTTTTGGTTTTCATTATTTGTTTGTGTTTTAAACCAAACTACACCGGAATGACAATGACATTTATACATACAGAAGAGATGACAGCCTTACCTCTACAGATAGAATTTGAGAGTAATGGTGATTTAACCCATTACTGACTCATGCAACAAATATTCGGTATTTGTCATTGTCTTATGTTGCTTATGGCCAGTTGTATGGTTGGAGAGGCTCAGATGATCTATACAGGGAAGTATTTGGGGGATGGTCAGAGAGCCTATAACAGAACTTCATGGGAAGATCATGAAGACAGACATTAGAGCCATATTACAAAAGTCTTAGTACTGACTTGAGTTTCAAAGAAGGAGTAGCTGTGTATATTCCTACCTCAGAGGGGTTGGGGTAAAGGAATTCAGACGGAAAGATAGCACAGCCTACAGGGGAGAATAAGTAGCTACAGATGTGTTCCAGCAGTAGCCAGTGTGACCTGAGACCAACAATCCAACAACCTATGAGAACGAGAATCCTGCCTTCAATCCTGATCTGCCATAACTGAGCCTTTAGAGAAGACTGCTGTCTTAGATACCATCTAGACAATTACACTATAGCTCATGAGCCACTTGCAGATAAACTTAACCCACATTCATGACCCACAGAAACTTTGACATCATAAGTGTAGGTTTTAGGATGCTGAGGTTTGGAGAGATTTATTTCACACCAATAGCTCACTCATTCTGTTAGCAGACTGCTTCTGGGGGTAAATTGCTTTCTGTTACCATGAATTGGGGTCATAGCTTATGTTCACATTAGACCAAGTTGCTCTTATGGAGTAAATGCTCCGTAGCAGCAGCCAGTTGGGAATTCCTCTAATGCTTGACTGCTGTTCTTTATGCTTGGCTGGAGAACTCCAGCAAGCATGTGGGAGAGATTTCTTTATACCAGGTACCGCCAAAGAAAAAACCACCAATAATAAGACTCAGAACTCATATTACACCATCATTTGGTACCATATTATAGTTCTGTATATTTTTTAAAAAATCTGTTTACACTTATTGCTCAGATTCAGAGTCTAGCATGCAAAGGCTACACTGTCTCTTTTCCCAGAAGGGGCTCTTTGAGACTTGGAGCACTGTCTTATGAAACAGCTTTTACTTAACTGTCTCTTTGATGAATACACTGTTTCCTGGATGGTCTTATTAGTGCTGGGATGATTGGCACATTGTCTCTCAGGGAAGTCAAAGAAGCGACATAAAACTGTGCCTTAGTTTGTTCCTGTGAAAGAAGCTGAAATTTTGACTTCTTTGTCAGTCGCTTGACTATTCCATGTCTCAGACAAGTTTTTGAATAGATAATACAAAATCCACTAGTGACTAGAGTGTCAGAATTTATCCGGAGAGGAGAATGTATTGCCCCTAATGACATCTGAGACAATTGGCTATTGGATTGCATTCAAATCACAATTTGAGATTTGTGTCCTTCTGAGTTTAGATCGGGGGATCTGAAAAGTCGACTTTTGGGTTATAAAGAATGTCGGTAATGATCTCATATGATCAGCCAATCAGAAGGGAACACCTTTATTTGCTGGCCACTGTTCTTTGAAATACACTATGCTCTGTAGTCCTGATACGGACCTCTCTGTGTAGCAGTGCTTGAAGATTTTAGTCTTTACCTTTATTCTGTAATTCTTCTTCTGCCAACTGGAGAAAATGCCCTATTTAGTTTCTCCTCAGTGTGAACATTAAATGAAGCAACGTATTGATGCGGTTTGCAGAAGGAAAGAAATAGGCAGGGAGAAAGAGAGCAAAAAGAAAATGATGTTTCTAGAATGTTGGTGTCCTTGTTGTTGTAGCTTACCCGTAAATTTAGATGATTGGACTAAGTTAGAAAATCCAGAACCTTAACTTAGTCAGTGCCCTCCTCAAAACGACATCCTCTCCCATGCAATGTAAACAGTTCAGATACAATGCGACTATCCGAATCTGGTCTTTCACCAAACAATCGTCTTATATGTTTTCCTTATCTGTGCTATACACTTGGCAAGTCAGTACTTTCCTCAAAACAATGAAGAATTCCTCCTGTTTGACAACGCAAACCTTCCAAGCACCCCAACATCTAGACAATTGAATGCTTTCAGACATATTTGACTTCCCCTTTATTTTTCATTGCAACTCAGCCAAGTCTCAACAGCCTCAATTGCAGAATCTTTTTTAAAAAATAATATCTGAACATTTTTTCTTTTTCTGCAAAGGAAAGCCTATTCCAACAACAACAACAAATAAACCAAAACCAAAACCAAAAACAAATACATGAGTTGAATGCTCAGGATTGGGAACCTGTCATCCTCACCACCTCCTGAAGCTCTTAAAACAATGAGGAGGAGGGGTCTTCTTGTCTTTCACTTTTTGGGTGCCTCTCTAAATCGTTCTCATTTTATTTGTGTCTGAAAATGCTGGTCACAGAAATGTATTCTGAACCCCATGTTCCAGTTACATCTTTTAATATGCTTATTTTCATTGTAAGTATGTATGTATGTATGTATGTATGTATGTATGCATGCATGCATGTATGTGCATGTGTGTTTATGTGTATGGCATGTATGGGAGGAGGCACCGGAGAACAGCCTCAGTATCATTGCTCGGGTGCTTATCATGTTAGATTTTTGAGATAGGGTTTCTCATTGGCTTGGAACATGCCAGGTAGACTCTGCCTTCAAACCAGTAAGCACTGAGTGTCTGCTGTGTCTGCCTCTTCAGGTCCAGGTCTATAACAAATGCCACCAACATCAGCTTTGTTCAAGTGTGGGCTCTGGGGATTGAACTCAGGTGTTGTGATTGGAAAGCTAACACTACTGAGAGAACTAGCTCCCCAGTATCCTTATTTTCACGTATAAACAACTGTTAGAATAACATGGGAGGTTCTCTGAAATCTCACAGTCAGTGTGAGCCAACTGTGGTAGGTAGCTCAGCCTTAATTCTACAGATTGAGAAAGAACCGTTTGGGCTTAAAATTAAACTGAAACAAAAGTTGAGCTTAAATGGTGCCTTAGACTTCAATGGTCACTGGATTGTTGCGATCTAGAGTTAAATGATGTTGAAATATGACTTCATTTACTAATTTGGCTTCTTCTGTTCCGGAGCTGTGCTGGATCCTCATCATGGAAAGCTGGCGACACTTGCCATGCAGTCTTCAAAGAACTGTGAAACCATTTCCAGGGTGCAAGTAAGCTTGAATTACGAAGGGCCTGTTCGTGGAGGGTTGATCTCCAAGACGATGAGAGTTCTGTTGGAAACTTCTCAGTACTTGAGTATTATTACTTGTTTTTAAAAAGGACAACTGTATTTTAAAATAAAAGTGACTTGCTGGAAAGCATTAAGTACTGGATAGACCAGTCAATTGCTCTTCTAGAAATCATACAGAAAAGGGAGGACACTACTGGCAGAGAACGCTCAGGTGTTGAAAGTATTTGAAGCTACACCCTGTGCCCTGGGTATAGTTTTCCAAGGCTGTGATTTGTGCCTAGATGAAGAGTTAATTAAGAGCTACAATGGCCCAAGAGAAATCCCTCCAAGTGTCTAAAGATGTGACTGGCTTGAAAACCAACAAAGACTGTTTTACTGTACGGATAGCTATGCTTGAGTTAAACAGTGTTCTTGAATAAAATTGTCACTTGATTTGGACTACTATTCTAGCTATTTCTGAGGATTGAAAATGGATGCACATGAAGCCATATAGGCTTAGCAGAATCACAGGTAAGAAGCCACGGGGACAGAAGCATCAGTGGCACCCCACCGTGGATGGTCACCTTTGCTCAGTGTGATCCTGTGATCCTGTGGTGAAGCAAGGCCAGCACCTTCCCCTGCTTTTCCTGTTCCCTCATGGCTGCCTCTCATCCATTCTCCCTACTGAGAGCTGGACCTGACAAACACCACTGGCGAGGACTAGAATTAGGGCACACGTCCACCTAGTAACTGTGAAACTTCAGCTGGGTGTCCAAACTTACGACACTGCACACAGTAGTCGGCCATGATGCATGTCTAAAGCATGTGTCTTACATTTGAACCACTGTCCTGTGAGCGTGACTATGGCATCATTGAACCACGGAAGACGGTCCATGAACAGACAAGCCCTGTGTGTCTTCCACTGAGTGAGATTTCCAGGTAAGCCTTTCATGTTTTCCTTATGGGGCTCCTGTTTGAGTTTTATCTTTAATGCGTTGGATAAATAAATAACTCACTTCATTTTTATTTCCCATTCCATGAAATGCTTCTCTCAAGTAACTCGATTAGTGTTCAAAACAAATATTTGAGTAGGTGCATAATATAATTAAAATTTCATAAAAGTGCTATAATCATAGTAACTCCGCGATAAGAAACTTTATTAACCAGACAAATAATTTCTTTTGATTTCTGATGCACTTTATTTCTCCAATTTGGTATATACACGCATATACATAAGTACATGTATATGAATCTGTGTCCCTATATACACAATGAACCCAAATTTCCTCTCCCCCAAGGGATTTTGTTTATAAGGGACACTTGATAACCATTACTTTCTACTTACAAAGAACAAGTAATTTCTGCAGATTTATCCATGAGTAACTTCAGAGGGTGAAGATAGACAAGTAAATTTCATTTATATCTTCTGAATAAATGACCTGACATCCCAGAAAGCTGTCAGGAACTATGGCTTAATATGCAACCACATTATATTGAGATAGCAAGTGATACTGTTCCTCTACAATGCAACATAGCTCACCAGTGCCAAATACTTCAGTTCTGATGTAGAGTGGTGACTGATGTCATGCATAATTCATAGGCAAACTTTTGGTGTTCACGTGTATCTGTGTGTTTATCTGACTCTGTGTTTCTTTAGGATTGACAAGTTTGTCATTGATTCCCAACTTCCATGCAAATAAAAATCAGGAAGGGAATTTTGAAAAATTCAGGTGTTCAAACACATAAGCTCTGACAGGAACAGGAGATGTTTGACTTAGGGATGTGCTTTGTGTATGTATTCAGGTACAGGTGTGTGTGTGTGTGTGTGTGTGTCTGTGTGTGTGTGTGTGGTTTCTGAGGATTGAACACATATATTCATGTTTGTGGTGAAAATAGAGACTGAGTTATTTGCCTCCTGGAATCTGCATATTCATAATAAGCACCCAAGTGGTTTGGATGCAGATGCAAAGAGCTTCCCTTTAAGGTAAGGAAGACTTCCCAGGACTGAACTCTGCTCTTTATGCTAATCCCACTTCATCTCCTCCTGAGTCTAATGACATTCTCTGCCCACTTAAAACAAGCTGTTCCATCTGCCCATGTCATGAATGACACCATAGAGTGAAGTTTAGGAGAGCTCTCCAGGAGAAATACAACGTGAGTTACACACATAACGTTAAGCTTTCTAATAGCTTCATTTTTTTTAAGGAATTAAATTTGTGAAATTAAATCCTAAGAAAACATTTGGAATATAAATTTCCATAGCTAATCCATAGGAAAATGTTAACAAAATAATTTACATTATTTTCCCACATGAAATTTTCATAGTGTAATTTGTAGTCGTCCATTTCAGTTAAAAAAAAAACGGCCAGTGGAAAGGGGAGAGGAAATTAGGAGAAAGAGAAGGGGAGAAGCAGAGGGGAGAGGAAGGCATGAGGGAGCAGGAAGACTGAGTCCAGGGAAGAATAGAGGAGAGCAAGAGATACCATGATGGAGGGAGCCATTACAGGTTTGAAGAGAAATTTGGCACTAGGGAAATGACCAGAGACCTACAAGGACGAATCCAACTAACAATCTAAGCAATACTGGAGAGGATACCTTAAATGGCCTTCCCTGATAATGAGATTGATGACTACCTTATTTGCCATCCTAGAGCCTTCATCCAGTAACTGATGGAAGCAGAAGCAGAAGCAGAGACCCTCAGCTAAACACTGAGCAGAACACCTGGAATCCAGTTGCAGAGAGGGAGAAATGATGGTCAAAGGGGTCAAGACCAGGCTGGAGAAACCCACAGAAACAGATGCCCTGAACAAGGGGGAGCTCATAGACTCCAGACTGACAGCTGAGAAACCAGCATAAGACCGACCAATACCCCGTGAACATGGGTCTCACTTAGGAGGCCTGGGAAGTCTATGGTACCTCTGACAATGGATCCAGAATGTATCTCTAGTACAGAACTGAACTTTGGGAACACATTCCCCATGGAAGGATACTCCCTTAGCTTAGAGACAAGGGAGAGGGCCTAGGCTCTATCCCAAATGACTTGACAGACTTTGATGATCCCTCATGGAAGGCCTCTCCTTCCCTGGGGAGTGGGTAGGGGGAGCCTATGGAGGGCATGGGAGGTTAGGAAGGAGATGGAACTGGGATGGATATGTAAAATAAGGAAAAATATTAAATAAAGAAAAGAAATGGCCACCTTTCAACGATGATAGGTATGGGTCGCAAAGGGCTTGTAGGATGGCACAGGGGAACAAGCTGCTTTGTGAAACTACCCTGAAGTGTCCAGATTCAAATGAGCCACATGACATGAACCTGAAGAGGAGACAGCCTCTTAGTTTGCATGTATCTGCGCAAGTCACAAGAATATAACAACGGACAAAAATGGTCTGTGGATGTGAAGCCACTTACTGCAGATCCTTTTATTCGGAGGGCTCTGGGATTTCAAAAAGTAGGGCAGATTCTATGGAAGTGGTAGACTTTAGTTAGATCATTAATTGTCCTTAAAATTCTGTAAAGGTCCCAATCTTTTAGATAATATTTGGTAAAAATTAATTTAGTATGTTGTTGGATTTAAGCTCATGGCTTCTTAACAATACACTCAGGTATCTGGGAAGGGCTGGATAGTCAGTTTCTACTCTATACTGTGTCCACAAGAGTACTGGTGGGAATTGACATTCATAATACACTTGCCACGTCAATCACTTACACGGAATTGACACAGTATCTCACTTAATACAACAGCGCAGTGGGATGGCTAAATTCTTCACTCCATGCTGCAAAGGAACAAATTAGAAACAAAAACAGAGCAAAGCCCCGACTCCAGTGAGACAGAGCCAAAGCTATAAACAGGCAGCTGGGCTCTGGCCAGTTATCTTAACGTACAGAGCAGAGTTTCTTAAGCCGGGAAGTGGCACTTGATGGCAGGGGAAGCTTTTGTGAGGGAGGCCTCCCTGGAGGACTCTGTGATCTTCAGCAGCATCCTTGGAATATGCTGCCGATTATGTTTTAGGGGGACCTCACTTTAAAGTCATAGGAAGTGACAATGTCACCCCGCTTTACCAAATGTCCCCTCGGAACAAATTTTCTGACTGAGGACCTCTGCTGCACATAACTTGACTCTCAGAAACATACACAAAGCATGCACAAAACATACACAAAGGTGGTTTTTAGCTGGGGACTACGGGACAAAGTTAGGAGGGAGGGAAGACGAACTGATTTTAAGTCGGGCTTTAATATCAGAAGACGGAAAATTGGTCTTCTCTAGTAACTATGGAAGCCCGCTGTGAAGACACATTGACTTTAGCCCAGTCAGTTTTGTTTTGCCTTCTGACCTGCTGTACTATTAAAAATTAAATGAAAACAACAACAATAACAACAAACCATCTTGCGTTTGTTTAAGAAACTGGGATTATGATAAATTGGCATGAGAACACGAGTAAACACTTTAGCCAGACTTCACCCCAGTTACATCAGCCTTCTCATTTGTATTTTCATAATTAGATAGCTGCATAGCATAACATTTTAATAATTTGGTTAAGATCTACTAGCTAGGAAGATGGAAACATTTGAAAGTAAGACGAAACTCTGGATTTTGGCACTGACCATGACATACTCTCCTTGTTCCCCCAACACCCAAATATAATACAGTATTCATCCAACCACGATATTTGAAATGGGGGGCACAAGACCAGTCTTTGGAGGTGTCTGGGAACAAATAGTTGTTTTTATGCAGACAAATGAGTAATCGAAGTGGAAATCACTATTTTGTGCCTCAACGGTCAGTATGACCCAAGGAGGGAGTTCCATCGCCTTCTGCATGATTGCAGGACAGGGGGTAGAGAGGGAGAGAGGGGGAACTGCTGGTTGGGCACAGACCAGAGCTCGTGAACAGCCGCTCCACCATGAATGGTCATCATTTTGACTGAACCATCATGGGAGAGATCTATCTGCACAAAATGTTCTTAAACAAACAGAACCATGTGTAACTGTTACGAGCACATTTTTTTTTTCCTGCCAGCCCAGGCCCACCACCACACCAGCCCCCAATAACACACAGAGACTCTGTATTTGATACAATGCTATTGGCCTGTTACTTGTTTCTTATTGGCTAGCTCTGTCTTAATGATTAACCCACTTCTATTAATCTAAGTAATTCCATGTGGTCTCATCTTACCGGACAGCAGGCCCAGACCTCTGTTCTCTCCAGTTTCTACATGCTGACACCTCCCTACACCTTCCACTTTCCTCCGTGTCTCTTAGGTCCTCCTATCTTCTTTTCCTGTTGGCCAACAGTGCTTTACTCATTAACCAATACAAGAAACATATTTACAGAATGACATCTCCCATCCTCTCCTCTTTTCTGTCTAAAATAAAAAGAAGGGGTTTAACCTTAGCATAGCAAAATATATCACACAACAGTTATCAAATAAGAATCACAGTTAACAATATTTTGTCCATTAACATTTAGTAAGATTTAAGAAAATACTCCATCATCTATCCTATGTTTGTGAGTTTAAAGTCCTATATGTAACTTATCTTTAATCCTAACTAAGGAAAACTATAACCATAACTATCTGTCTTCAACTCCTTCAAAGACCACAGAAGGATAATATATAAACTCTAGAAATGACAGAGATGACTCACTGCTTGGTCAGTCACCCAAAGTTCTTCTGTAATGTTCCATCTTCAGCCCATAGGCCATGGTGTGTCTGGCAGGGAAAAATCTACTCATAACATGTAACAAAATTCATGTTTGCAATCAGCATTCTACTTACAGAGGTGATTAAACAGCGGTTAGCCTGACCTGCGTGCCCTGTTTGACAGATGACTGAAAATCATAGAAAGAGAGCTGACAACTCCATGAATGAAGTAACAGAATAATCAGTAAGAATGGCTTTGCTACGAAGGTGCTGTTTCAGAAGTACATTCAGGGTTATTTACATTTTTAAGTATTGGGCTCCGACAGCATTACTATTTATAGATCTGTCTTTGCTTAGTCTTTCCCACCTGGTTTTGAAACATTTCTCCACTTTGGATGGCTCAGCATTATGGGAGTTGAATCCCTGTCCTGTGTAGTCCTAGAGCCTGTACTTAGTGGCTGTGTGACCCGAAGCTGCAATTTCTTCAGCTACCAGGTGGGCATAATTGTAGAATCTACCTGTGGGGTTAAGGTGGAATTGTATCATTGCCCCTGGGTTTTGTTTCTAGTTTTTCTTTTTCACTCTTCTTTTCCCCTTTTGTCTTTACTTCTTTATTCCTTCTATACCCCTACTTTCTGCCTCTGCATATAAATTCACCTTTGTTCTTAAATTATACTATTCAGACAAGTGACTACACTTTCCCTTTTCTCTCTTGCTAAAAAAAATAATCAAACAATCCATCCTCCCAACCCCGGCCCAGTCAACCAATGGCAACAGGACTTTTCATTCAGTTGCTAAACTCAAATTGGGAAGTCTTTAGACCCTCCTCCCCCTAGTCCCTACTGCTACAAGTTGCAATGGTTTGCTATTCCTGACTTTGTTTAAATCTACCATTCACCATGGAAGCCGGAAGCCGGACCATTAGCACTTCTGTCATGACCCCAAGTGACCTCTCTCCTTAGAGCTTGTCGGTTCTCCACAGGACACAAGAGTCAGTAAACTGCTTAGTAAACACGGCCCTCCCTCGCATAAACCCTGATTTTACAATAGTCTTTATGTCACCTTTGCTGCACCATGGCATCTGTCCCCATCTCCAGACTCAGGACGACCATCATCAATGGTCAATGGCACCGTTCCCTACGTGTCAACAGAGCTACATATCAGAAGAGTCCACACAGCTTCAGAAGCAGCCGTGCTCCAGGGACCAGGGAGATGGCTGAGTGGGTCACAACTGTGAAGACTTGAGTTCAAATCCCCAGAACTCATCTTAAAAAGCACAGCATGGTCACATGTGCCTATCAGTAACCCCAGTGCTGGGAGCAAGGGTAGAGACAGGAAGACCACCTGGGCTTGTTGACTGATCCAGATTCACTGAGATAGCCTTACTCAAGGGGATAAGACAGTTCCAGAAACTCAGCTTCTTCCTCTGGCCTCTGTGCACACGCATGTGGGCACACACTTGCACCCACAAGTACAAAAATGCCCCCTACCCTCAGAAGGAGGACCATTTGAGACCCTGAGCTCTATCCAGACAAATCAGAATGCAATCTCTGTGCCTGAAAAGTACTGTCTGAGTCTGTTGTGGTATTTCTAAACACTTAGTTATTATGCACATTTTATTTAAAATTTCAAACCTCCACAAAAGAAGAAACAGTGATGCCATAAACCTTCATATATTTATTATCAACATTTGACTATTATCAAGATCATATCATACTTCTTAGACAGTACCTTTTCATTTAAATACATCAGCATCAATTCTAGGCATTAGCATTTCACAAATAATCATCAATGGTAATTTGCTACAATATACTACCTAGTCTATCAAAAAAAATCTTCCCAGTTTTATCTAAAATTATATTTTTGTCAGGAAAAAAATGCTTGCTTCCTCGCAGACAGGAGAAACAAAGGCCGAGCATGAGACACTGAGGTCCACGATGGGTGCCATATAGCTCTACCTTTACAACTGGTATTTTGCCAGGATTCACTCATTTTCTATAATACATTTGTTAGAGAAATTATTTTTGGTAATTCACATTAGGGTGTTTAAATTGACAACGTATTTTCCTTGACAATAACAACATTAAAATGCTCAAATAAGTTGCCAACGGCATTGAGAAGAACAGCATAGTTACATTTGAAACGTAAAATGTACAGAAAGCATGGACGATAAATATCACTGTCTATGTAATAAATGGTCTGCACTGGGACTGAGCTACTTCTGAAGTCAAGTACTGTGGTTATAAACACCCTGACGTGCACCCGCTATTCAGACGTGTGGAGACGCCGGCTCGCTAGGTTTGACCTGAAAAGCAAGTGCTGAAGGGACCAGTTCTGACGCATGAAAGCAAAACCCTTGTAGAGGGTGAGGAATTGATGTAGCTGTTGAAGTATCCACAGAGGTGAGGAGATTGTCAACAAGTACACTTGACAGAGTCAAGAATTTTCTTCCTTATGAAAGCTTTGCGAGGGCTGAAAAGGTGGCACTGAGATGAGAGGAAAACCTGACCCGTATCTCTAACTTCTGTGACTTCAGTATGAATCCACCCATATATCCACCTCAGTCTCTCTCCATGACTCACACTATATGATTTCACAACACTTAAAAACACACAGACATCAAACCACACGCTCTCTCAAGATGTCCCAAAGACCACAGGCAAATTCCACTCCTACCATCCGTCCACCTCATCATGATCATCACAGAAGTGTCTTTCAGGACCACTGTGATGTCCCAGAGCAAGGATCCGCGAAGTCAAGTAACACTGACTCTAGTTTAAGGAAGGAAGAAAATGTTCTCTTTTGGAAAATTCTGGTTATTTAGAAGCTTCAAGATGGTGAGACAGAGAAGGAATGAGGATCCACTTCCTTATTTTTCCCTAGTGCCATTATTGGGGGTATTCAAACTCCATGAGCTTCTTATCCTTTATTAACTGAAGCACCAGGTAGCATTGAGTGCGTGTGTGTGTTTCTGTGTGCGCGCGTGAAAATGCAAAATATTGCCCCCAAATTTAAAAAGGTGCTGTACTTTATATATATCTGACTCTATATAAGAAGAGTTGTATGAAGCTCTCTTTCTTTTCCTGTTGTGTGTGGGTGTGGAACGTGCACAGATGTGGTAGGCACATCTGTACAAAGGCTAGATGAGCTCCAAGGAAGGATAGCACGTGTCCTGTTCCATCACTGCCGGAGTCATTGAGACAGGGCTTCTAACTGAGATGATGGCAGAGAGCCATCAAGCGCCAATCCTCTGTCTCTGCCTCTACAGCACCGCGGTGATAGGTGTGTGTGGTCACGTCCAACTTTTTACATGGGTACTGGGGTTTCGAACCCTGGATTTTGTCATTGTGCAGCAAGCACTAAGCTAAACTCTCCAGTCCCCCTACCCAATATTATGAAAACAAATCAAGGAAGGCTTAAGACCTGGCCGTGCTTGGTAAAAGTAAATAAAGGCCTCAATTTCCAGACTATTCTTTTCAGAAAACCATGAAAGAACAGTGCATTGTATGGTGAGGTCAAATTATTCAGAATATTCAATTATGTCAATAAGGGTGCCTCTCTCTATATATAATATACTCTTATTGTGCAGTTTATTTACTGCAGTGGGGATGTCCCCGAGCTGGCCACCACTGGAGCTTATGTTGCTGATTACAAAGTCTGCTCAGGATATGAATGAAGGGGGCAAGTTCAAGAAATTGTCCACACCACTTCCCTACATAGGAGAGTCAGGGAGCCGCCTGTAACACGACTCACTTAGCACACACTGGTGTTCTCACCTTCATCTCCTCCCTTTGAGTTCCAGTTGATTCTAACTGGCAGATACATCCAGGAGGGAAATCAGGTTGAATTCAGTCATGGGCAAGAAAAATACATTCTATTCGGATGGTTTAAAAAACAAAGCAAAGCGAAACAACAAAAGAAAAACAAAGCAAAACCCCCACCAAAACTCCTATTTATTTCACAAACAGGGATTTGGTTAAACCCCTGAATGACTCGTGCCATTTGACAGTCAAGGTTATCTAAGGAAGTAAGTAATGAGATTCTTATGCCCTGCTTTTGCAAAGCAGGAAACGGAGGTAGAAGAAGTGAGGTAGAGTCCATTTACTGTGTATTAGACACAGAGCTCCACAGAGGTGGTGAGGGGGCATTGAAAGATATGCTGTTGTGTGAATTCATTTAACCAATAGCCTTTCCGGTACCGGCCCGTAGGGCGTGGTCTGAGGTCCTACGTGTGCATGCACTTATAAGTAGAAAGGAAAAGCACGTTCTCTCTCTCTCTCTCTCCCTCCGTCCCTCCCTCCCTCCCTCCGTCCCTCCCTCCCTCCCTCCCTCCCTCCTCTCTCTCTCTCTCTCTCTCTCTCTCTCTCTCTCTCTCTCTCTCTCTCTCTCGGGTGGTGGTTGGAGATCTGATCACAGCTTCCCGGGACCCTGGGCAGAAGACCACAGCCATTGTCTATCTTATCATCATTCATGAGTGCTCCCCAATTAACATTGATACCCCTTATTTCAGGGTCTCATGGACTCTTTCATCATTCATTTACAACGTGTTCTCTCTTGCGTGTTTAATCAAATCAGAGTGAGGAAGCAATCACCAAAGGAACCTAACTTATTACTTTGCTATTTTCTGGTCAATCAGATTGGTGAGATATAAACTCTGTTTTCATAGCAAAAGTGTATAACCAAGGGAACCTCAAGATGCCTGACAGTAATATCTACTTGGGCTGAAAAGTGGACTTCCTGACTAAGTGGAAGACAATAAAATAATTATTCACACTCTTTATCCTTTAGTGGAAACTATCTGAATGTGCTTCAACTTTAGCCTTAGAATTTAAATGCACATTGCTTGCACATGCGTCATGATAATCCTGCCTTGGTCGGCTCAGATAAGCTAAGAGACTGTTTATCTTAGCAGTGAAGTTACTTCATTCGAGGCTGTCTTAGTGAAAGAACAGCCTGTTCACATACTTCAGCAACGTTTACCTGTCTCATACGGCACCACGTAGAACAGTCTGTGTATAGAATATTTCACTGCAGGTAAAGCTGTTCCAATCCTCAGCTGAATATACAGTAAACAGAGGATTACACGGGAAGCTGCTATGGAAACATAAGGCCTTGTCAACAGTGAAATCTCCCATCTGTACAGCATCATCAACAATGGGCCCAGTAGACTCAAAGAAGGAGTCACACATGTTCACAGACGCCCCAGTGACTCACTCCCTGGCCCTGCTTAGAGCCTCCTGACAGTGCCTGGCTTCTGTTTGGAGATACACAGAAAAACGGAAGGGGTATGTGATATATAAAATAATTGACATTCCTAGAAGCAACAATATGCCTGCCCAAAGCAGGGATGTCATCATTTCAATGAGTCAGATCATTAAATTTGAATTATGGCCCATAACAATTCACTCAGCTAAAATTATGAAAAGCCGGCCTCTTGCCAGTAGAATTAAACCCATACTACCTTATTTTCAGCTAGAATAGTCAAACATATGTGTCAAGAAGCAGCCTTCCCGGGGGCAATGAAGATGCAAATTGAAAGCTACAAGTTATGGCTCTGAGCAGTTTTTACCTTATATATGGGAAAATAGAGATTATTAATATGTAACTCTCATGAGGCTCCTCTCCTGACGGTTCTCTGCCTGGAGAGGTGTTAGAATATTGCAGGGGTGCATTACCTTTAATCTGCATACAAAAGTGTCCTTGGTGGTCTACTCCACTATCTGTCTATTTCTAGTACACTCTTTGTTTTTCCTGATAGATGAATGGTTTGTGTATGGAACATATTTAACCAGCCACTTACATGCCTCCCAACCATAACATTACGCTGAGCCTGTTGTAAGTGCTGGGTTCCAGTGCTGGGCAGGGGATGCCTGCCCAGGCTCTTTACACACTACATCTGGGCTCGTGTGTGTGTGAGTGTGTGTGTGTGTGTGTGTGAGTGTGTGTGTGTGTGTGTGAGTGTGTGTGTGAGTGTGTGTGTGAGTGTGTGAGTGTGTGTGTGAGTGTGTGTGAGTGTGTGTGAGTGTGTGTGAGTGTGTGTGTGAGTGTGTGTGTGAGTGTGTGTGTGAGTGTGTGTGTGAGTGTGTGTGAGTGTGTGTGAGTGTGTGAGTGTGTGTGAGTGTGTGTGTGTGAGTGAGTGTGTGAGTGTGTGTGTGTAAGTGAGTGAGTATGTGTGTGTGTGTGTAAGTGTGTGAGTGTGTGTGAGTGTGTGTGTGTGTTTTAGTAGGTATCACTCCGTGAAACTACTGCACCTATGTTATTGAAGCCATCATGGCTTCAACTCACTTCATCGGAATGCTTGGATATAGCTCAAGCCCTCCATACTCAAGAAGTCTCTGTTACATGAAAAAGGGGAGTGAAATATTGCCAATTTCGCTTCCTGGTGACAGCAAGTGAAGAACTAAGGAACTCATCATGAGGCCATGCGGTGCCAACACGTAAGCACCTTCAGATATGTAAGCCACCCAAACTCTACCTACACTATTAGTTATTATACATGCAGTCGTTTGATAGCATACCTACTGATGAGTTAGTTCCCACTTGCCACTAAGAAAAATTTCCCTTGGCAACAGACAGAGACCACTGCATAAAACTACACCACGGAAATGCAAAATTGTGGGGCCCAGTCCCAGGGGATTCACCTCCAATGTGTTCCCACCCCTAAGGCTCAAAGATGTGGTAGCAGAGGGGGCAGAAAGACTGCTAGAAACAGAGTTTCAGAGAGTTTGTTGTGAGACTGTGTCTCCCGGGGGCCAGAAGCTATGCCACCAAGAGGGAACGGCAAGGCAGGCGTGCAAGAGGGAAAGGCAGGTGTGCAAGAGGGAAAGGCAGGTGTGCAAGAGGAAAGGCAGGCGTGCAAGAGGAAAGGCAGGCATGCAAGAGGAAAGGCAGGCATGCAAGAGGAAAGGCAGGCGTGCAAGGGGAAAGGCAGGCGTGCAAGGGGAAAGGCAGGCGTGCAAGATGAAAGGCAGGCGTGCAAGAGGAGAGGGAAGCGTGCAAGAGGAAAGGCAGGCGTGCAAGAGGAGAGGCAGGTGTGCAAGAGGGAAAGGCAGGTGTGCAAGAGAGAAAGGCAAGCGTGCAAGAGGAGAGGCAGGCGTGCAAGAGGAGAGGCAGGTGTGCAAGAGAGAAAGGCAGGCGTGCAAGAGGAAAGGCAGGCATGCAAGGGGAAAGGCAGACGTGCAAGAGGAGAGGCAGGCGTGCAAGAGGGAAAGGCAGGCGTGCAAGAGGAAAGGCAGGCATGCAAGGGGAAAGGCAGGTGTGCAAGAGGGAAATGACCTTCCTACGACACACCCTTTCCATTGGGACTACACCAGAAGGTGGGTAAACCTGTGATGCTGCCTAGTCAGGGGATTGTCACTTGTGGCAGGCTGGCATTGAATCCAACCATGACAGAAACTTAAACAAATATTAATGAATATTCTTATCTTCCCCCTTTAAAAAAGTTAGTTTATGGGGGAGGGGACTAAGGCAACTAAGAATACTGAGCGTGGGGGAAATGGTCTTCCCCGGGAGGGAACTCAAATCGGTTAACCTATGCCCGATGGTCAGCTCTGAAATGTACATAAAAGTAACACTATACAGACCGCACAGGTTAAATGAGGAATGCATGTAAATGCATACATGCATGTAAGAACTAAAGATAAAAGAGGTCATGAAAATGGAACAGGACAGGGAAAGGTATATGGGGAAAAGGGAAGGGAGAAATGATGCTATTATGTTATAATATCAAAAATGAAAAGTAAAACAAGAAGTTAACATAGAAAAAGGAAGAAACCCAATTCCCTGCACCTTGCCCAAGGCCCAGCAAAGGAGAAGGAGGAGTGTAAGGGTGGGGTCGCTGTTCTATGTCACCACAAGTGAGGTAGATTTTCACACAGCAACAGAGAAATTGACTGTGCTTCTTGCCTGTGTCCTAAATACTCATAAGGGTGGTTTCAAGTCTCAATGCAGGGCGAGCTGGGCTGCGACTTCTAAAGGAGCTGACGAGTCCTTTAAAAAAGAAGACCATCTTCACCTACAGGTTTTGTTGGGAAAGTAATTTTTTTAAAATAACCAACTCTGGTTTCTCATGCTACAAATGGACTGTACTCTTGTCCTTTGATTTTTGGTCTTAAGAATACAGAGGGTAACATCACAGCCCTTCCATTGCACACCCATTTCATAGCTAAAGGTCATTCTTAAATTACCATTCCTACCTTGCTCCTCTGAAGTTAGCAGAACAGAAAAGGCTTGGGAGCCAGGAAGACCTCTGACCTCCACTTGAGTTTCAGCTCTGCAGCTTAAAGAGGCCCTGGTTTAGGTGGGATGTGTGCATGGGTGAGCCGTTCCCTCCACCGTGTAAATGGGGTGTTGCCTCACGTATTTGTGTGTTGGGGTGTGTGTAACCAGCAAATATGTAGTACCTGGCTAGGCATTAGAAGTGAGAGAAGTGTCTGATGAAAGGTAACTCAGGTACTCTGTCTTCTATGATCTTCCGTACTTTAAAAAATCTACGCTTATCATAGACCTATCTCTCCAGGCAAAGTAATTAAAGCTGGGTACCAAAGGTAAGGTATACAATGCACTGTATATGTTAATTAGATTTATTTAGTCATTTTATTACATGCATACATTGCATTGGATGTAATAAATGTATGTTTTCTATTTGTCAATTTAAGAATTAATTAATCTCTAAGAATTTCAGACATTTTAATTTACCCAGTGGGACTGGGGATCTGAGGGGTCAAATAAGCACACATAGTGTAGCTCACCACCTTTTTCTCTCTTTCAGTTTATCTGTCACACAATAAAAGAAAGGAAGGAAGGAAGGAGGAAGAGAGAGAGAAAGAAAAGTATCACTGCACTGTACTGACTGACTCAAATCAATATAGGTTGTTTATATTCAAGAATGAATGATGCTGTTCTGAATCATTACTTCAGGAGAAAGAAACGTGCCTTTTTTTCCCCTTCTTTGGTGAAAAGAGGATTGAAGGAAATATTGATGCCAAATTCATCAAAACATGCCTTGTTTTCCTAAAACGCATGATAAATTGTAGAAGGGAAAGATCTTTTGGGTATCTCTTCCCTAACATGAAAGTTTTGCAAAGCTGCCATAAACTCGGTAGCCTTGCAGTGAGTGGGGTGAGTTCTGGGGTATTTCTGAGACGAGCAGTGGGTGTGTGCAGGGGAAGAGAGTACGAGACGCACACCATTAGCATCACCCTCCCAGAAAACAAAGGACAGCCGTCTCCACTACATATCACATGTGTAATAAAGAGGGTACACAGAGAGAGGTAATTAACGACCAAAGAAGCATCATAACTTAGGGGTTTGCAGAGCCTGTAAATTCGGTGTTCCTAGCAGACTAATCACCAATGCAGGAGGTGGAAAATGAAGTAAGACCTTGGTCACATTGCTGCTGTAATGCACAATGTCACTTTGTGTGGATTTGCAAATTGGAAGCTACATCACCTTATACCGAAATAAGGAGCTGCATAATAAAGAGGGAGCATGCGAATGAGAGATCATGAGCAATAAATTAGCCTCACAGTGTCACAAACACATGGTAAATATGGGAGCCTGGATGAGACAGCCTGACACACACCCAGGACTGGCAGTAACCGTGGGGAGGACACGGGCAGCATTTCCTTCCCACGGCGGCAGCCGCTGACCAGGCACCCGAGGGTCATTTTTTTTTTTTTTGACAAATTGTACATTTTAATAGTGAACACATGTTTTATTGCCTTAATCAAAAATAGGCATCGGTTTCTTTGGGTAAGTTATACAAGAGAGGTAATTTAAGACTTCAATTCCAGAAATTTGTCTGCTAGAATGAAAAAAAAAAATTGTTATATCTGGTAAAACTAAGGAAAGTGGCTATTTTGAAAAATAAACAGCTATCTAGAATGGTGGATGTCCTATTATTTCTTGTCTGTATTTATCTATATTTGAAATAAAGTAATAACCTCTTCAAAGGGTTTGGGTGACCCTGTAACAATGGGATTTTGTAATAGCAGAATCAAAGTGTGATTGTTATCTAAAATCTGTCTGTCAGCAGGTAGGTTCCAGGGGGAGACAATTGCCATTTTCCAACACAATTTCTGCTTTTTGTTTTTTTGTAACTCTACTCAATATTTAGTTAACATGCTAGATTCAGTCCAACTTCTCAAAAATATTACACATAGTAACAAGCGAAGCATTGCAGGTAATTAATGGTATTTGAAACCTGGCGTGATGCTTGAATTAAAGCTAAAATTAAAGCTATAATGGGGTACACAGGGCAGTTACCTGCAGTGGGGTACACAGAGCTGCTTGCTTGCAATGGCGTACATAGATCAGTTACATGCAGTGGGGGAGGTTGCTTTAATGGAAAGTTGTTCTGGTGAGTTTTGCTTTTAGTACAATTACTTTTTTCTTTCTTTTCTTTTTTTCTGGTCTGTTACAGGAAAGAAAGCTACAACTGAATTGTTTACTAGACCTCAATCAAACATCACAGTTTGGATAGTTCGGGCTTTTCCTGTCATATTTGTGTATCCTTTGTAAGAGGTGGTTTCAGATGGTGCCTGTGAGTCTTGCCTGTTTTGCAACTGCCGAAGGCTATATATATTATATTATATTAATTATATTTATTATATTTATCATATTAATGTTTTAGAATTACCCATTCTATTGTGGAATACAAAAGCATTTGAACTTAGCTCAAAGATATGAAAGCAAGGGAACCATTAGAATGTGGGCTTAAAAACTGAGTACAATTGCTTTCCCATGGGAAAATGTGTGAACCTAAGACATTTCAACTGCTTTTCGATACTAATACTCACTTTATCCACATATATCTTTACCTAAATTTAGAGTTAGCTTCCCAGGGGACATTTGACAACATCTGGAGACATTTTCATTGGCGAAGCTCAGAAGGAAAAAGGAGACTCCGGCATTTATTAGGTAGGGAGTCCGTAATCTACCCGGAGGAAGGCACCGCCTGTAACTCAGAATATCTGCACGCCGTTCAGTGCAGGGCAACCTCTGAGACACTCCGACGTAGACCCACAGCGCCGTCAGTAATGGTGGAAAGGGGCAACTGCCCTTCCCCCTCCATAATCATTGCTCTGCAAGGTCCACACTCAACAACACAAACCTTGTTCCATGAGCTTATTTCAGTTCCACACTTCCGTTTGTTTTCATTAAAGGAACACGGAGAATTTTGTGATGTTCTACAACACTGGAAAGAGTACCAGCCTCCATGCCTTTTCTAACACAGTCAAGGTGTCATTTACTTAAGAAGCCAGGACCTTACTGCTGAAATTTTAGCATGGCAAACAGAATAACTCTACTTTTAGCCTCTGTCTTCATTTTTCTCTTGATCCCACTAATATGTCTGAATACCAAAACTTAGTTTTTTTACAATAATACAATTTAGTTCCTTTAAACACTACAGAATAGTTATCAAAAATAATGTTTTAATAAAGTTTTATATCACAATATTTTAGCACATAATTTGAGAAAAAATTAAATCCATTTATTTTTAACATGGATAGATAAAAAGAAAAACTATTGTGCTATGGTATGATATCCAGATAGAGAGTAGTAAGTGAAAATGTTTCTTTATAGCAAAAACAGAGACTCATTTATATTCCAGATTTGGGTGTGTAGGTGATTTCACAAACTAGTTGTTAGTTGAAAGCCTCAAATGTGATGGGGTCTCGTGCTAATGATGAGATTTCTATTTTGTTAGGTGACAAGAAAGAAATCTTCAGGATTTCAGAGCAAAGGTATTCCAGAAGCAAATAGGAACATGGTTAAGCTAAGCAGGAAGACAACTGCCTGACTAGATTGTAAGGAGATTAGAGAAGATAGTCAAAGCTGGAAGGGAGTTAAGAAATGAGACATCAAGGAGCTTGATAAGATACCCCTGTCCTATATACACATACACAGAGTGTGCAAAATGAAGCGTGATTCACTCACAGGTCATCCAAGGGCTGTGGAGGATGCTATATCTATTAAAAGAAGTTCAAATTCAGAAGAAAGAACACTCAAGAACAAAATATGAATCTGTTTCGGACTTAACTATGAGGACAATCTTCAAGTAGACATTTCTACCATGCAATTAATAATATCAGAATAAAATGAGTGAAGTCAGAGATGATGACATAATTCAGATGACAGAATAAATAGTGAGAACCACTTATATGAAGGTGACTGTCAGAGCCACAAACATTTTTGAGACTGTGGCTAGAAGGAGAAATAGCATCTTAGGGAATACACTTACTTGAGGGAATAAAATCAGGCAGAAAAGAACTGAGAGTCGAGAGGAAGCATCACCCTCAGAGCAGCTGCTGTGGGGTGCGAATGCCATGGAGAGGAGGCCGTAGGCAAGGAAGGATGAAAATAGATCGAGCGTGAGAGGAGATGAAATTAATGGGTGATTACATCCAGGAGGAGACAGAATGACTGCGGGTTGGTAGGCGATAGATAGCAGGTTATCACTCGAGGACTACGCATAGAACAGAGGGTTCTGGGAGAAGGTGGACTGGAGGACGTGAGAGAAAGAACCCAGCCCTGGAGGAGTGCATTCTAGTCTACAGGCATGTCACACCAGAATGAGTTACCTAGTGTGATGCTGTCTCAAGACACAGTCCTGAAAGACATCAAGTAAAGACTCAGAGTCTTCAGCTTTGTGCTTCCTTTACCTTCTGTTCCTGAGCCATGGTTTTGAAAAACAAAATTTAACATGAAAAAAAAGCAGCAAAAAAACAAAACAAAACGAAACACAAAGCCTGCCCAAAGGTTTTATCACCAAAGGGTGGGAGGCATAGGTATCAGTGGTTTGGAAATACACTGTTAACAATATGCAAGGACAACACACACACACTTCATGAGATGGATGCGCAAAGTTTTGTTTTTTAACATCCGAGGAAACCAACACTCATGAAGATCTATGATGTGCCTTGCCCCAGATGGCTGGGTAGATTGGGCTAGGATCAGAACCAGACCTTTCATTCCAAAGCCATTGTCACAACCTGAGTTCCCACAGCCTCAGTGAGAAGGGCCGAATCACACTTTCCTCTGGGGACTATGAAACCGGGCCCGGTATCTTCTGAGATCCTTGCTACATCAAAGGCCCTCGCAGAGGGACAAAGCACTTTGTCACCAACCCTGCACAAAGTCAGCATTTTCTCCGCACAAAGGTCGCTTGATGAGCAGGGTGTTACTGGACGCAATAGACCGCCAAGGGTGACACTTGAATTTCTCATCTTCTCACCTCTCCCTCCTAAGTGCTGTGATTACAGGGTTGCAGCACCGTTGCACCCACCATACCGTGAGTTCCCTTCAATGCGCTCAGACTAATTCCAACTTGCAGCCAAAGGCTCTATGGTGCCTTAGAATGGATCTCTTTAGAGTATTTCCCCTGTGGCAGGGGCATGGGCCTTGAGAAATCAAGGGCTTGGACGTACCTCAGTATTAAGACTTTGTATTGTTTAATAGCCCTTGCTTTTTCCTCTTCCCTTTACCTCTCTCCCTCTTTTTCTTTTTCCTTCAAAAAAGCGAACGCGATATAAAAAGGGAAAATGGCGAATATTTTTTCCCATTCCGCGGGCTGCCATTTTGTCTTGTTGACTGTGTCCTTTGCCTTACAGATGCTTCTCAGTTTCAGGAGGTCCCATTTATTAGTTGTTGATCTCAGTGTCTGTGCTACTGGTGTTAGGCTCAGGAAGGGGTCTCCTGTATCAATTCGTTCAAGGGTACCTCCCACTTTCTCTTCTAAGAGGTTCAGTGTGGCTGGATTTATGTTGAGGTCTTTGATCCATTTGTACTTAAGTTTTGTGCATGGCAATCCACACCATCAGAAAAGCTAGGAAAAAAGGAGGACCCTAAGACAGACACACACGGTCCCATGGAGAAGGGGAAAGGGACAAGATCTCCCAAGCAAATTGGGAGCATGGGGGGAGGGAAGAGGGAGTTAGGAGGAAGAGGAGGGGAGAGGTGGGCATGAGGGAACAGGAAGATTGAGTTGGGGGAAGACTAGAGGAGAGCAAGAAAAGAGATACCATACTAGAGTGAGCCATTATAGGCTTTAAGAGGAGTCTGGCACTAGGGAAATGTTCAGAGATTTACAAGGATGACCCCAACTAACAATCTAAGCAGTAGTGGAGAGGCTACCATAAATGCCCTTCCCAGATAATGAGATTGATGACTACCTTATATGCCATCCTAGAGCCTTCATCCAGCAGCTGATGGAAACAGAAGCAGACACCCACAGCTAAACACTGAGCCAAACTCATGGAATCCAGTTGCAGACAGGGAGGAGTGATGAACAAAGGGGTCAAGACCAGGCTGGAGAAACCCACAGAGACAGCTGACCTGAACAAGGGGGACCCCCATGGACCCCAGTCTGACAGCTGGGAAACAGCACAGGACTGATCCAGACTCCCTGAACTTGGGTGTCAGTGAGGAGGACTGGGCAGTCTATGGGGCCTCTGGTAGTGGGTCCATATTTATCCCTAGTATACAAATGGACTTTGGGAGTCCATTCCACATAAAGGGACAATCTCTCAGCCTAGATACATGGGGGAGGGCCTAGGCCCTGCTCCAAATGATATGACAGACTTTGAAGATTCCCATGGAAGGCCTCACCCTCCCTGGAGAACAAAAAGGGGATGGGCTGGGGGTTGGTGGGGTGAATAGGAGAGGATGGGAGGGTGAGGGAACTGGAATTGTCGTGTAAAACAAGCTTGTTTCACATTTAAATAAAAAAAATTATCAAAAGAAAGGTTCCTTTGAAAATACACCAACTTTCTCTTACTGTGATTTGCTTTTGAATGTTAAAAATGCAATGGGGTCAAACTAATCAAGAGGAGGAGACGACATACCAGCCTTTCTGGCATCTAGCAAAGACAGTCTTGTGGGGTCACAGTAAAGCCTCTCTCGTAGCAAACATACACAGAGGTCTCAGAGTGTTGTAAAAGATGAACTAATTACAAGAAATTACATAATGAAGCGATTTTAGGGTCCACGAGGGTCTACAGGCACACTTCAACCTCTCCCAGTGCGGTTACCCTTAGGGTGGCTAAGATGGCCTTAGGGATTGCCAACAAAATTGACACGTGCCTGTGCCATTGTGTGTTCGGCTTTATTTCTCTCCCAGGTTACAGAGAACTGTCCTTTACTTTGAAGCAAAATAATCACCAACAGGAAGACAGAAACCTTTCCTCCCCTCTTCCCTGTTGCCGGAGATGGATTCCCATCCCAGACTTATTATCTTTCAATGGACAATACCGCAGGCTTCTCCGAATGCTAGGTCAATGGGACAGCACACTTTCCTGTTGAAGTGCATCTCACAGCTTACTCCTGATTTTACGGCACTTCTTCACGTTCCTGCCAAGAGAGAAAAATTCTGCCTTCCTGGTGGAAGCCTGACAAGTTATTTCAACTGTATTAACAACAGTTGTAGTCAGCCTCTCTTTTGTGTTTGCCCGTCTTCCTGTGAAACTTGGGGGACTACAGTGGAGACGTACTGCCCCTCGGCCTTCTATTAAGAAAGACATCCACAGCAAAAATTTCTGCCGCATACAAATACTTGGCAAGGCAGACCCAGTTCAATGATCAAAAGAGGAAGCCACCATCTGTAAAACTACAGCCAATACAGAAGCAGCAAGACCGGCTAATGTCTTCCCGCAGCAAATGCTGGCATGAACGTTTGAGATTTTATGAAAGCGGCTCCTCAAGGGTCCACTAAGGCACTAATAATTTTCTTCATCAACAGAACCCCGACGTGACCCAAGGGAGGAAACTAATGTGTGCTGGTGAAAATCAGGGAAGCAACGTGACAGGGTGTAGCACCACACCGGTTACTCTATCAGCCTCAGGAAAGAGGACAGGACGCTTGTGGCTCTGCTTGCTTGCTCTTGTGCCCGGCTTCTAGAAAAGGACTCCAAGGACAAACACAGCTTATGTTGACCAGCTCAGCACTACGGCGCTCAAGTCTCTTCTGAGACTTCCTGTCTTTCTTAGGAGAAGCTTCATCCACAAACTTCCAGGTGGCTGGGCTCCCTCTGAACCCACTCAGCAAGCGGGGCCATCTCAGCTGAGTGACTGTCATGTTCAGAAAAGAGAGGACCAGCTTCAGAGGGGGAGGAGGCCACAGCAGAAAGGAAGTGGGCAAGAGAATCTGGGAAGAGGTTCTGTGTGGGCTCAGTCAGATCCAGGGGCAGCTCTGAGCTTCTCAATGGGCAGTGACAACAAACACACACACAAACAACCCCCCTTCAAATGGAAACGTTGGGAGTGATTGCCTCATACCCAAAGGAACCGGGATGGGGAGTCATAGTGCAATTGTTCTTGGTACTGAGTCAGAGGGAAAACATCCCTATGGGAAACTGCACCCTTTAAGAGAGTAAATGGTATTCTCATTAACCATACACATAACACCGAGTCTTGATACGCGCCATAGGGGCTCAAACAAGCTGTGGGGACATGGCGGATTTTAGAGTGTAGAGAGGAGAGTGCTGATGGCTTAGTCTTCAGTCAGAGGCACACATGCTTGCTCTCTCTAGTGCTCCTTTTAAAAAGGGCTGCACTTACTTATTTGTGCATGTGTGTACATAGTGCACATGCCGTGACACAGGTGCAATGGCCGGAAAGCAACCCTGGGCGACTTTCCTCCCCGTGCACCTTATTTGAGACAACTGTCCATGGTTCACTGTTGCGTAGCTCAGGCTAGCTGCCCTGCTGAGTATCAGGCCAGTCTCCAGATGACAGCTGCTTTTGCTACCGCTCACAACTGTTACACAGATTTTGGGGATCTGAATTCAGGGCCTTGAGCATTCTAGATGAGCCCTTTATCCACAGAGCCATTCCAGGTCACTTTCTCCTGTGTAAAGCAGCCTAGTTGTGACCTTCTGACACTGTGGCCCTAAGAACTGATGTACTTTTCAGGAATAAGTCTCTCCCTGATCTTCAGAAGCACCTGCATTATTTCAGGGGTCTACACACTGCTCTCCATCCTGATCTTGTGGTTGATGTTACCATACTATCCAACTTAGCCATCAACTAATTACACACACACACTCACACACACAACACACTCACACACACAACACTTACACATACTCACATATGCACACTTCACACACAAACACAAACTCAAACACACACTCACACACACATACACACTCACACACACAACACTTACACACACTCACATAAGTATACTTTACACACACACTCACAACACTGACACACACACAGGCACACACACAGACACACATACACTATCACACACACTCACACACATACACTTACACACATACACATATGCACACTTCACACACCCAGTCACACATACACACACTTGTACACACATTCACCCCCCCACACACACACCATTAGTGTTCCTCCATAGGAGACGGCTACATGCTGTCTTAGAAATTTTCTTTTTCTAAGTTTAGATTTTAATAACCAAAACCCAGTCTTGTTTTCTTGTCTGGCCTGGATTCTTACTCATCCTTCAAGGCCTATAAAAATGTCTCCTCAGACTGGAACCCTTCCTACCAGTTCTAGGTAGAGTTGGTACTGGTACCTGGTCCACCCCTGATTATGTACCAGCACCGTGCCTACCTGGTCCACCCCTGATTATGTACCAGCACCGTGCTTTTTATCTTATTGTCCAGATTGTATACCTTCATGATTTAAAACAAAAAGTATTTCAAAAAATTGCTTAATGCGGTTTACAAGTAGCAGTTATGAACACTGAAGTATTGGATAGTCAACTCTTCCTACTGAAGGAACTAAGTGTCTATTTCCTCAACCTCCTTCCTTGACTGGTTACTCTTTTTAGGAAATGCAACTCCCCAACCAAGCTACTTGTCAGGTCTGGATGGAAAATACTTGGGACTTCAGGGCAGCAAGTAGACTCTGTGTACAGAAATGCCCTCAGATCACCACATCTGAATATATGTAAACTTTGCCTCTCCTTATGTGCAAGTTGAGACTTCCTGTCCACCCACTGCCTAAGCCTTTCATTAAAAAAAGAGTTACTAGGGTTGCCCCTTGCATTAAATCTTGTCTCAGAAGAACATCGCCTTCTGCCTTGGCAAATATCCAGTCTGAGTATTTGCAGACTTTGAGGATACAGCATCTTCCTGAACAACAGGGAAAGGAACTTTGAATATTGCATTTGGCTGTGAGAACTCCGTTATTTGGCACTGCAGGGAGCCTGTGTGGTCTGCATACTGTTGGCAAAATTAAGCTTCTCTTACCTGGAAACAAATGCAAATTGCAGACTAATTCATTAAAATTTACTGATACTGTCAGGGTAAGTGGTCCATTTAGTGGGTGCTGCATTAAAGGTGGAAGGAAAAGCATTTAGGACACCGTGCCTCCTCCTGACACTGCATGCATATTCTAAAACTTTAGAGAATCTTGGATCAACTTGGCTTTTTGGGAAGACCACACTAAATTACCCAGTGAAGCAAATCCAGTTTCAGGGAAGAGGAGATAAATCAGGGATAGACACATCCTGGTGATTGCCCTAGAGGCTGGATAAACACTCCTTCAGAAATATCCTCCAATCCAGCCCTCTGCTCTCCTTGAAGCCCAACAAAGCTCCAAGCCCACATGGAACAATTCTAAAATCTCTTTAAAGTGTTGTCACTGAAGCTTTCTCTGGGACCCTCACCAAAAGATTCTGAAACGCATGGCACATCCTTGTCCCGGGGATGGGCAGGACCGTGAGAGATGAGGAGTCCACCCCACTGACTGGATGAGAATGGAGAGAGGACAGACAAGGCAGCTGATCAGCAGCAGGGAGGACACAGAGGGAGGGAGGGATCACACCTAAAGCAAAACTATCCTTTTGGAGAGTGGCGCCCAGGAACAGTGAAACTCCAGGAACCGCGGAGCTCGTCTTTGTACCAGAGGTTAAGAAGTTTGACTTAAAGAAATTTCTCCTAAAATCCTTCTGTTTCCATTCAGTAGGTCTTGGCACTCAATCATGAGGCCAATCAAAGAGGCTGGCACTGGTATAGAGGTCTCCGTAAGAGGGGTCGGCCCTCGCAGCAGGATGTGAGCTGATGGAATGATAACCTCGCTCGCTCCTGCATCATGAGCACTCCCTCGGCTGGGAAGTCCTATTTACTTCTGCTCTTCTCATTCCGTTTTCCTAGAGAGATTTCCATAGAGGATTAAAAAAAATTTATCGTTTGTGTGTGTGTGTGTATGTGTTTGTCAGTGTGTATGTGTATGCATGTGTGTATGTGTTTGTGAGTGAGTGTGATTGCGAGTGTGTGTGTTTGTGAGTGTGTGAGTGTTTGTGAGTATGTGTGTGTATGCGTGTGTATGTGTTTGTGAGTGTGTGCGTATATGTTTGTGAGTGTGTGTGTATGTGTTTGTGAGTGTGTGTGTATATGCATGTGTGTATGTGTTTGTTAGTGTGATTGTGAGTGTGTGTGTGTTTGTATGTGTATATGCATATGTGTGTGAGTGTGTGTGTGTTTGTGAGTGTGATTGCGAGTGTGTGTGTGTGTTTGTGAGTGTGTGTATTTATGCGTGTGTATATATATGTTTGTGAGTGTGTGTGTGTGTTTGTGAGTGAGTGTGAGTGTGTTTGTGAGTGTGCGTGTATGTGTGTGTATGCGTGTGTGTATGTGTTTGTGAGTGTGTATGTGTTTGTGAGTGTGTGTGTATATGCATGTGTGTATGTTTTTTGAGTGTTATTGTGAGTGTGTGTGTGTTTGTGAGTGTGTGTGTGAGTGTGTGTGTGTTTGTGAGTGTGTGTTTGTGAGTGTGTGTGAGTGTGTGTATATTTGTGTGTTTGTGAGTGTGAGTGTGTGTGTATGTGTGAGTGTTTGTGAGTGTGTGTGTTTGTGAGTGTGTGTGAGTGTGTGTGTGTTTGTGAGTGTGTGTGTGTTTGTGAGTGTGTGTATGTTTGTGAGTGTGTGTGAGTGTGTGTGTGTGTGTGTGTGAATGCACACGTCCATACCTTTGAGATGAATGTGTGGAGAGCTAGTTCCTGCTTCATTCTTTCTCATGTTTTCTCTGACTTTGCTTCACGTGTCCAGCCCTCACTGTTTTATGAAAATGATGTCATTCATGCCTGCTGAAACCTTAACAACAGATTTTCAGAGCAGGCTTGATTCCAAACTGACAGTTTTACTTTTGAGTTTGACACACATATTCTAGCATTTATTTTACACAGAACATCTGCCTGGCCTAAGGTTACCTGCACATGTACGTCGTACCCAAAGCCCACAAGTGTTTCTCGTGTATTTGAAAGACACTTATTATGCACCAGGCTCAGTTCTAGGCTCTGGAAACAGAGAAGAGAAGACGGGCCTGTGCTTGAATTTGCATAGCTTTTATTCCAGTGGGAGACAAACAATCAAAACAAACACAAAAGCCTAAGTGAGTATACAGTGTGTTCGGTGATGATTGTCCAGAGGAAAAGGGAAACATGGGAAGAGAGTGTGGGGGGTAGGAATTCCAGCGTACACGGTCTCATACTAGGGGTTTGCCAGGCCACTACTAAGCATGGGACACTTGAACAGATACTTAGAGGGAGGGCAGGAACATGCAGCCAGTGACTCAGAAAAAGAGCATCCCAGACCACAAGAGCCATAGGCGACAGCTCTAACACAGGAAACAGAGTCAGAAGGGAATGGAGGAATGCACGTAGATCACGGCCCAGGAGGCAGACAGTGTTTCTGAGGGGTTCCCTGTCTTATTAGCCTCAGAGGAAAATAATTAACATAAATTCAGGCAGTGTTTACTGTTCTAAGCAGTCACCACCAATTTTAAAACGCCATTTTGTCTT
Organism: Cricetiscus sungorus; assembly: GCA_030556225.1. NCBI lineage: Eukaryota > Metazoa > Chordata > Mammalia > Rodentia > Cricetidae > Cricetiscus > Cricetiscus sungorus. Next base: position 55,324,040 of record JANBXA010000741.1, on the reverse strand, counting down.
GAGCCATCCTCTCCTTTTGTAGGAGATGCCGTAGCCACAACAGCATATGCATTATCGAGCTTGCTTATAAACAACTCTTGATGAAAAGCTGGCTCAGAGGTGCGTGGCATTGAACTATGTATGCACTGTCCCCTAATGTTCTTTGTGACAGAGGCTGGTAGTCAGGGATGGGTAAGGTCTTTTTGCCTTCAGGCAACCTAAGGTAGGTCACACATGATGGAATGTGTGTTCCCATGATGGGTAAGATTGGGAGGTGAAAGAAGACAACCTCAGACAGACACAGCCATCTGTCCTGTAGCGAAGCACACGTATCATTTAGTTATATGAAAAAGGGGGGGATTTGCTGGTGCCTATGAAGATGGCTGCACTCCATCTTGGCTCAAGGGCAGAGACTTCAAAACTGTCCTCAGCAAGTCATAAGACCTAAAGGCCAAAGGTGTGGCTACAGTAGGGTGTTTGGCTGTCTTATTCTAAATAACAACAGACATGATCTGAGGTGTGGCTACTCTTGACCCTCAAGGCTAGGGAACAAGAAGTTGGATCTAAGGTGTGGTTACTGAACCCTTAGAATAAGGAGGAAGGAAAGTCTGTTCTGTATACATGATACCCTGTTCCTCTTTTTGGTAAGGGGGTATAAGCATGGTGAAAAATAAATGGCAATTCAGTAAAAAAAAGATCACAGAATGAGGAGAAATTAGCGTCTGCAGCCACCACTGCTTGTGATGGTAAACACAGCCTGGAGGGGGCGCGTGTTCATCCTGGAGAGGAATGCTCTGAGCTAAGCTGCTTTTCAGCCTTGATTTCCCACTGGCTGCAGGGAGGGTATTCACTGAGCCATCCTCTGGGAAATCTGCAATGCAATCAGGACATGATCTGCCTCTTCCAAGTACAGTAGGTGGCCTTGTTTGTGGTCTGATGATCAGACAGGATCCAAGTCACTCCTTTCAGATCCCCATTCTTATCTGAACTCCACATACGGAAAGTTCTTAGGAACCCTGCGGATGGTGCCCCTTCTAACCCTAGTAGCTGGCTGGCCATACATGGGCCATCTGCCTTTGTATTTGGGCAGAGTGCTCCATGGCTGCAAACTACTGTGGCAAAGCTTCTGAAATGACTATTCTTCACGAGGAAATGTTCTTGGGTCATGAGATTGGTTTTTGATTTTGAAAATTAAAGCTTCCGCCTTCTACAATCAACTCCTGTGCCCCACCCAAGGTTGTAACATGCTTTTGGTTCTTCTCAAAGTCAATGAAGGCTCATGAGCCTATGGTTGAGGCAGAATGGCTACGGTGCATTACATTAACCTGAAAATCACTTCTGATGAAAATTACTCCTGAAAACGCTGATGCAGATTACCTACCTGAAAGCTGGCAATTCTGTTTGGCTGTAGTCTGATAAGGCTACTGAAGAGATATGCATCTTCAAGTATGTATTTTGCTCCTGGCATCCTTGAATGAGCAATGTCTGTCTCCTGCTTTTAAAAATCTTTATTGCCCTTCTTCTTCCCTTCAATTCTCATTTGTTTCTCTTTGTGTGTGTGTGTGTGTGTGTGTGTGTGTGTGTGTGTGTGTGGGCAAGAGCATGGAGTATGTACAGGTCAGGGAATAACGTGGTCAACTCAGTGGTCTCCTTCCACAGCGTGGATCCTGGGGATTAAATGCAGGTCACCAGCCTTGGCAGCAAGTGCCTTCATCCACTGGGTCATTCTGTTGGGTCCTGATAAATTCAGTCATGTTCAAATAACAAGAAATAAAAGAAATTGTAACTCTAGATGTCTTTTCAAAGAAGTAATGAAAAAAACCTAAGAATCCAAATAATAATGCCACTAGTTGACAACCCAATGAGGGTAGGGGAAGTTCGTAAAATTTCAACCCTAGATGAAGAACTCAGTGGATGGTATATGGTATATGTGTAAGAGAGAGAGGGGGGAGGGGTTCAAGGGATAGCCCTCTCAGGTTATCCAATCCTAGATAGTCAGCCCTAAACACAATACATGTACATACGAGCAAAATCCCACTCAATTCAATGTTTAAAAGTTACTGGAGACTCACTGATTTCTGTAGTCAGAGTTTTATCTACCACTGTTCTACATTTGGGTGTGACCCCCTAGCTGTGAAGCCAGGGGTGTTTTGCAGGAAACTAAAGAGTTCTAAAATGGAAAGCTACAAACTCAGTGAGTCACACTGTCTTTATATTTCCCTTTATATTTCCCTCTACCTTTCATATATGCTCCTATACAGATGAGACAGATAGACACAGTTGTCTTATGACACCATTGCCTTATGAACGTGATAATATGGGCAGTGGAAAGTGACATTATCCCCAGACAAGGTTTGTCTCACAGGGGTCATCTTGTTAGGATGCCAATGAGTATTAGATGTGGATCATTGGGCAACAGGCCTGTGTAGCCCAGGGAAGGAGCAGGACGCCAGCAGCGGCTCCCCGATAAGACGACCACGTGGAAATACTTAGATAAGTAGAAATGGGTTAATGATTAAGGCAGAGCTAGTCCATTAACAATAATGGTAACTGGCCACAGGATTGTATCAAATGCAGAGTCTCTGAGTGTTATTTGGGGCTGGCGCGGCAGAGGGCCCACGTGGCGGCAGGACCGGGAGGCCGGCGGGGAGACCTGCCGTAACAGGCCTGCAAAGACATGGCCTTGGTGAGACGCTCATTCCATCATTTCTATTTGATTACCCAAACATCAGTTGCTTCAGGAGAGAGAGAGAGAGAGAGAGAGAGAGAGAGAGAGAGAGAGAGAGAGAGAGAGAGAGAGAGAGTGTTTCTTTGCCTTCTGGCCTTACTATAGAGAAGAGAACCCATCCCCCAGGGCAGGTTAATTAACATAATTCCCATCCTTCCCCTCCCAATGATGGAGCCACTCAAATATTTCACAAAGATCCACATGTAAATTTAGGAAATAATGCCTTGGTTTCTTAAACTGTCTACTCCTACTTAGGAAACTATGTGTTCTATGATAAGGACAGTGACTCATGTTAGCTTTTTCATCAGTATGACTACACAAAAAATTAACAAATTTCTCACTAAGTACATGGAGTAACAGGCACTTTTGAGTAGTCAGTGATGTCTAAGTATTACAGCACTTTTGTTTTTTGTTTGTTTTAATGGCACGGATAGTCTAATCTGTTGCAAGGCTTAATGGAGAGGCTACAGGTCAAACTATCTTAGAATATACTGTATGAGATAAAGCTAGGATTAAATCCAGCCACCCTTTAATTTCATCATGGTGGCTATATTTCCCCTGAATAAAGTGATTTCTAAATAAGTAATCACTCTTATCCATATTTCAGAACTATCCCTTGTGATCCGCACAAACAAAATATTAATTCTTAGAAAAAGTGGCTCACACATGAATGAAAGGAGAGTTATTTTTAAAACACTTTAAATTAAAGCAGGGTAGGTTAGTGGCACAGTGCTGTCTTGCAACCATGAGACCCTGAGTCAAGTCCCCTGAACCAATGTAAAAAATGGTGGCCATTGCGCACGCGCTTGGGGTCTCTGTGATGGGAAGGCATCCCCCAGGGACTGAGCTAATTGACATGTTCCAAGTCCAGGCTTCTGAGACTTCTTCCAAAACAGAAACATATGGCTGATGTCAGGCACCTGAGCAGGGACACTTGAGGTCATCCTTTGGCCTCCATATGACTGGTATATGTTTACATATGTGCATAATCCCCCACACACACACGAGTTAAAACATTATACACATGTATGTACTTGTTTAAAATGTATCCTTTTTTACTATTGGGATCTACAAAGGGATCTCCCTTGCTCTTCTGATGGTTCTGGTAGCTACCACCTACACAATGTATTACTGCCCTCATTGCCAGTAATTTGATAGCTGTTCTGAGTATAACTGTGGGTGACATTGATTTGAAATCACCAGACCCCATCCCACTGTGAATCCTCCTAAAGATGCCCATTTCCTTTGCAGCCTTTGGAAGATTTGTTTCTCCCCTCGGTTCTGCTCTAGAACCATCACCGCGTAGTCCAGTGTCTTTGTGTAAAGTGAGCTTCCCTGTCCTGCATGGAAAGCAGCCAGACTTGCTGAATTCCAGCACTGTTCCATCTCATGAGAGACTTTATTTAAACCTCCTGTGGCCACTGCACTTACATTCATCCTGTAACAGCTGTTTGGGCAGCTTGCTGTCATCTATACTCTCTGCTTGGACAACCCCAATAAACTGTTATGACAAGTATCACTTTAATCTATTAATCATCACAAAATGTGTAAGACCTGGTGTGAAGGGACAGGACATCTTCCCCTTAGCAGTTTAGCTGGAGCGGGGAGTGATACCACACACAGGGAAGGACAACATTCAAGCCCAAGGAGCACCACTGACAACTAATTGCACATAGCATCAGAGAGAACGAAGAAAAATGAGTCTCATTTCAAATAAGTGAGATTATTATTATTATTAGCAGTAGTAGTAGTAGTAGTAGTATTTTAATCCTTGGGAAAGGTGTGACTAGAGGCCATGTTGAAGTCATGACTTGTGAAATATGTATACTGTCCCAAACACTGTCCTGAGATTATCAATGTGTCATCTACTGATTACTTAAAAAAATTAGTATTTATGGTAATGTTTTGCTCCAGTTTTACAGGTGAGCAGCAGAGGCTCAGAGAAGGCTAGATGCTCGCTCAAATGCGCTACTTTCTACAGTAAACAGGGAAGCTGCTGCGGTACTGACCTAGAGAGAACGAGAAATGCGCCTGTAGGATGCAGGGGCATGAGGGGCTGTGAACTGCTCGCACTAGGTGACTTGGCTGCTGCTGGCCTCAGCATGCGTGCCTTTGGCTTTGGAAGTTGACAAGGAATTCAAGGGGCAGAGTGGAAAAGGCTTAGGAACTCAGCCAGTGCTGTTGCTATGTATAACAATGATGGTCAAAACCACGGGTTAGTGAAGGAAGATAAGAAAAAGAAGGTGCCAGGCCATGAGAAGGACTCGTCAAAGGGTCAGGTGGTTTCCTTTATTAAGACATTGGAAGCTTTCTTCAAGGCAGCTGGCCTTGAAAAAAATGGAAAAATAATGAAATGTCTATTTTAAAACAGAAGCCTGTTTTCAGGGTTTTGGCTTCAATTTCCACTCCCAACCATGTCATAACCTTCTGAATATCATGACAAAAACTTGAAACTAGAAAGAAAAGAATGCACTATGCTAATGCAAATGCAAGTATCACATAAATAATAATAGCAAACGTCCAAAGAAGACATCTAGAAATGTGTTCACTTCAGTTTGCTTCATTTTTAGTTGTGAGACTTCATAAGTGTGTGTTTTTAGCATAACTATCCTTGTGTGTTGTAAAGGGTTTGTTCCAGGATTTTGCTGCACATACAAATCTACAAATGGTGAGGTCCTTTAAGTCAAAGGCATAGTATTAATGTACAATCCACCCGTGTGCATTCCATCATTACCAGATTACTTATAATGTCCACTATCTTATACATAATAAATACATTGTTATTATATTATATCGAGCAGGGCAAAGGCCAGCACATATTAAGCATGTACTCCAAGTTCTCTTTGAACGATTTTGATGCATGGCTAATTGAAGCCGTGATGCAGTTTCACCAAAATACAGATGTCACAAACTATACCCATGTTCTATGACAGGCTTGGTATTTCTCACGTTTGGAAGATGAGCTCCTAAGCAAGATAATCAACATTTCACAGAAATATATAAATATTGGCTGAGTAGTTCGTCAACTTATCACCAGTTTAAAAATGACAAATATTTGCAACCTGTTTGTTATCAGTGACCGTTTGTAATAGGGATTTTAGGAAACATCATCACAATTGCTTTCTCCATTAGTGATGGTTTGGCCTTGGATGCAACAGCTGGGCCTGATCTAACAAAACACAGTTGTACCATATTGGATTCTTTTCCTTAAAATAGTCCTTACGATTTCCCAGCAGAGGTTCTTCTCTGATATTCACTCACTGTAATCCATCTTGGTGTAAACTTTAAAGACTCCTTTGTTTGGCACATCTTTTGCCCTGAATATTTCACCACACCCGTGCCTTTCTCTTTGTATAGTACTCGTTTTCCCCAGTACCATGTGAAGACACTTAATTTAAACAAAAGTCCTAGTGAGGAAAGCCAGCCCTATATTCCTGAATAAATGAGCTCTGATTGCAGCTCTCACACAGAGATCAAATGTCTGCAGGAAATGGTAGCGTCTAGGGGAGAATCAAAGTCTTACCAAGTTTCTGTCTGGTACCATCTGGTCATTGCTTTACACAGGAGTCACACTGGATTAAGGAGTACAGACAACATACGCATGATTTCATTCGAAAACACATTCTGTAAGTTCATGCCATGGCGGGGTACAAGGCAATTCCATCTTTAGGGACTCAGGAAGAAAGCAAATTTCAAAGTTGCTGAGAAATGAATCTCTAATTGCATCTAAATTTGATATGTAAGAAGAGAACTAAATTATTGGCTTTCTTGTGTGCCAAAAAACTAGAAGCCTTAATTATGATCCATGAAGCCATTAATCTTTCCAGGTCTCAGACTTAATGGAATAATGATTTTTAATTGAGTACTGGAGATTCTTAAGCCACTTAAGAAAACAAGCAAAGTGCTTAAATCAGAGAGGTAATTCAGAAAAGAGAAGGGACGCAAATTTCATCAGCAACTAGACTCATAGCTGAAGGCTGAGGGTGAGGGCATTCATAGGCGTTCACAAATTATTTTCAGAGGTAAGATGACTGCATGAACATGTCTCTGAGAAACTAATGGCATGACATTACCTACAAAATGATCTAATTCATTATTTTCCAAACTGTTTGATTAACATGCAACATCCACACAATTGGAGGCATGTTTCTGAAGCACAATTGCCCAATTAACAATCTCTAATTAACACGCCGTCTTAACATTTAGACTTACTAGATAAGTAATTTGATTTTTCTGTTTCCTCAAAGACCTTGACAGGCACGCAATGGATGGCAGACGACAACTGTTTGTTTTGATCCTAGGTGACATGACCTCTTCAGGCTTTTTTATTATCTCCTAGCTCCTCATCAATCACATTGTTTATAAAATCTTTTTCGCTTAAAATTGTGTTGCCATCTTTCCCTCCCAATTGCCTTCCAGTGTCTGTTACACAATGCACTCACTCATGCTTTCATTAAACATCTAGCACATCCCAGGCAATCTGTACCATAACTGCCTATATCCCTTGAGCCTGATTATGCTGCACTTACATTGCAGAACGTTTGTCCACTTTCAAATTCCCTTTTCTTCCTTTCTTTTTAACCCCTCCTCGCTATTCCTGTCTCTTTCTGTTTCCGTGTGTCTCTCTTTGTCTGTCTGTCTCTCTCTCTCTGTGTCTGTCTTTCTCAAGTATACTACCTTGGTATGTGTGAGAAACTTAATGGACAGCCCCAGGTGTCCGATCACCATCATTTTTTTTTTTTTTTTTTTTGACAAGACCCCTTGTTGGAAAACACACACGCAGGCTAACTAGCCATGGGCTTCCTGCTGTAGCAGTGCTGGGATGAGGCACACATTTTGTCACACTCACCTTTATTTAAGTTCTTGAGCACAAACTCAAGTGCTCCTGACAGCTCCCCAAACCAGGAAACTCACATGTTTTCTTTGTTTAACAAATTTGCACACAGCCTTTGGCAATCGGCCTGAGGATTTGAACACCCATTTCACAGTGGTCTTAGCCCCTGGATCAGAGCCCTCCTTTGTGAAGTGACTTGGATGACCAGTGTGCCCTTTCGTTGCTATTGACCTTTCTTAATGAATACATCTCATTTGCCTAAAAATTGGTAAGTTCCCCGTTAGGCACCCTCCAAACCGTATTTGCATAGCATTAAACACAAAATTATATGTTGCTTGTAAGAAAGGGCTATTAAAGAGCTGGATGACTGGCGGTAAACAAATGAATCTGACTGGTTTCCCAGAAGTCATTTAAACATAAAAACTCTATCAAGAAAACTAAAATAAGTAAATAAATAAATAAATAAATAAATAAATAAATAAATAGATAGATAGATAGTCTGGGCGAGCAAAATGGCACAGCCAAAAAATGTACACACTGCCAAACCTGATACCTACATTCGGTTCCCAACATCTACATTCTGGGACGACAGTCCAATCTCCTGAATGATCTTCTCACCTCCACACACACGCAGTCATGGACACACACACACACACACACACACACACACACACACACACTCACAACACACTCACAACACACACACACTCACACACAGAGACAGACACATGCACACACACAGACACACACATGCTCACAACACACTCACACACACTCACGCACACAGACACACAGACAGACGCACACTCACACGCTCACACACGCATGCACACACGCGCACACATGCACACACTCACACAGACACACGCTCACACACGCATGCACACACGCATACACACGCCCCTCCCCCTCAGGTCTCCAGTTTTGGAGTACGTCTCTCCTTTGTGATTATACCAACGGTGGCTCCATGAACTGCTGGCCCTTGTGGCCTTTAAGGTGAGGAAAGGCCTCTGCAGGGCAGCGCGTCTTCGGTTGGCATGGGCGTCCCTGATACAGAACATTTCCCACTGTGTAATGTTCGCAACGATTTATTCAACGATTCTCCGAGTTCAGGGACAGTGATTGTATTGTCCTTTTCACTTGGTTCTCCACTGTGACAACCAAGGACTGGTAAATTGGCTGCTGTTAAATTTACAAATGGACAGTTTATACTCAAACTTAGGTCTCACTTTGGAAGTCCGGCCATAGCAAGTGATCATTGCCCTCCAAATATCAATTGATTGCTTCAGTTTTAGAGTTCAAGAAGCACAGCTGAAATACTTCAACCGCACTTTTTTTCTGATTATAATAAATTAAGAAACATTTTTCCTGGGAAAGTGGTCCCATAGACCATATTTCCTGTATTTCTTTTTTTTTCTTTTTAAATTTAAATTTGAAACATGGTTGTTTTACATATCAATCCCAGTTACTGCACCCTCCCCTCCTCCCCTGTCCCTCACCAAACCCCAACCCAGCCCTTTCTGCTCCCCAGTGGGGGTGAGGCCTTCCATGGGGATCTTCAAAATCTGTCATATCATTCGGAGCAGGGCCTAGGCCCTCCCCCACGTGTCTAGGCTGAGAGAGTGTCACTCTGTGTGTGATGGGCTTCCAACCTGTACTAGGGATAAATACGGATCCACTATGAGAGACCCCATAGACTTCCCAGTCCTCCTAACACCCAAGTTCAGGGGGTCTGGTTCGGTCCTGTGCTGATTTCCCAGCTGTCAGTCTGGGGTCCATGAGCTCCCCCTTGTTCAGGTCAGCTGTCTCTGTGGGTTTCTCCATCCTGGTCTTGACCCCTTTGCTCATCACTCCTCCCTCTCTACAACTGGATTCCAAGAATTGGTCTCAGTGTTTAGCTGTGGGTGTCTGCTTCTGCTTCCATCAGCTACTAGGCTCTAGGATGGCATATAAGGTAGTTGTCAAATCTCATTATAGGAGAAGGGGATTTAAGGTAGCCTCTCCACTGTTGCTTAGATTGTTAGTTCAGTTCATCCTTGTAGATCTCTGGGCATTTCCCTAGTGCCAGATTTCTCCTTAAATCTATAATGGCTCCCATCATCACCACCATCACCATTATCACCATAATCATCACCATCATCAATGCCACAAGTTTTCAATATCTAACTTAAAATTCCTCAACAGCGTTTGTTCAATCCTACCACTTGCGAAGCTGGGGTCAGGAGGAACATGAGTTCTATACTGTATAGGAGTCCCCAACTTAAAACAATCCAAATGGTATTTTTCATGGCACCTCCTAGGCTGTGTGAAAGCTCAATATCCTCTTCCCTGCCACCCGGCTCCCAGAAAGTCACCGAAGAGGACGATGAATGCAAGCTTTGTACGCTCTATGAGAAGCGCATGGCCACAGAAGTAGCTGGTGATTCTCTGGGTGAAGAGTGGAAGGGTTTTATGGTCCGCATCAGTGGCGGGAATGACAATGTTTTCCCACGAAGCAAGGCGTTTTGACCCAGGAGAACTGGAGAGAGGAAGCTCACGTCTGTTTGAGGATGCATTGTGGATGCCGACCTGAGTTCTCAACTTTGTCGTTGTAATAAAAGGAGAGAAGGATATTCCTGCACTGACAGACACTTCTGTTCTCGTCGGCTGGGACCGAAAAGAGCTATCGGGATCTGAAAGCATTTTAATCTCTCTAAAGACGATGATGTCCGCTAATATGCTGTGAGAAAGCCTTCTTTAAACAAAGAAGGTAAGAAGCCCAGGACCAAAGCGCCCAGGATTCAGCGTCTTGTTACCCCACGTGTCCTGCAACACAAACGCCACCGCATTGCTCTTAAGAAACAATGAACAGAGAAAACCAAGGAAGAGGCTGCACAATATGCTAAGCTTTTGGCCAAGAGTACGAAGGACGCCAAAGAAAATCGCCTCATCACCGAGAGCTCCTACGTCTGAGTCCAGTCAAAAATAAGTCGTTAAGGGTAACAAATAAGTAGTCATACATTGAAAACAATAATCCAAACAACCAAACCAAGCCAAAAGCCATACATCAAGATCACAGCTATATGTAATGGTTCCTTATTCACACGATGAAATGCACTGTTTCCTGATGTCCAATACAACAGAGGGACGTGTGCTTGCTCTGCACGTGCTTTGTCACTGAAATGCCTGGACACCTACCGCCACACAATTCTGATTCACTGAAAAAAAAAAAAAAAACCCACAAATGAGTTTTCTGAGACTGTTATCCCTTGTTGCTAGTTGAAGTTTATACCAGTAATATAATTTCATAAGCAAGCAAGAAATAGCATGAATCAAAAAGATTTTAAAGCTTAAAAATTAAGGCTTGCTTTTTTGCTAAGATGCAACACATGAATGGGTTATTTCCATAGGGAATCACTGGCTGAGAGGAAAAAAAAAAGGCTCTTTGAAATAAATATCTTCTCTGACTACTGAATAGGTATCCACAATTTAAAGGGGGGAATGTGTCTCTCAAGTTTAATGGGAATATTTTTCTTTCCTTAAAGAAAGCTGTCTTGGGGCATTTAAAAATTTGGGCACAAACTCAAACTTGAATGTATTCATCAGACCATTCCTGAGGGTGGCTGTGTCTGAACATCCTTGCTTCCAGAACAGTAATACACAGTTATGTATCAATAACATTATCTTTAAGGTGGCACAAAGAGTTCAGATTAGTTATTTTTGGTCCATAAAAATAAAATAAAAGATATTACTGTGTTTCCAGAAACACAGGCGTTTATATAAATGCACTTGCCACTTGCCATAAAACCAGAGTTAGTGAGGGTATGAGGAAATATCAGAGGGGAAAAATTACTAAAAATTAAAATACAATTTTTGTTATTTTGTTATTTTTCTTTGTACTCGAATGTACTCCCAAGAAAAGCCTCTATTTAATTTAAAGAATTCTGTAGAGTCCAACCACATTGATAACAGCATGAAGTGACTCCTGGAGGAAACATTAAGTGTGTAATGCTCCTCTATTTCTGTAACCTATTTACCTCATAAAGCTTGACGGATGACTGCCTGGCATCGCCTCAAATTCATGCTGGGTCATAGTAAAAAACTCTTGTGTGCACATTACTAAAGTTATATACATCTATATACATTTCAGCTGTGAGGTTTTGGTGGGAACTGGCATGTCTTAAAAGAGAGAGTACTCTCTCTCAACATCATGAAGGTTATAAACCACTCTATTTACATTCTAGTAACCTGGAATGATTGCCCAGAGGGTGACTGAGAAATAGCCATTTCAGAATACGATTATCATCAATCAAAAAACTGCATGTTCACATGGAAAAACTATGATAACACATTTGAGGTACTGTTTTTTTTTTTTTCAAACAAACAAAAATAGGCTGAATTTGAATTTTGATGCATATTTCCCAAGAGCACTCTTGTTAAAATAAGTTGGTGATGGCCATTTTATTTTATCTACCTATGAAACAGTAGACTGAGGAAATGACATGCAGGCCAGAAAGACCACCATCATTAGCACATTCTTCAGATTAAGAGTCAGGGTTTGACAAACTGGTGATGACGAGATGAGTAACAATTATTTATTGTTATTACTTACTTCATGCATATGAGTGAGTGAGTGTGTGTGTGTGTGTGTGTGTGTGTGCTGAGGTATGCATACATGTGTATGCATATGTGAGTGGATGCCAGAGGTCTTTGCCTTAGGTTTTGAAACACAGCACTCAGCACCTGGCTATACTAGTGAGCCGAAGAGATCGACCAGCTTGCCCACACACCCTACCTCACTTCTAGTGTTACAGATGCACACACCCATGCATTACTTTTCACATGGATGCAAACTCAGGCCCCTACGCTGGCACCACAGACATGTTTTTAGCTCAGCCATCTCCCTAGCCAGAGATGAATAAATATTAAGCAAAGCATAGAGCCCTAGTGTTTCACCTTTTACTGCAACTCTTTCACCCAGCTATTCCTATAGCACATCCTTCTTTTTATTATGCAGCCATGTTTCAGTTTTTCATGATATGAGGCATAAGTTGTCTGAGAGGCATATGTGAGATATATGAGTTTGACCATCAAACCTTATGAAGTAATAAGAGATGGATTGTGCACAGTGATTGCTTCTTCTCTGAAGCATCACCCAAGATGCTATATACATCTTAAGAAGGCCAGTGTAGAAAGAGTGTGGAGCCTTTTCTTTGAATCTGAGCACGGGGTGATTATAAATAGGAATGTTCATAGAAAGGTGCTATGTCTTTATAATATTAATTCCATGCTTGTGTATAGCTAAAAGTTATAATTTTATAACTAATTTTTTAAATAATTTTATTTTATTGGGGGTGGGATAGGGAGGAAAGAGTTTATTTTAGTTTACTGTAAATTATGGGTTGGGGGAAAGCCTAGGCAGGAACTCAAGGCAGAAAGAGCCTTCTTTCATGTCTCTCTCTCTCTCTCTCTCTCTCTCTCTCTCTCTCTCTCTCTCTCTCTCTCTCTCCCTCTCCCTCTCCATCATTTACCTGTAAAAATGACTCACAGACATGGCCATAGGCCTGTATAATCAAGGCAATAGTCAGTTGAGGTTCCCTTTCCCAAGTGACTCTCAGTTGTGTAAATTGGACAGCGGAAGTCAACTATCACACCATCTTCCTGTATCTTATAAAGAAGTACAATCCTACTGCCAACAAAATTTAAGTATGAAAATCTGACCATGTACATTATTACTGAAAGACATAATCTGGTTGGTTAGTTAGGGTTGGGAAACTTCTACTACCTGCTACATGGATCTTCAGGGACAGGTCACCACACCCATTATAAACTATATGATAAGGCTGGGGATGTAGTTCTGTTGATTCATGCACAGGGGCCTGGGTTCAATTCCCTAAACGTTAATCCTCTTGACTGTGAAGTGAGTGCTCCTAACCACTGAGCTATCTCTCCAGATACATATATTTAATTTATTTTTACTGTTTTGAGAGAGGAATTTATGTTGGACAGTCTAGCCCCAAATTTCAACATAGTTGAGAAATAACCACCTTCCTCATCTTCCAAAGTAATAAAATTGTATGTGTGTGCCACTATGCACTGTGTTTTAATTTTTAAAGATATGAAAAGAATATTCCCATTAGGTTTTCAGCTTAGGGCCCAGCAGCCAGCCAGAGTTATGACCAAACAGAAGTTTCTAAAATGTATTCTAAACTCAAAAATCTTGTCAAAAGACGGATAGCAAAACTCAGTTGGTCTGTGGGAACTCAAAGTATTAACTCATCTGTCTGCTAAATAGTTAGTAGTTCCCCAGTGGACTACAGGAGCTATCTTGAGCTTTTCTTCCTGCCTACTGTCTCTGATGAGCATTACTTCCTGTCTCTCTGTAGAAGTTTCTGATGTCTGTCAAGTGGTCTATGAACCAGTACACTTGGCAGAGGCAAAGGTGAAAGGACTTCCAAAAAAAGTGTGTGTGTGTGTGTGTGTGTGTGTGTGTGTGTGTGTGTGTGTGTGTGGTGGGCAGGGGATGGTAACATCATAATCAACACAGGCTCTCTGTGAAGGAATCAGACCCTAGATGTGGAGGGAAAGATGGGGATGCCTTGCAGAAAAATTGAAAGATGAAAAAATATAAATGACGAAAGTTCTGTGTTTTACAGATGTCAAATGAATAAGCAGTTAAGCACCCAGTAAAGTGTGGATGAGGAGAAAGTCTGGTTCTACTGACATTCCTGTTGACTATTCTTTCCTTCAGCCCCTGATGTCACTTTATTTGACAATGTACATCATGAGATTCTGATAGGTATGGGAGAATTGTTGACTGAACATCATCAGTAATATTGAGAGGTGAATGCAGGCCCTTATAAGTGGGTCCAGAACTCAGTCCTATCAATGTTGAAGAGACCTTACAAGCATAATTTGGCCTCTGAGCTTTACTGCCTAGCTTTCTATCAACTGTTACAATGGGTTATGAATTATCTCCAGCATATACAGGGCTAAAAATAAGGAGACAACAGAGTTCATGATTAAACAAGAATTCCCAAAGTACAAAGGCACTCCAAAGAAATTTAATGAATGAGAATATGTAAAATAGAATGTACTCATGTTCTACTTATAGTTTCCAGAACAGAGAATGTGTGAGACAGTATTTAACAAGTAACAGAGAAAGACCTAGTGGTTTCTAGTTTTGGCAAATTCTATGTGGTGCGGTGGCCAATGAGACAGTCTGAAGTTAACTGAAAAGGGTATTTACAGATTTGTGTGTGTGTGTGTGTGTGTGTGTGTGTGTGTGCGTGTGCGCGCGTGTGTGTGTGTGTGTATGTATCATTAGTAACTTTTCAAAATAAAATAAGATCAAAGACATTTTTGAACAATTAGGCAAAAGTTAAAAGAATTTTAGTAGCCAACCCTGGTAGGTATTTGAGTGTTTCTCGCTCTGCTGAGGAGCTAGGTGACAGTGTTACTAAGTCCTTGTAGAGAAATGACTGAGTTGCTGGTGTGCTGTAGATCTAAGAGAAGCTGGGCTTGGCTATACAGAACACATGTAAAAGTCTGTGTACAGTAGAGTCTACCTATAAATCTAACCCAAGGGCTAAGGAGGAGGGAAGGCCAGGGAAGAGGGTGACCCAGGCTATTTCCTGAAGTTCTTTGGTCAGTCAGAAATTCTACCAAATCCGCAAGCTTCAAGTTCACTGTGAGACCTCATATCAAAAACTAAAGGAGGGTGAAACCGAGGGAAGTCATGTGATGTCAACCCATTCATGTGTACCTGCAAAGACACTCCCACAAATCCACCCTATCAAGGATATACTACACATAGGCACATACCCAAATTCCTCCTCTCTCTCTCTCTGTCTCTCTCTCTTTCTGTGTGTCTCTGTGTGAAAAAAAACCCCACACTATATGTTTAACACCTAACATTTCCTAAAGTACGGTCATCTATGTCTGTAGATGCCCAACAGAGTTTTGTCTCTGAGAAAAGTGAACAGAAATCAGTTTACAATTCAGTTGTCACCAGACAATCTAAGAAGCTTTCAAAGAACACATCTGTTTATTTAAAATACTATGGAATGCAAGAAAGAGTTGTCACCCTATTTAGACTTTCCATATTTGGAGGAATAAAAGGTGTTAATGAGAGAGATTACAGAACATACAGCCATGGAATTTTAGTACCCGATCACCTCAACATCTGTATATATTGCATGTAATTACGCAACATGTGTATTTATGTGTAGCACCAAGTATTATGTGGGAAAATATTTGATTACAATTCTGAGTGTGCAAGGTTTTGCTTGTTATTGCTAATTAATATTTGTAAAAGTAAATGGCAAAGGGGATTTTAAAATGGGCAAGTAAGTACAGAGGAGAGATAGACAATATGTGACTTGTATTTCAATTAGTTACCGCATTTACAAGGCATGTAGCATTTTTCCTGATTACTGGGTCAATATGTGCTCATGGGACAATATTTAGAACACTCTTGAAAGGTTGGGTAGGAATAAAATGTGTAATTCCCATCGTTGTCATTCCCTTACTATTCATCAGGGAGGAAGCCAACACTGTAAATGTTCTCATACCACCCATGCCAGTGCGGCTCAGACCCAGCTTACCATAAATGAGATGTCAGTGTGCTTTCTCAAAACGTGGGTGGCTTAGTGTATTTATCATTAATACACACATAAACACACACACACTCCATACACACACACACACACACACACATAAAAACACACACTCACACACACTCCATACACACACACACACACCCTCTCTCTCTCTTTCACACACACTCCATACACACACACACACACACACACACAATAAAAACACACTCACACATACACTCATATATACACTACACACACACACCATACAGACACATAAATACACACACACACACACTCATATGCACACTACACACACTATACACACACACTACACACACACTCCATATAGACACATAAACACATACTCATATACGCACTACACACACATACACACTCATATGCACACTACAACACATTCCATACACACACAAACACACACACTCATACACACATATTCATATGCACACTATACACACACACACACACACACACACACACACACACACTTACACACAGGGAGGAGTTTCAGGCATGTATGTATACATGTATACATGTTTCCAAGAATCGACTTATTTTAAACAAACTGCAGAGACCAAATGCCCAATGTCAACTGTTCCAATCCATCGCCTTCAACAGCTGGTGACTAGAGCTGTCTCAACGGGGGGGTGGGAGGGTGAGGGGGTGGGCGGGTTTAGCAAATCTTCTGAGGGATGAAGGGCAACCAAAAAGAGTAGTCAGCATAGTACGTTGCCAAGATACAACTGCCAATTGAAAAGTAATTCCTCCCAAGGTCCAGATAAAGACATATAGGGTGAAATCCAAGCAAAGCAACCACACCTTCATCCAAAACTGAACGAGAAGGATTCTTGCTGGCCGCTTACTCAGGGCATTAAACACTAATCAGTGGGGCAGGAGGAACACAGTTTCTGTCCTCAGAGTTCCGCTCAAAGTACACCTTGAGTAATAAAATGCACATAGAAATGCACACAGTTCACTTACATACTATAACAGTAAGAAGTTTAAAGTATACAGTCATCACTGGTCATTGGGGAACGTGCGGGAGGGGTCCCCAAGAAAGTATAGCCTAGTGGTAGAGTGATTCACCAGTGTGCATAGGTACTGGCATCAATCTCTACTGAATACATATGTGTCTGTCTATAAATATAATACTTTAATGCATTTGTAAGCTATTCCTTTGTCCACTGATAACTTTATAATTTATTTTTACCCTTCTTTTGTATCTTTCAACATTTCTTCCTTATATCATGGAGTCTAATTTAGTAAATTTAACAAAACAAACAAACAACAAAATCCCAATGTGCCCCACTAGTATTAGATTTGATATTATATTCATTTGTTTACAGTGAATTATAAAAATGAATAATGCCATTGATGTCATGGTCAAGAAACTGTATTTGTTAGTAGTACAGAATTTTAAAAACAGAATTGGGTAAAAGTCGGGCAATTAGCAAAATAAAAATAGTGTTTTCTTCCACAAAAAAAAAAATTATGACACTAGACTAAGTAAGAATGGAAGTAAAATTTACCATTGAAAACTCAGACTGCTACAAATCCTTGACACAAATCACACATGGAGACCACACATACAGGTGAGCCCAAACAGAAAAAAAAAAAACAACTCAAAAAACTGACCCCCAAAACTAAAAAACCTTGCATGTATTACTTTATATGGAAGCACTCTCCCACTACAGTAATTTTAGGTCCAACAAATGAACTATTTTTAAGGCACTTGGTGTCGTAACCTACATTATATCTGCCCTTGACTAAAACTGCACCCACAGAGTCAGTTTACCAATGTCGGCAAATATTTATTGCTCATGTAGATTAAGGAAGCCACAGGAGGGACGAGAGCTGTGCACAGGCTTTATCTAAGTGATCTTCGACAAAGATGAGACACCATGTACACATGAGGCTATGGAAGACTACTCAGCTAAATACCACAAAGGAAACAGGGAAGCAGCCTGGTAGTGAACAGGAAAGAGGTCTCAGTTCCAGGGCAATGCCATAATCTACTGTTGGCATGGAAACCACAGAGGTCCATGGCAGGGACCTGGGCAGAGCCTGTGGCTCTGTAAGACGTCCAGTTCTGTGAGACAGACAGCTGACATCTGTAAAGACACCTTGTTCCCTGAAATAACAACTGGCTTTACGTTAATCATCTCCGTTTTCATAGGCTTTCTTTTCTCAAAGTCAGCTTTGGCTAACTTCAGAGGATTGTTTCTTAAACCTGGTATTTCCATTGGAAGCTATGGTATCTTATGGAATTCTATAAATCATGGTTTCTTCAGAGATGCCAACATATGTGTCGTTGATTGCTAGAAATAGACTTTACAGAAAGCCCTTAAGTAAAAGCAAAAAGGTGACTTATTGCTGCTTAGGGAGCAATTGGCTGTGACTAGGACAGTCTTGCCGTCAAGACAAAGCAGGCGATGCTTGTCAAATGGCAAACTCTTTCTCACAGGCCCAGGGAAAGACAACATCTTTGACTTTTGCTTGATGGCTTCTTAAAATTAAAGATGAAAACAGGATGGTGGGCATATCGCCTCACTCCTACAGTCCCATGGTTGGCAGACTGAGACAGGAAGTCGCCACAACTCGAGGATAACCCGACCTATTTTCAGTGCATTCTAGAGCAGCCTGAAGTACAGAGTGAGAACAGGTCTCAAAATGAAATGCTGTGGTGTGAAAGAACAAAGAGAGAGAGAGGCGATGGATTGATGGGTTGGAAGGATGGCATGAATGCACGCGTGGGAGAAGTCAGGAAGAGGGAATCGTAACTTCTAAAAATGTTATTAAAATGAATCGACTTGAAATAAAACAGGTGCCTAAACCTCTCCTCAAATCCATCTGGTCCATAAAACGAACAGACAAACAAACGAACTGTAAGTTCTCATGACAGTGCAATGCAAGTAATACCTTATACACAGAGTGGAAGCCTTTAAACATTTCTTCTAAAAGGGGGATTTTGTTTCCCTGGTTGCAACCATAGATCTCTATTTAAATTCCTTGTTTGTATCACAGACTTGGTGAATGGTGCAGTTATTAGATTGTCACTTACTATATGCTATCAATGTCCTGGTGTGTGTGAGTGTGTGTGTGTGTGTGTGTGTGTGTGTGTGTGTGTGTGCACCTGTGTGAGCGTGAGTGCGTGTGCTGGATATGTGTGGATGTCGTTGCACGTGTCTACGCAGGTGTGTGTACAGTCATGGATGGGTGCCAGAGCCGGACTCTGATTCTGGCCTGTCACTCCCTGCCTTATTCCCTCTGCACCCGGGTTTAGGCTGGAGATGAGCAGTGCACACTACGTCTCTCGTCTCTGCCACACAGAACGCTGTGGCCGCAGGCGCATGAAGCCATGGACAGCCTCATACGTGAGTTCGGGGATGTGAGGCAGGTGTTCATGCTTACGCGTCCAGCTGCATCACTTATTTCTGAGATTTCTATGCCTTTCTAATGACAGAGTTGCCCCTAAAATCTTAAGTCAAGTTGAAGGGCGCAAAAGACTTCCCTAGGAATAAAAACACTAGAGGCTTTACCTTTTAATCATTTGGAAAAATGCAATATATCCCTCTAGGTTTTTGTATTATAACCAGCAAGGCTTGACAGGCTGCATTCCGGTGTGAGGCCTTGAGAATGCTGTGCCGTGAATTAAGAATGAGTGCATGACTCATGACATGTGCATCAATGTTTCATAAGTCATCAAAATCGATGCCAACCCCATTCCCCTAATTAGGAGCCAGAGATATTCAACCATAATACCCCAAATTAAAAAGTGATAAGAAGTATACAAGAAAATGAACATCATAATTTATTTGGCGTCATTTTAATGGATTCAAATGACTTATTTTTCTTTTTACTGGTGTCAGGTTCAATTGTGCATTATACGTCTTGGCCATTATTGTAAATATATCCTTTGTGCTCAAAATCACTCACAAAAATGCTAATCAGGCTTATTTCCTGCCCTATTCTAGAGGTTTGGCCCCTGAAACACAGCCCCTAAGACTCAGAGGCAGATTTTGAAGAGTTGAGAGCTCCCTATGGCACTGGGAAATTGAATGTATTTTCTTTCCTTCTTTTGCAGAAGTCCTGTTCCATCAGGAGTAATTTACTCTAATTAGGGGCTATGCATTCTGAAACTATAAGTATTTCTTCCAGGAAAGATTAAACGCTGTGCAGCTTCAATGCTGCTCTCAACTTGAAGAAGAAACAAGACCAAATCGTGCCATAGAGGAATGTGACTCGGCCCAAAGTAGATGGCTGGTCTTAGGATGGCAGGTGGCCTAATTAATTATCATCCTCCACAATCTTTCCACATGACCAGGCCACAGAGAAGTGTTCTGTAAGACTACCCAGGCTTCTTTACGCCGCAGCAATTTATATTGGCTCTTAACTTCCCAGATTCAGAGTGACATTTTGCCCAAAGTTAATATCAAGGGGGCGGTTACATCCAAGAGATGTGCCACAGGGCACGATACCCAGAGGAATGAAGGATGCCTATCATGTTGTTAACACCAATGGGGTGTGTTCAGTAGTTTAATATTTCACCTGATTAAAAAAATAAATGCAACATTTCAGATTTTTCTTCCGTATTTTTAAAAATGTGTGGAGCCAGCCTGGTCTACAGAAATGAGTTCCAGGACAGCTAGGACGACACAGAGAAACCGTGTCTCCAAAAATTATTTTAAAAAAAGGAAAGAACCAGGCAACATGACCTTAGCTTAGGACTGTAGTCTCAACCTCACATCACATTCATATTACATTTCAGTTAACAAAGGGAGAGGGAATCTCAAAGGGCTTTGTGAGATTGATACTCAAGGGAAACAATGTTTCAAGGCCACCTTTCTCTCCTTTTGTGTCAGTGGCTTTACATAAGGCATGTGAAATAAACTAAAGCATGCCAAATGGTCCCTGATGATGCTCCTAACTGACGAGCAACTGTTTTGAGACTGTAGTGACCAGCCTGGCAGTTCAACTTAGCTTTGTTCACTCATGCAATCACACTATTAGTTTCAGATAGAAAATACTTCTATGATGAAGTCACGTGTGCTTTTTCTCCTGAGGATTGAAGTTACATGTGTCTTGATCATGCCATCTCCAAGTCAGTGAGGTCCTATCAGTTCATAGATTCACTGCCAACTCACCATCTTCCCTCCCTCATTTCCCATCTTCCCCTCTCTTACCTTCATTCCTTCAATGCAAGCACTCCGCCATCGAGCTGTGTCCCTAGCCCTTGAGGTTTCAAGGAAGATTCTTGCTGTGTAGCCCTAGCTAGACTCAATGCTATTCCCTCAGAGATGTTGGGCAACAGATGTGCATCACTATGCCTTGCTGAATTCAGCATTTTCTCATTCAGACTCCTAATTAGAAGGAGCCTTGTTGTACTGACCTGAAGACAATCATTTTATTATAAACTTTTGTATGCGGATGAAATATTCAAATACAGGCGCTTCAACAGCACATAAGATAAGATTGTCTAAAATGCACACGCATTAATAAGTCTCCTGCGTGAAATTGTTGTGTGTTGCAGCTTTCCGTCTTCGGTTCTCTGACTTCCTATTTTAGCTAACTCCTTAACAATTTGATTCATGCATGTAAGTTATTTTCTGATCTGTAGTTAAATTCTACACATACTAACCACTTGCTGGCTTAGGATAACTCTTTCTTGGCTTTATTTATCCCAGTTCAATTTTATTCACCACTACTCTTTGCTTTCATATTATCTTCTTATTTAAATAAAAATATAACTATATTACAGGAGTCATTCAACTGCATTCTAAAATAAAATTTTAAAATATACATTTTATTCTGGCATTATTAATCTTGTTTTATGTTGTATAAATATAGAGACTGTTATTAGGGAACACTTACCACTAAACAGATAATCCACTTTCTAACTATTGCGGTTCTTCCATTGCAGAAATATGAATCCTTAATATTCTTGAATTCAAAAGAAGAGTGAATTATATGTATCACATCTGTGTACAATAAATTTAATATGTGATTAACTTAGAAGTTGGTCCAATATTTCAAAAAAAATAGAAACATACATTTTATATCAAACAAAACAAACTTCAAGTTAATTATAAATTCTCTATTTTCTTAGATAACATAAAGTACTGAGTAGAATAAAGTTGAAAATCAAACTGCCAGTAGCCAAACCATGTTATTGAAACAATCTCAGAGTAAGACTAACAACAACCAAAAAAAATCAATGCCAAGTGATGTTCCAAATGGCAATGTATGAATATGAAACTAACTCCAAAAGTCATCGCATGCTTGTCAATCAAGGCTAAGAGGCTGGAATTCACACAGAAAGCATGCAGCAGGACAAGTGCTCATTTTCAAATTTAACAAGCAGTCTACTTCACCAGAGGTCTACAGTCATCATTCATAGGAAATGAGGAAGGAAGATTGTGAATAATGTTTGTCATAGACACAATTTTCAAGGTCAGATCCTACCTAAGTGAAG
This sequence comes from Cricetiscus sungorus, assembly GCA_030556225.1. NCBI lineage: Eukaryota > Metazoa > Chordata > Mammalia > Rodentia > Cricetidae > Cricetiscus > Cricetiscus sungorus. Next base: position 55,301,427 of record JANBXA010000741.1, on the reverse strand, counting down.
ACACAACAGGTAGGAGGCAGCTGGCCCATCGCCATAAACGGTGACCATTCAACATGCCTGCTCCAGCAAATCCTGAGTGTCAGTGGTCTTCCACACACCATCATTTTAATCTCCTATTCACTTCCTAGCACCCAGGCTTGGATTTTATGCCCCTTTTTACAACAGGATCAGTGTCATTGTTCTTCCAATTATCCCTACCACATTTCTGGAAGTCCAAAGTTAGAGTACCTCTAAAAGCTAGAGTTGGGCTTGGGAAAAGAGCTCTGTGCTGTTGCTAAGCAACAGTGAGGACCAGAGTTTGGACACAAGTACCAATGCACCAAGCCTGACATCCCACAGATGCTGGAAACGCAGGATCTGAGAGATTTGCCTGCATCTTCTGAAGGTTTTAACGCATGAACCAGCACCCACTCCCCACAATATGTGTGCACACACACACTCACACAGGTATACATTTAAAAAAAACCCTGAAATTAAGTAGAATTCTGAGTAACTGTTAGGATGAATTGTTTAGATTCTCAGAGTTATGACTATTTTTTCCAACTTAAACCCCAAACCTTTGGCAGGGTGATTATTTTATTTCATTTAAGTTTAATATGTACCATCCTGTGAGGACGCTCTGATAACTGTTTTAATAATACCCCAATTGAGACGCTCTATAGGAGCGTCTTCATGCTCTCATGATTTGGGAAAGTAAACAATGAATTATCTGTTTTCTCATGAATGGAGTCCATCTGGACCAGGAACATGATGAGTCATGCCAGTGCCTACATCTACTTTTCTTGACACGTTTTGTATGTGCATCAATTTTCTCTCTTCCCCTTTTCCTCTGTCTTCGCCTCAACTAATCCAAACAAGGTCCTGGAAATTATTTTTCCCACCATTAAAGAATCTAACGTTGATTCCTATTTGCTGTTGTTTTACTCTACAGAAATTGTCACCGTGAACACTGCTACTCCAGTGCCAACACAGGAAAAGCATCATGGGTGACTTTAATTTGGGTAACATTACTCATGAACTGACAGTTTGACTCTATTTGTCAAGGGCAGTTACATGCATGATACATGTCTTAGCTGAGCTGTCATCCTCACACTGGGATGCTTACTGTAAACAGACCCTTTTCTTCCTGAATGCAGCTACCCAGGAATCCATCACACTGCAGAGATGATGTTAGGTACGTAGTCTTGCGCAAAGTCCTATTGTTAAGACAAGTTTTGAAACCATTTATTAATAATTTTGATTATACTATCCATTATTTGGGAAAAAAAAAGTTTGGCAGTATTTTTAAGTGTTAGCTGGCTGTGCCTTACATCGTTGCTCTGTGCATGGCATCACGTGAGTCTCTGTAACTAACCGAATACCTAATTTGTCATTTATCAATCACCTTGTAATTCAACAGAGATTCCAAGCACAGTGTGACCAATTAAACATACTTTTTAATGTCTGCACAGCTATGATTGATGTATTCATAAATCAAGGTGCTAAATGCACTTTTGAATACAGAAAATCTATAAGGAAAGAAAGGAAGCTGTCACAGGTCTCTTTTCTTTGTGAGGAGAGGGGAGGCTCAGTCACTGAGGGAGAAATGACCATGGCTCGTGGTGAGAATCAGGACCATTTAAACAGAACTGAGATTTGGAATGGACCTCATGGCTTGGGGTCACTCTCAGGCAGGCAGGTGCTTGTGTCTCCTGTCACCACGTGATCTCCACGGCAGCACTCACTGGACAGTGTTTAACCGTCTCCTCAAGCTCACATTACTCTTTGGAATATACAGACTATGAACTTTGTTGACCTTTGCTCATCTTAATCCTTTGAATCCTGACTAAATAAGCACGTCTTCAAAACATGAGCCCCTATTTGTCACATAAATAAGCATTTGTCTTTATAATGTCCTGTACCGCTTAGAATGGAGAAGCACTGTATAATTTACTTACATACCTTGCTAAAGATTTCACAAAGCAGGCATGTTTCTTGAGGATTTTCAGGCTTCCTTTGTCCTCAAAAGAAAACTATATCTTATGAAAACTTACAAGCAATCAGCATAGCAACACACAGTCAACTTTTTTACCCTGAAGGATCTTCCTGCAATGCCATTTATAAATGCATGGACTTTGGAAGATATTTGTTCAAAATATCCACACACATAGATTCCCTAAGTGTATATAGCATCCTATTCAGTGCTAGCTCAATTCCTACAATAGATGCTTTAGGGTCTTCTGCTAGTTATTAAGAAATTTACTGCACACACTGGAGTTATAAGCCAGCTGCTAAACTTTGTACAAATGCCTGCGGATAAACTGATGTTTGGAGGGAAATTCTGAAACAGTCTGAAACTGCTCACCTTGTGACCCTTAGTCCTACATTCCACAATGGCACCGCATAGAGTCTGGCCAGAGAAGTCGGTTAATGAGTAGGTGCCTACCCTGTATCAGTATGAACAAAAGCACTGGGCATAGGGAGATTAAGAAGTCCTTGAAGAGCTTACATCCTAATGAGGAGAACAGATAGATAAACAGACAATTACTGTACAGTCCATTAACCATGATGGCAGAGGGTAAATTAATAGAGTCGTTTTTGCAGGGGGCGATTTGGCAGCGTAAAAACTGTAAAAACTTGCATAGCCTTTGATCCAGCAAGTCTCCTCCTAGACATCCGGTCATTTATCTCTGGGCTCTTGGTTTCTGCGCTCTGTTTCCCGCACAGCTGTACTGGGATCGACACATCACTTTTGCTACCACACCAACAGTGTCAAGACTGGGAACAGACACACGTGCTGAAAATATGAGAGGGGTTGCTCGGTGAAGGGACTTATGAAGGTGGAGTCATAGCTTAATGTCCCAGCAATGACTCATGAGGCGACCAGGGAAGTCTCCCACTGGGCAATGTGTAGGGAAGCAAGCCCTCCTCCACTAAAATAAATCACCCTGAAAACCCATTTACGAAGTGATCACCAGATCACGCTCTCCTCTTTCCTTCCCTCCGTTCACTTTTAGTTTTGTGTGTGTGTGAGGGAAAGAGAGGGAAGGAAGAAGTTATGGGGAAAAAGAGGGAGAGGAAGAGGGAGAGAAATGGTATCAAAGTGCATTTAAGCCTTGCCGCCCTCTGCCCCAGCCTCCTTATTGCTGGGCTTCCAATCCTGTCCCACCATGCTCAATGCTTCCCCACCTCTTCGTTTTTATGGGACATATAGCAGCCATCGTGTTTAGTAACAACACACTCCCAAACATGAGCTCTCACATTTCCATCTGCCTCAGGGCACCATAACATTTACTACTGGGGGCAAATTTTGTGCATTACTTCTGACACCAGATCTGCATTCTGACATTATATTCATCAGTGCTGCTAAAATTCACTCTGGGTCCCTCAGGTGTGTCTCTGCACCGTGCCCTTATTTCTCTACCAACGCCTCATGCAGAAGACTCTATCTGTGAGACAAGCCAAGGGGAAGGGAACTTATCATATCTTCCACTATTCCAAACCCTGAAAGTACAACTCTTATAACAAAAAACACTAGTAGAGAAAGTAAAGTGCATCTTCAGTTATGGTTGCTGACCAGTACAGGCAGACTTAATTCAGCAAGCACGTGTTGAACTATACAAACTAAAGCAATAGATCCCTTAACATAGATTTGCAGAATTTAATACCCACTGCACCCTAATTTTGAGATCAGAAAATGAGATCACCTGAGTGTTCTCTGTAATCTAGACATGCACTGCCACAGGGAGAAACAGGGCCACAACACAAACATAAAATTATTGCCACAGCAAAGTTAACTGCAAATGTTTATGTTTGCATTTATTTCAGAGATGTCATTTCTTTAGCCTTATTATATAATAAAATGAACAAAAAAGCCATTGCATTGAATTGTTCAATACAAAAGTTGCACCTCCCCCTATGCAGATTCAGATATCAAGTTTGAAATATTTTTTTCCCCTGGGGGGAAAAACTAATGATTCTTCCATAACATAAAAGTACACTTCACCTTGCATTCATCAGTTTTAAGAAAATACAAACACGGCAAATAAGAACTTCAATATTTTCAAACCGGTCCATTTATACTGTAATTCTCAAATCCAGTTAGGTGATTCCCGAGGTCCCGATGAATAGTGCTTTCTGCTAAACAGACCATTCACAGGATTCAGCTACTGCTTAATCCCTGTCCAGTTTTAGTATTGAATCCATTTTAATTAAGTGCACAAACAATGTTAAGACTGTGTTATTAATGTTGACAGCCAACTGCTCACAAGACCCATTCAGAATTTCCATCGTCTCCCTCCTGGGGACTGAGCTACCTCTCCTCTCTGTAGCTGGTCTCTTTCTCTGTGATGGTGCCTCTGGTGGTTTCCCCAAATGGCCTCATTACTAGTAGGAGGCAGACGATTAGCTTGAACATCTCTCCCATGACATATGAATCATTTATCGGGCACCTGACAGGTGTCATAATTTGCTAACTGCTCTATCTGTGTTATGTTCGTTGTGCTATGTTTATTTAAAATTGTGCATATCAGGAACTGTTCTCCAAACAAAAGCACAGCATCAAACAAGACAGACACATTTCCTTCCCACAAGGGACTGATATACCCTACCCTTATCTCATGAGATAAATGGTAATTCAAAGAATTGGACAGCTGAGGTTAGAAAACTGGCATTGGGTGTTGACAAGACAAAAGCAAAGATGAACGTACATACTAGATGACAATAATTTTGCAAAGTAATCTTCAGATACAGCATAGAAACAGGTAATCAGTTTGGAAAAAAATTCAACAGTACTGCAGGGGACCATATCAGCCTAGAAGAGTCTAACTTGAGTCTGATGTGTTGGTGTGCAGTGGGGTGGGGTACACACAAGAAGATGAACTGTGTCACTTTATCAATTATCTCATTATCTTCCTTCTCTCCTGTGGAAACTTGCATAAAAGAAACCATAATTGCATGTGAGAATATAGTGCTTATGTAGACCTAAATGTCAGCATTATGAACTTATGGGTGTGCAGGGAGAGGTGAATGAAATGAGGCACCGAATAAGCATACAATTCTACCGGATGGTTTTATCTACCAGATGGTTTTAGATATAGCTGAGTCTTCAGAAAATGTAGGCAGGACACAAGTGTGAAGATGCCTGTCATGCCATGGAGGCTTCCCACTGACATATGGTCCTATGGGTGCCGTGGTGGAGGACAGGCAAGGTCTGGGACAAGCAAGAACAGAAGACTTGGTCAAGGCCAGGGCTGCAGTGTCCCGGGGCCAGAAGAAGGTTAGCCTGTGGGAAACAGTCTTTTCACATTAGCTGGGGCCCGTCAGATAGGGACAGGTGGTAATGACCGTGGAGCCCCTTCTGTATAAGAAACTCTGGCATGGACTTACATGATTTTTAAAATCTGGCTATAGAGTAATAAACCTGTTGAATCAAGAAAGCAGGGAGGAATGCAAGTCAGGAACTTACGACAGCAAGGCAGGGGGTCACATGGTGGGGCTGGGATGACGTGGTCACACAGATACACAGACATGGAAAAGAGAGCAGTAGGAAATTATGGGCAGAAAAAGTGTTAGTAGTGAGAGTATGGTGTCAGGGTGCCTATGGGTTTCTCTGTGGGAGACTTCTGTGGATATAAAGGTCACTTATAAACTAGGAATGATGGAAGGATTGATTTGGAAAAAGCAGAAAGCAGAGCATGTTGGAGAATGTTTATATGTGAAGACTCTCCTTTTAAATAATGTACATATTTAGTATGTTTATGAGGTTCTAACAGATTCTTCTATCTCGATCTCCAAATTAGTTTTACACTAGGAATGTCAGTTGGGGCATGATGGGCAGGTGAGGAGAGAAAAATCACTTGTAGAGTGTCATCCAGGCTTCCTCGCATTCCTAGTGTCTACATTCCTGGAATCAAAATGTATCCAACAGAGCCTTCCCAGTTGTGACATCCAAAAATGTCTCTCGGCATGCCAAATATCCACTTGAGATCTGCAGTCCTGTACACACAGAGTAAGATCAGAATTCCAGTGAGCTGGAGACAGTTCTCCATTCCGAGGGTAATTGTTTCTCTAAATAAACCAAAGGTTCTCTGTCAATCATTCCCCTACTCCCCCAATAGGCAGATATTTAAAATGTCATTGCCTGTAATGGCTAATATTTTAGAAGTGGCGTAAGAGTTTAGTTGGAATTTAATCTTCCAGGCTGATTCTTCCCAGGGAAGAATATTTTGTGTGTTTCCACAAGACACTCTGGAATGGTTTTTTAAACTTTTTTCATAAAATCCTACAACAAAAATCACTGCATAGCACACTGGCTACTTTATATAATTATGGACAGTGTGAACCCTTATGCTCATTAAAAGAAAAATTACAAGAAGGTTCTGTTTTTCTCTTTGAGGTTAATGCCAATGCGTTACTGTGTTCAAAATATTAATTTTAATATTTGTTTGTGTGTGTGTGTATGAAAGAGAAAAAGAGAGAAAGAGAAAGAGTTGCATGGCAGTCTTCATGCCAACGGAGAGAGACAGACAGACAGACACAGAGAGAGAGAGAGAGAGAGAGAGAGAGAGAGAGAGAGAGAGAGAGAGAGAGAGAGAGAGAGAGAGTTGCATGAAAGTTTTCATGCCTACAGAGGCCAGAGTCATCGGAAACCCAGGAGACGCAGTTACAGACCATTGTAATAACTCTTTCTCAGTTCTCAATGGGTGCTCTTTCCTGACAGCCTATTTTTCCAGCCCCATGGTATAAATATGAAAACTGGAGTTATTTGCTTATAATATTTGAGTTGCTGTTATATATGAAAATATAATTTTGCATCAATTCTGCAATTTACAAGAGTTTTGTGAACCTGTTGAGAGTTTTAGCCAAAACTATATTTTTAGATTTTTGAATTAAAAAAAAAAAAAAAAACCAACACCGGAACTTTGTTGAGTAATGATTACAACCAAGAAAATATCCTGGTAATAAAAAATTATTTGTAAGAAGTTTCTTTAGGTACGTAGATTAATAAATAAATGTCATAATTCTGTATGTCCACATGTTGACCACTGGGCATTGTAATAAAACTACATTGATTACATCCTTTTGGATATGGTAAAAACTGGATTGTTCTCTGTATGAGACAGAAGAATTACAGTGCTTCATTTCAGTCCAAACTTTCAGACAAACTTTCTTGGTTGAGTGTGTTCTTAGTTCTCTAGTACACAAGAGAATGAGTCTGTGTTTTTTTTATGCCAAAGTATCTATGGTGGCGTAGCTGCTCCTGGAAGCTAATACCTATCCATGAATACATTTGTGCTCTTAGGGCTGGAGATAGTCCTCTGTGGTACGTCACTTGGCTAGGCTGTGCACGCCCTGGGTCCATTTCGGAGTTCCACCAGAAGAAAACAAAAGAAACAGAATTACTCAGTAGACTTCTCTGTCCTATACGTCATTTTCATCTACTGACAGAAAGTTTTGTGTTTTATTCAGCCTTTGCTGCATATTGATGCCTACAAACTCCATTTGGCTATCTATTCACAGTAGTATTTGCGAGTAAGTTTAACTCCCAAACTGTGATTTGTTCTCAGTGCCTTCAAAACATCTTCAGGAAGTATCAGGGTACTATTGAAATTTCTTCAATGACAAATACTCCCTTTGGTGCTTCAAAAAAGGCTTTTATGTAAATAATGTCAGAGATTTGAAAAATAACACCGAGTACTTGTGTTTGATTCAAAGACCATAAATTTGAATACATGAATTCATATAAATTAGCAATCAGTCTGAAAAGCTGCTTTATTTGTGTCTTTTCTTGCTTCTTATCTGGAAAATATGAACTACATTAATCAAAATATAAATGCAGCGAAAATGAAATGCAAACACCATCGTCATTAATAAACCCGGAGCAAATTCAAAACACAGAAGGGAAAAGAAATAACATCTGGATTCGCAGCACCACTTTCTTTTCCCTCTCTCAGACCAGCTCTAATGTAGAAATTCAGATGACTTATTTTCTTATGGGGATCTGAAGTTGCAATAACAGTAATGAAGGTGCCCATCTCTCTCTCTCTCTCTCTCTCTCTCTCTCTCTCTCTTTCTGTCTCTGTCTCTCTCTGTCTCTGTCTGTCTGTCTCTCTCTCTCTCTCTCTCTCTCTCTCTCTCTCCCTCTGTGTGTGTGTGTGTGTGTGTGTGTGTGTGTGTGTGTGTGTGTGTTGTAAACTTGTAAATCCCTTTTGGATTTATGGGGAACCTACTGACGACACGCTATAACCTGACTTCCAATCTGCTCTGATACGCAAGGACACTGGATAAAGAGACATATCTGACATTAGAGCTTACTTTCCAGCTAAGTGTTATTGTGAAATCCCGTGGCAGTGTTTAGTCTGCTGTTACACAGAGTCCAGGAAAAGGCGATTAGCACAGATCAAATGGGTTACATTAAAGACAACCGATGGCCATCCTCTGTGAACTCAGGATAGTTTACTAAACTAGATGCATGAGCTTTTGATCTGTGTGTGTCCTTGGAGAGCCAAGAGGGCATGATTAACAGGCTGGGCTCAAAGCTCAGGATTTTGCTAACAACAGCTGACTTAACGCTTACAGTAACCCCACCAATATAGGAGGTAAGAACGCCATTCTATGGTTGAAAACCCTGGAGACACAGCAGTTAAGAAACTCACCCACTGAGACAACTAGTAACTAAGGAAGTTGGAATTCAGAAGCAATGCCGTCTCAAGGGGTCCAATGCTGGAATGTGTCTGTTTATCTGTGCCTCTACTGTCCCTTGCCCAGTCATCATATCAGAGGTTCTGTGTCCTTAGTAAAGGCTTAGTGATCTCACAGGCTAACCTAGAGGATGAAGGATTTTAATTATCCCGCATTTGCTGAAGATGAGTAAGATATGTGAACACAGATTACTGAAAGTCAGAGTAATTTGATAGAATACACTATATATATATATGTATATATATATATATACGTATATATATATATATTCACAACTGTCTTATTTTACTTATTATGTATTGATTTTTGTGAATGTGTGTGCCCAGGTAAACATTTTCATGCCCGCAGGGGTGCACATAATTATGTATGCGTCCGGAGGCCAGACATCAATATTAAGTATCTCCCTCAACCACTCTCTAGCTTACTTATTCCAGGTAAGGTCCCTCCCTTAGTCTGGTGCTTTATTAGCTGCCTGAACCCCATGGCTCCTTCTATCTCTTTCTCTTCAGTGCTAGGACTACAGTTGCTAGTTGCTATGCCTAGCTTTTTCACATGGATCCTGGGAGACTCAAACCCAGGTCCTCATGATTGCACAGTAAGCATTTTACTGCCTGTGATATCTCCCGGCTCTCTGAAAATTAAACGCTAGAATTTAACCGAATTTAGCCTAACTCTTCAGTGACATAAAATTAGCATCTCTTTTGTTGTTCTGCCTGATCCAATCTGTTGCAGGAATTCTGTCATTGGTCCGATAGCCAATTGGAAGGAGCAGATCTTTTCTTTGGAGAGTGTAGGGGAGGTGGCAGTGAGCCTGGGGGGCACCTGTGGCTGGTGGATAGTGCTCATCTCTTTTGGACACAGGCAGCAGCAGCATGATGGGAAGCTTTTCAGCTATGGACAGGGCCTTGTGAACGGCCCCATCTGCTTTGGCATGCTAACCAGTGTTGACAATATGAAGGTCTTTTCTAGAAGCCATAGTTCTAAGATTTTATAGTTGAAACTTCTTGCCATGCTCAGAAGAAAGTACCTTGTAGCCAGTGCCCTGGCCTCCACTGCTTGCATTCTTGCTGACCCCTCTTCCAGGGAGTTTCTTGACTTTATGCATAGGGTTTCCACGTAAGTGCTTTGCCTGTTCTCAAAGGGCTCATGTACAGCTGAACTTCTATGTCCTGTTTCTGGGTATTATGTTTCTTTGATTCTTATTTTCTTTTGTTTACAGCAGAACAAAACATTCTTTTAAGACTAGCTGTGGAGATTACTGAGCAGAATTTGTTCACTTTATACCTTTTGTTTCCTTATTACAATGACAAACAACAAAACCGCATCAACCATTGGAAAGAATATGTTTAGAAAACGTGCAAGGCTAGGTAAGTGGGAAATAGCCCTCAGCGGAGTCACACAGTGGGCGAATTAGTGGTTTGAATTTTAAATCACCCTCAGTTTGAAACCTTTAGATGCCAGAGCTTTCCCTGAACGTCTGGTGTAAGGAGACACAGAACTGTGAACTCTTTCAGAACAGTCTGTATCTCTGACGCTTGATGATGGCTTGATAATTTCCTTAGAGAAGGAATTTGAAGAATAAGCCAACCACCTTATAAAGTACACTGGTTTTTGTGACCCGTTCCTACCTACGTCTGCAAAAGAAAGGGCTTTGAATTCCATACCATGCTCATATTGGCATAAATAGAGTGATACCAGTGTGTCTTTGGCATCATTTGATGTAGTGAAAACAATTAATGACCTGAGGTCTGTGCTCTGATTTCCTACGAAACTGGGAATTACATAAGAAATAAAAGAATTCTTTTCCATCATTGATGTTTGCCAGTTATTAAACGGAGGACAGAGTGGAACACTTACTCATAGTGTTCCATTGCTGCTGGAAAAGATATCACTTAGACTTATTTAGATCAAGTCAGGTCTCAGCAGCAACAACACAGATTTCTTATCTAGGTTTCTGTTTGGTACCTTGATTGATATTAAAGCTATGTAAATGACAATAATGAAAACCCCCTTACTCAATGTGCTCATGAGATGACATCTCTGCATGATTTTTCTCCTCCATTTTGTGAGTGGAGAGAAAGAAGTATAGAGGGAGGACAAAAGAAACAGAGAGAGAAAGGGAGATGGGGCAAGTGAGGGGGAGAGAGGGTGGAGAGAGACATTTGCATAGATGCTGAAACTCAGTGAGATTCTTCCTTGTCCTCGTAGACACTCAAAGTGTGACTGAGATTGATACTGTGATTGAGAAACAGAATATGCCACTAATGAAAATGCATATTTAAGCTGAGCATTCCCCAAACATACAACTTATTTTAAAATTTATTCATTTATTGTAAATAATCATTTAACTTTTAACTCAGAAAAAAAGCATAAGGAGGTATGATTATGCAGGCAGAAATCTTGAAATTTGTAATATATGTTTTTGGTTTGGATTTCATTCCCAAATTTTGCACAAAGAACTTAACTGCCAGGAAAGAGAAACAGCAGTGAGGTCGGAGGAGGGGGAGAAGAGAGGGCCTGGGGGGATGGGACCTGAGGGATCAAGAAGACTGAGCTGGGGAAGGGAGGGAGGAGCAGAGTACTGAAGAGATGCCTTGATAGAGGGATCCATAATGGGGTTAGAGAGAAACCTGGTGCTAGAGAAATTCTCAGGAATCCAAGGATGACCCCAGCTAAGGCTCCTAGCAATAGTGGAGAGAGTGTCTGAATAGGCCTTTGCCTGTAATTAGATTATTGATGACCCTAATTATCATAATACTGGCCAAACCCCAAGGGTATGCAGCTCCTGGATTACCCTGGAGCCTGGAGACAGCCCTCACTGGCCGCTCCTGGAAAATTCCATGGATATTTCTTTTTTCTAATGAATGCCAGCAGTGGCCCTCAGCACCAGGCCAGGTTGACATGTTTGTAATGTAACGTGGACTGGCCTAGCAACCTACAGTGCCCTCTGTGTAGCTCCTGCTTCCCTGCGTAGATCGTGAGATCCGCAGACTGTGGACCGCAGTGAAGGCTTGGACTCTGCTGCACGTTCTGAACAACACTAGCGTAAGGCTGAAGGAAAGGCTAGAATTCATGGATGAAGTTTCAATGTTGCTAAACAATGTACCGTGCAACTGCAGGGTGTGGTGCTGGGAGCAGGAAGGAGGTGCTGTGATTATACAGAACACCCTTTGCTGTTCCCAGTGTTTCGTGGTCATTGGCACGTCACACTCGACTGGCACAGAAATGAGCCAAACACAACAAAATGCTCATAAAGTAGGTGTGATGGGAGATGTTATTCTGTAAATATGTTTCTCATACTGGTTAATTAATAAAGCACTGTTGGGCCAATGAGAAAGCAAGATAGGCGGGGCCAGGAGACAAGGAGGAAAGAGGAAGTAGTGAGGAGGAGTCAGGATGTAGGGCATGGAGAAACAAGATGCCAGCGGCGCTGATAAGATGACCACGTGGAAATACTTAGATAAGTAGAAATGGGTTAATCATTAAGACAGAGCTAGCCAATAAACAATAATGGTAACTGGCCAACAGGATTGTATCAAATACAGAGTCTCAGTGTGTTATTTGGGGCCGGCGCACCAGACCAGCGGCGGGCGGGCTGGCGGGAAAACAACAAGCTACATAGGCCAGACATTCATCATTGACAATAGAAAAGAAAACACTTTTTCTATTTTCTCGTCCTCCATCCCAGGAGAGCAACTTCCATTGAAGTCTTAAGCATCTCTAGCATCTTGCACGGAACCAGGAAGGCAAATGGGTCACCCCATGACTGGGATGTCACATATCAATGCGGTAACAATGGAATGTTGGGAGGATGACACTGGCAACGTTTTCAGAACTGTTAATGCGATTTGAATGAGGCAGTTTCCAAATTCCGGGCGCCCCTACCAAGACGGGCGCAGTGTTAAGGGCTTGCAGTCCCGTCTCCCTTTTAGCTTCTTAATGAATTTTGAAAAGTGGCTTTAGAATTGACTGTATTTTAAAGATAAATGGAATGAAGCTCGAAGTTCAATAAGTCATCCAACATTTGGGGCCACCGAATGGCAAAGAGAAATCTTAGATCCCTGCCTGCAGCCTGCCCAGCTTGTTACATGTCATACCCTGCCTCCCCAATGAGCCCTCAAGAGAGCAAGTGAGGTTCATCAAGCAGACTATGAAAGGCTCGAGGCTTTCTACAAATATTTCCTCAATTAAACGCATCCTTTGAAAATCTCACAGTTTACATAGTCATGCGGATCACATCCTCACTTCCTCTCATTTTCCTATACTGCAAATGCAACTTCACAACACTGTTGCCCTAAGATATTTCTCTTTTATGCTGTCTTGTTCCACGAGTTGAGGATGTTCTGGAAAAGATACAGGTACGTGAAATTTTTGAAACAGTCTCACTTAAAAACAGACAAACAGAATCTTTGTTGAGGTACACATCCCAGTGACCACCTACCCTTATGAAGAACTTTGAGTAAGTCCATACAAGCTTGTTGGTTCCGGAATGTTAAGTATTGGGAGAATCACAGAGCAGCCACTGCCTGGTGTTTGGTCTCTTCAACTTAGCCAATTTTCCTTGACATCAGAGCGTCTATCTTTGGGCTGGTGTTTTAGGCAGCTTCCCTCCTCAGGAGCCTCCTCTGCCTGACTTCATTGTGACTATTCTGCTCTTCCTCCTGCCCAGGGACAAATGAGTGGCTTCCGGTCTGGAGTTAGAAAGAGCTGTACTTTCAGGAAGGCTCCAGTGGAAACCCATCCCCAACCCCCAGACTGGACAGATCCTGGGCCCCCGATCCTTGTTCCGAGGACTCTGTTTATCCTGGAGTTTCTACTCACACTCACTTTTCAACTGTGGCATTTATGAAACTTCAACCTGGGACATTGTAAAATAACTCAGACCTTGTAACCTCAGAGCATCCTGTCTAAGGTTGATCTCTCAGTTCACCAACTGCTACGGAAATGATTGCAGTGCCTTCCAGCTCTTCCAAATTATCCACCAGTGCCCTCTCTACAGTATTGTCCCCAAAGTAACAGACCCTGCCTTTCAGTTAGTTATCTTTCCCATAGGCGACAAGACGATGTCGACCTGGTAGAAATGTACATTGGAACGTGTGTGATGAGAAAGTGCCTTTAATACCACCCGACTTCATGAGACAAAAAGAAAACAATGAGCAATGTGGTCCAGCAAAGCGAGCTTCATACAGATGGGGCAACAGGGAGGCACAGTCCATGTGGCCTTCCTCATCAAAGACTGCATCTCACAAACAAAGGGTCGTAACCCCTGGCTTTACACTAAACCCTCAGGCAGATTCACAATGAGGTATCCATCCAGGAAGGCGCTTAAAGGAAGTGCTGCGTGTCTGCACAGCAGAAGCAGTAATCCCCAGAATGCTTTGGGTGTCAAGCACTCCATCACTATTGGCACGTCAGGCCTGGCTGCGTGGAAATGAACCCACCCAAGGAAAGGGTCCTGCAGTGGATCAGACATTAATCATTGACAATAAATGGGAAACTCACGTTTTTATTTGTCCATTTGTTTCCCAGAGAGTAAGTTCCATTGAACATGAAGTGAGCCATGATTATAATAGCCATTTTATCTTCCAACTGAGGAGGAGGAGGATTTGGAGACAGTGAATTTATTGCCTTCTCTAAAATGTCCAAGGGGATTATTATAAACCATATCCTCCAAAATGTCTCTCCAGTTGGATTTAGTATTGCTTGGTGTCACCCACTGAAACCCAAACTATTTATGTCATTTAACTGCTTAGACTCCTTGTGTGTGTGTGTGTGTGTGTGTGTGTGTGTGTGTGTGTGTGTGTGTAGGATATTTGCAGAAAAGAAACTACAGCACTAATTTCCAGTATTGTTTAAAGTACAATAAAGTATAAATTCTTATGTTTTAGCATCAATTTGTTGCACATTTAGGATCCAGTCCTTTAATACAGAGATCTTGGGTACCTACTGCATGTTCCAGTGTTTAGAGTTCTATGTTTCCCATAAACAACAGAAGTCAAATTTGATGCCATCTCTTGGTGGCTTTGCAGCCTCATGAAACTAATGGCTCCCTGTGCTTTGGATTAGCTGTCTGTAAAGCAATAGGGACAACAGAGCAGTAGCAACTATCTTACATGGTCCTAGAGTATGTAAAATAATAGAAACTTTGATTGACCCAGAGGAAGTGGTTATAGAATATTGGATACCACTATTGACCCGTTAAATTATCTGTAGTCTGAAAGCAATGAGTGTAAGGCTAGCAATCGTTTCAGGAGAAAGGTGTAGTGTGGTTGAGAGGTGGTGTGGTAAGGCTTGCGTAAACATGAAGCAGGAAGGGCTCTCTCATTATCACCACATTGCTGGACGTTAAGTTTAATCATGTGCCCAGTGATTACGGGCAGCAGCAGAGGCAGCACCAACCGTGTAGAACGGTCACTGAGTGCAGTGAAACAGTTGACTTCATCCGTGAGGACTCATCCCCTGTTATGTGGTTTTCTTCCTACACCATTCTCTAACCTCCACTCTGTAGCTGTCCTTCTGTACGGGTCCTTGTCCACAACCATCACCAAATAAGAAAAGTCCTAAAGTGCCATGGTCTCACTTTTGTCCACTTAGGTGTAGGTCACAAGGAACATAAGGATGTATTGTTTGGGCCACATATCCTATAAAGAATGAATGATGAAGAATAGAAAATGCCCCTTTCTCCTCGATATGTTAAATGATTTCATCAAGATAAAACAAAGAGTAAATATTTGGGAAGTTCATAAGTCTCCAAGAAAAGCAGAGAAACAGAATATATTTCAGTTGTACCTCGAGAGAGTAATGGTTGTCAATACGTGTACCACTCTGGAAGGTTTGTGACTGGATTTGTCTCCTTATATAGTGTAGCAAGTTAACGCACATGTCCAATATTTTCAGGCTTACACTATTTTATAGGGACTTCCTCGTGTGTGTGTGTGTGTGTGTGTGTGTGTGTGTGTGTGTGTGAGTATATATATATTTTCATCCCAAGGATACAGACATGAGGTACATATTGTCTTCAGAGCTGAGACTCTGAATTGTATTAAAGCCTTTCTGGGGCCTGGGTTCAGTTAATTTCTCCTTAGTCTTGTTAAGCAATCTACTTTTGACTTAACTCACCGCCTGAATCAGATCAATTCCTTCAAGTCCTTTTCATTCTCTTAGCCCCAGGATGCCCGTCTCTCTGCCCCTAAATGTTAACTTGTAGAGAGATTAAGGAGTGGGAATACCTCCCCTCCAAGAAGAACAGTCTATCCTTAGCCTTGCTTACACTCCCCCCATGTCAGGATAAACTTTCAGTGAGTATTGAAAATTCTGACTCCGTCCTCCTAAACATTTTACAAATAGCATTTATCTGTTTCTGTGGGGAAAAACTTAAGAAAAATTTACCACATATAGTATTACATTTGTCTTGATTTCATCTTGGTGAACTTCCCAGGTACCAGAGCATATTGCTTTTACTGTGCTGTCATCCCTGAAATCCAAATTGCACCAGCTCTTAAATGACACAAGAGAGCATCTAAGTGGGTTTGGGGTCATTCCATGACTATCAGTGATGGCACAGGCTCCATGGTGGCCCAGGGTCTTCCCTGCACAGGCTTCTGGGGCGCCTCCTTCTCTTTCTGATGGAAAAGCAAGGCTCAGGGCAAGGAAAACCTCCAGGAGTCTGGCTTATTAAATCACAGCACAGAGGATGAAGCGTCCTGACTGAAGGAGGAGCAGTGCAAGTGCGGTTGACTGGGGACCACAGCCGCCTCCCATGGTTCCCAATAGACCCCCGTCTGTGCTCAATCAAACCTAAAGCAGAGCAAAACAAAAGAATGAAAGAGACAACGGCATCCATCAAGTGAGGGCCCAGAATAACTAGCTCCAGCCAGAGTAAACCTTTCAAGAGGTAAATGATGGTGGGTGGCAGGATCAGTTCATCCAAAGGTTTGGAATGCCTGGTCAGGAGGGAATCACACTCTGGATCTCCCGCTCTTCAACCCTTTCAACCCTTTCTAGTCACTTCTGGTAGCCGACTTCTCCTGGACGTGTGAATAACACCATATTAGTGTGTATGCCTTCTCTGCAGCTGATAAGAAGACACAGACACTATTTTTTTTAAAATTATTCAGCTGCTTGAATGTTTACTGTAAAAAAAAATAAAGAAATCGAACTATGCTTATATCTTTAGTTTAATTGTTGTATACAATTAGGCATCACTTCTCTATAAGGATTGACCAAATTATTTTTGTTCCCTAACTCTTACCTCCTATTTGGAAAATGACAGGTGTTCTGTATCACCTACTGAAACTCGTGCAAACAATCCTCATTTCACAATTGTGAAGTAGAAAAATGATCTAATCAGGTTGCAAAGATTATATGTTTAATAGCTATGGCTACCATTCTAAAATCTTTATTATGAATAACCATTATTAGTATGTAGTCAGACCTCCATTGCTAATCCTCAGATGGTCATATGAGGGACTGTTGATCCCACATCACAGACAAAGAAGCTACGACACAGAACTGTTACATTACTGCCACATGCTCTATATGAAAGTAGACTATACTGGTTCCAGACCTACGACGACTCAATCTCAGAATGTAGTGCTTGAGTTTACCCTCTTAACTATAACAATTGTATACTGAGTTGTATTTTCACTTTTCTATGTTGAATACAAATGGAAACAAAAATAAGACTCACAATCACAGTCATACAAGTTATTTGTGCAATATCCTAAGTGGTGACACATTTTGACGAAGAATAAATATAGAGCTCAATAATGTTCTAATTTACCTTCTCTAACATAATAAGAATACAAATAAATCTGGTATTGTACCTGACTTTCCAGTCCTGAAAAGATTTATAAAACATTCATAGAAATACAATATGAAAACAACACTTGAAGTGTAAAAATATAAAATCTCACTTAAAATACTAATATGACTATCACAAGTTGAGCATTGGGAAAATATATGTACAAAGTAAATAGTAGGAGTGATGCCTGATACTAATATCTTATCTCTCTACTCAAACACATACATGTATATCCAAATCAACACACACACACTCACACACACTCACACTCACACACTCACACACGTAGCGATATATCAATTATGATTTATTAAACCTTGCATGAGGGTTCAGAAAATGTAGTCAGCTACAAGCCATATAAGCCAGGCACACACTTTAATCCCAGCAGCCAGAAGCAAGGAGGTGGTGGCACACACCTTTAATCCTAGGATTTAGGATTAAGAGATAGACAGATCTCTGTGAGTCCAAGGCCACCCAGGGATACACCAGATCAAATCAGTCTAAAAGAGCAACAGAACACACACCTTTAATCCCAGCACTAGAGGGTATAAAAGATAGAAGCAGGATCTTCAGTTTTAGCAGGAGACATTCATGCTCCAGCAACACTGAAAAGAGGTTATAGTCTGAGGCTGGTGAGAGCTGGTGGGGACAGCAGGGGACAGGATCAGCCCATTCAGCCTGAGGTAGAGATAAGAAGCTAGTGGCCAGCTAATTTGCTTTTTTGATATTCAGCTTGAAGTTTGAACTCCAGTATCAGTCTCTCGGTCATTAATTTTTTTGTCAACACACACACACACACACACACACACACACACTCACACAGCGCACAAATGCACATGTGTGCACATGCACGCATGTGCACACTCACACACACATACTCACATTCACATGCACACACACATACACACACTCACACACACTCACACACGCGGGCACACACACACACTCACACACGCACACACACTCACATACACACACACTCACACACGCACACACACTCACACACATACACACATTCACTCTCACACGCACACACACATGCACGCGCGTGTGCACACACACATACTCACACACACTTACACGCCTGCACACACACACTCACACACACACTCACACACACACACTCACACACATTCACTCTCACACGCACACACACATGCACGTGCGTGTGCACACACATACTCACACACACACGCGTGCACACACACTCACACACGCGCGCACGCACGCACACACACACACACACTCACACTCACACACACACTGGCCCTTTTTGTATTGTCTCATCCCCCCTGTGCTGCACTGTGGCTGCCAGTCAAGGCCACCAAGGACATCCACAGAATCCAGTCCATTCCTCAGCCTCTCTTCATCTTAATTGATTCATTTGCAAACATTGTTTGCATGGCGGTCATTTCCTCCTGCTTGCTTTAGCGTTTCTCTCTTGGAGTCTGTAACATACCCCTGTGGGTTTGCTTACACCTCCTTGATTATTCTCCACCCTCTTTACTGATCCACCCACCCCCCCAATCCTCTGGTTTCCTGAAAGTCCAGTCTGGCTCTCCATTCTTTCCTGACCTGACTCCTCTTGATGTCCGCCAGTCTAACGGCCTCAGCGTGAGACAGATTTTTAAAAGATTAAATTAATAAGGCACGCTAGCGAGTTATGGTCACAAATAGCACTTTAAATTCCCAGGTTTGATAGACCTCACATGTACATGTGAGAAACCAGCTACTAATCAACCACAATGATCTTTAATAACGTGGCTGCACACTTCTGAGCCGATATAACGGATTGCAACTCAGGTTAACATAACAGAATGAAGAGCAAAGTTTGCCTGCGCACATAATCATGAAGGGAAAGCAGTTTAAGCTCTGAGAACATAAATGGAAGATAATTAAAGTGTTTATAATTTATGTGACAATATTATAATACTAATTTACAAATGACTATAACTTATAATGTTTTGTTATAAGACAGAATTTGAACTGTGATGCTATTTAATTTACATCAGCATTAACTTATCTAAAACCAAGGTAAACAAAATAATACCAATAGTTCAGTTAAATTTTCTTCATTTTCTCATTATCTATAACCTCCCCCAAAGCCTCTCCTCTTTTTGATTCTGAATGTTATTTGCAGCAAATACTGCTTGTTATTTTTTATTTGAGGCATGTCTATGCATTATAAATTTTAAGAGAATCTTAAGGACCAATTATCCCTTTCATACTAAAAAAGGGACAGTTCTTTTGGAAGACGAGTGTATTAGACTACTCAGTAAAATAAGTTGTATTCTTTAATATGTTTGCATCTCCAGGAGCTAAAAGTTGTAAAGGTACTCCTATGAATATTGTATGATGAGCCTCAATATTTTAAACAAATTTCCATTTCAACATTTCTTCCTTTCCTTTGCATGTCTCCCAAAGTGGGTGCAATTTTCAGCTTTGTTTATTGAGAAAAACTTTAACTTAAAGGGAAAAACAATGTTAATCTGTTGTGAATCACACTTGCACACGCTGACAGGACCATCACTTTAAAAATCCTCTCAACAAGCTGCACCTGATCAAATTATCCTGGATAACATTGGCACAAGCCCCAAACTACATGACACATAAGGTTTGACACAGCTGACTGTGTACAGATCCTTGACACCTCTGACGCGTTCGTGGTCAGCCATCTCCCACACAGTGCGTCCTCTGGTCCCTCATTGCTTCCTACATAAACAGTCACTCTGTTTCTCTCCTGCTGTTATGAGTAAACTCCCTGATGTGTTCACAGTTTATTGCGATATATTTCCCTCATTCCCACAAAGGTAAATTTTGTGAATCTTGTCATAGTGACCAAAGAGGAGGGGGGTATCCTTAAGAATGATGTGAGTGATAAGCCCAGGGTGGTTACTAAATAAGTGGTGTGAGATGGTAAATCTTTTATTGCCAGCATTTTAATATTGGATATATTGAACAAATTCTGTAATCAGAAATAGGTGGCAAACGGTGCATATGAGAAAGTGAAGTTATTATTTTTTCCCCTCTGATTGATGCTTTTATAAAATCCACAAGAATGTGTTTTGCTCTGCCTGGCAAACAATGTTCTCTAAAGTGGTGGCACAGGGATCAGGAGGTAGGACAAGATGCAGGATCTGAGATGAAAGACTAGCAGGGAGGACTGTAACCCGATCATATCATCCACCCCTGATGTTTTGCTACAGCTGCTTCAGCAGGTTCTCCGTCCTCCACTATATAGAATAACCTTCCATACACTGTCCATACATGTGATTGTAAATACTGACTGTCCCTGTCCCCTCGACAGGGTCTACAATCATGAGACACAGGCGTCTGAGAATGTCCATGAGAAATTATCTAGTTACACTAAAGAGGCACCCTAAATGTAAGTGATACATTTGCACTTTCAGTGAACTAAGCATAAACACTCTTCTCTCCTTTCCAAATGTACACGCGATGTTTTCAGCTTCTTCATGCTTCTTATCCCATGCATTCTTTGCCACGATTGACGGTAATCTGAGGTTATGATGTAGAAAATCCCCCCCTTCCCCCTTTAAACTGCTGTTGACAGATGTTTTGAAAGTAGTGGATTAATTTACTTGGTGGAGAAAACTTAAAGGTAGGGTAGCGTTCAGTCCGTGTTATCTTCCTTTCCTGCGCACATGTAAGACTAGAGTGAAAAAGAACAAAAGTAGGGAAGAAAGATAATCGAACATGTACAGATTGGCGAGGAAAGGAGCGTAAACCAATTCAAAGAGTCAGTCGAGATGGGTGTCAAAGGCTGAAAGTGTCAAATGCTCTGAGGATAAAGCGTCATACACAAATGGTTGCAACTTCTGAAAACTCAAATGCATTGAAAGCAGAGTACCTTGATCAGAGAATACAGCCTAAGGTATTCCCTAGAAAAGAGCCATCTTGAGAAGTGCTTCCGTAGGTGCACCCTGGAGTACACTCGGACAGTGCAACTGTTGTCCAAGAGAGTGGGCTTTATTCTGAGCCTGCAGCAGAACTTAACAACACGGTTCAGGTCATGTAGACACAAAAGATCAAGACTGAGTCCCACTTAGGATTTCCCAAGTACAGCTTTGGCCCAGCAGTGTGAGGTTGCAAGGTTCCTGCAAGAAACCCGTAAGATGTCATTGTGCAATATTGTGAAGGTAAGGCCCACAAGTAAAGCCCAGTCTAGATTGTGATAGAGCCTAGAGTCAATTAAAAGACAAATGTCTGACAGTGTCTGTCAGGGATTAACTAGATTAGGTTAACTGAGGTGAGGAAAACCCCAGATGTAGGTGATACCATTCTACTCACCCAGTCCCAGACTAAATAAAAAGGAAAAAGCAATGGAATACAGGCATTCATTATCTTTCTGTTTTGTAACTGGGGGTGGGACCAGCTGTTTCTTACTCCTGCTGCCTTCTTCCCTTACCATGATAGACTATAATTAAGCCCTTCCTTCATTAGGATACTTTTGTCACAGTAAAGAGACAAAGAATCTAGATAATTCATCTTTAACTATACAAAACTTATCCAAATATTTGGAAGTATAGTTTACAACACAGCAGAGGGGTCAAAAAAGAAATGTAAAGCTTAGAGGATAGAAAAAGGGCAGGAAATGTTATCTAATGGACTTTAAAAAAAACCCATGCAATCATTGTCTTATAGCAGCAACAGCAGATTTCACAGGTCTACACAAGACTGGGTCCATCATGGATGATGAAAGGGCACATGCGGTCCTTCCCTTCTCTGCTGGCATTAAACCCATGATACAGTGAGAGTACAGGTATATGACACCATGACCTGATCAGGATGGCAGTGTTCTACCATATTAGTTACACAGATTATCTAGAAGATCGTGCTTTGTAGGAGGCTGTGATGTAGCTTTAGAGCCCAAAGAGAGAAATGAAGAGACAATGCACGGGTATTGACATGCTGTCTTATGTCTGTAGTCATCTGAGGCATGGTCCATGAAGGAAAGAATCTATAAGCTGGCCTTTATTAACATCAAAAACTACCTCTGCAGGAAATACACTTTAAAGGCACACAAAGAAGTCATAGATACAGAGAAACTATTTGAAAAACTACCGCAGTAAATGATTGAAATCCAAAATAGTCAAAGAACAACAAAGAAAAAGTAACTCCATCAAAAATGGATCATAGGCCTTGACAGATCACTAAAGGGACATACACATAATAAGCACATCAATAGATGTTCCACATTGAGTCACTAGAGAAGTAAAAGCTAAATAACTAGACAACATACCTGTCAGACAGACAATCCTGACTACAGACACCATAAACAGATAGGTATTCTTATTCACTGGTGAGAAGAAGAATAGTATAGCTACTTTACTTTTGACCTCAGCCCAAAGGCTGAAAAGTGACAATTGCATATACATGCACATACATGTACGTAACAGCTATTTTAGTAGAAAGTATGCAGTTTCTGCTTATTTGTTTGTTTTACAGACAAAGTCCCCAGTAACCTAGCATGGCCTCAAACTCATTAAATCACTGAGTATGAACTTGAATTCTTGATGCTTCTGCTTACACCACTGAAATACTGGGACTAATGATAATGTGCTACCATACATTGCTCAGTTTGATAGTTCATTTACAAATTAAGTATACTCTTACCACAGGTTCCAACTTCCATGTTCCTTGGTAATTTCCCAAAGAAACTGAAACTATGTCCTTGTAAAATTACATTTCATGTAAGTAGCAGTTTCATTCATCACTGTCAAAACCTAGAAGCAGCCAAGATATCCTTCCATGCATGAATGAATGGTTTTACATCCAGACAATAGAATTCTACCTGGCACTATGAAGAAATGGGTTCTCAAGTTTAAAAAGGATAAGAAAGAGTCTTCCATATACATTGCTAGGTGAAAACAGGATCAGGGAGAAGGATGAATGAGTATATGGAACATGACATTCAGAAAGCAGAATAGTTTCTTTCATGGTTGATCCATGACAGGGTCCAGAGGTATGAACACCACACACAGCACCAGGTATGAGCTGTAATATAAGTGTGTATGTATGCTTGCGAGAATGAATATATGTTATGTGTCCTTGGAGGTCAAAATAGGTTGTTGGATCCATTGGAGTTAATTGCAGGAGGTTATAAAACTCCTGACCTGGGCTCAGGGGACCAGACTTGGGTCATCTGCATAGACAGGGACAACACATATTCTAGACATCACATGATATCAAATAAAACTCCCAAATGCAAAGAATTGGTTATATCCTTTGAAGTCATTGGCTAAATGGGACCCACAGAATCCCCAAAATGATAGACTATTACCAGTGATCCTGACCTACATGTAAAGCATGTCTACTGTCACAATCACAGTAAAGATGATCTTCTGCAGCAGAGAGAGAGAGAGAGAGAGAGAGAGAGAGAGAGAGAGAACAGACAGACAGACAGACAGACAGACAGACAGACAGCTAGACTTTGGAACACTCATCCCTAAAAGGTTATGTACCTATGGAGATGAGGAAGCAGAAAGATTATGGGAAGCAGAGGTGAAACAGCGTTTTCCAAGTAAAACAGGGATAACATGAACTCAGAAAGACCACGACAGCATGCAGGACACCTGCATATGTTTAGGACAGATAAAATTCCATCATGGAGGAGGACAGGCAAAATATTCCATCATGGATTAGAAGGAGTGAGCACAAAGTCTCACCTCTAGCCAAGAATCTATTCTGCACTGATAGCTGCCGCAAGAGGGAATATAAATTTTCTTCAATGAAATGACAGTGGGTACAGCAGACACACTCCAGGACTGCCCTTGTGCCCAGGAGTAGTAAAGCCAACTGAAATTGAACTCTATTACTTCAACTTGGGTGGCTAGAAAGGTTAGGAGGACCTAAGAGGACTTAGGAATGGCAAAGATGGTCAGAATATAGTGAATGGATTCTCAAAATGTAAATGAAAACATTTAAGAAAAACAAAAGAGAAAAAAAAAGGGCAGTTAGTGATCCCTCTTCCCAGCCATAGAATATACTGTATTTTAAGAGAATAAAATTCCTTACAGGTGCCTTATGTAAATAAAACAGAATGAGGTAAAAACCAATTCTCCAAGTGTATGGCTAGATCAATGAAGAGGTAAGAATATGTGTGGTTTACCATTAAAACAGGGTGTTCCATAGATATATTCTAATTACAAATTAAAAATGAAGTCAATGTCTTCTTTCAGCAGAAACAACTTACGTGTGAACCCATTTCTATTAGTTAAAGACAAGTAATCTCCGATAGAGCTTTCCACAGAATAGCAGAGTTTTTAGTACTAGAACTCAAATGGAGTGATATAAACTTGTTCAATACAGGGAGAACAGTGACTTGGAGCTCAACAAACAAATGAGCATCTTTGTTGAAAGTTCAACACTTCCCACATGTAACAAGAATGAAAAATAATTTCTCAACACTCAGAAGTCTATTACTGTGAAAGATGGAAGATTCTCCTAACCTGGGATTTGTATGTTCCCAGGTAGGAAGAGGAGAGCCAGATACTCCTAGTGGCATCTTCAGCTGATTCCTAAACTATCCAGCAGTATTTACGAAAGAGAAAGGAGCATTACCATGGAAATTGGTGGTGTCTCTGCAGGTTTCAATGAATTGTGTCTAACAGACTCTCTGAGTAATCAAATTATGGTAATTTGGAAAAGACATGGCACCCTCTTCATGTTAGGTGTTCATGAGTGATTTCCTCTTTATTTTCTTTGTTTTGCAGTAGTAATCATATTCACAGCATGAAGTGCCATTAATCACATATGATAATGACACTCCCACAGTGATTTATGGAAAAAGCTAAAGCAATCCTGACATCTGACAGTGGTTACAGTTATTTGGTCTTGTCCCTATGAACACCTTATTAGGTTTCATTAACTTGAGTTACCTTGAGAATTTCAATGGTGTTCACATACAGTATTTATAATCCTTCAGAAGAACAAGATCTTAAGTATTAGAATATAAAACTATAAAATAAGCTTGTCTTGCTTCTGGAAACTCAGTAGATGGAATAAGGAAACAAATTGTTATAAACCACTGCCTACTCAGGAGTATGAGTTTGATCATATTTCCTATTTCACAGAGATAAAATTATTACCACAATGCAAGCCTGTTGATTCACAAAGAAAAAGTAGACAACTATTCACATGTTTTAAATATGATTCATTTTTAATATTATTATTTCATTCCTCCTTGAGTAAAGATTTTAGGAGTGGTGATGAATTAATTAAGATATTACATAGAAAGTTCTATGGTTATACTGGATAGAAAGAGTTTGATTAATGGCTTAACAATGACTTTGCAAGCCTTATTCAATCAATCGAGAATAAACCTCAAGCTCTACAATGTAATAAATTTCAGGTTGGTGATAAGACTCGGTGGGAAAAATGTTTGCTGTGCACACATGAGGACCAGAATTGGGATTTCCAGCTCCAATATAGAAAACTTGGAATGGTGAGATGAGCCTGTGGTCCTAGCGATGGGAGCAGAGGAGGTAGATGGATCTCAGGGCTTTCTTGTTGGCTGGACTACCCACAGTTGTGACCTTCAGCGAGAGACCCTTCTCAAAAAATAGAGACTAGAAGACACCTGGAGTGAACACTTGACTTTCATATATGCCTACAAAGAGTTCAGTTGACCCACATTTGAACACATATACAGCACTGCACACCACAGAGAGGAGTTGTGGTAGCATTATTATTAAAAAGTGGGATATAACTAATTTTATATGATGTATAAATGAAATTTCCTGTAATGGTGTGGTGCTGCCACCATGCACACATCCACTCCATTGAAATTATTGCAAGAAACACACACACACACACACAGATACACACAGAGATACACACACACAGAGATACATAGAGAGAGACACACACAGAGACACAGAGAGAGAGGGAGAGAGGTACACACACACAGATACACAAAGAGAGAGATACACACACACAGCAGGAGACAGGGAGAGAAAGGGAAGAGAGAGAGAGAGAGAGAGAGAGAGAGAGAGAGAGAGAGAGAGAGAGAGAGAGAGAGAGGGCGGAGAGAAAGAGAGGGAGAGAGAGGGAGAGGGGGGAGCCAGAAAACTTACTAAAGGCATTCAAAACTGGCTGAATTCTTAAGACAATTCCTTCCAATTAAATAGTTTATATTTGGACCACGTGGTTTCTGATAAAACATCCCTTCATGATTAATGTCAAAGCGAGAGGAAACAACTTTTCTAAACACTTGGGATGGAATGTAAAAGAAAACAATAGGGTGAGGAGGCGAGTGAAACTTACTTTAATGATAACATGATCTTCTTGTAGCAAACAATCGCATCTTGGCTCGCTTCACTTTGCACATTACGTTAGGGGTTTGATTAAAACGGATACTCAAGCCCATGAGAATCATATGTCCTTCTGGAAGGAACTGCCTACAGGCTGAGCAACATCACAAAAGTCTTTACACAACATCCATATCTTCGGAAGTTACTAAATGGGACACTGGCTCATAGTACATCTCTCGTCTTTTCCAGAAAATATGCAAGCAACTTTCCAGTCAGAATGTTTTTATTCTTGTTACTGATGATGTTTTTAAGATACGTGTTTGCCTTGTATCTAATGCCAGTCTCAGATTTGTTAGATAACATAGGCTAGTCTAGAAATACCCAGGCTTTCACGTGGACCAGATGGTTACCCCCTACCCCCATCATATAAGAAAACAGGTGTGTAGAGTCACATTCTAACACAAGAGTAATTCAAAGTGAAAATTTAATCCCTTGAAACATATATGCATATATATGTGTATATGTATATGTATATGTATATGTATATGTATATGTATATGTATATGTATATGTATATGTATATTCCTCTACCACACTCAAAATAACCATGATGAAATACTAAGGTTAGAAATACAAATTTTTGCAACAAAGTCGAGCTTCAAGGAGAGTAGGCCAGTCTACCTAAGTCAGAAACTAACAGCTATTTGGAAAGTTCAGTAGAAAAGAACCATGGCTTGGATATCTACTCCCAGGGAACAATGGAAGTACAGCCCCTGTCAGGTCTCAGCAGTAAGACAATGTAGCTGTGGAGGGGAATGTTTCTGTCTAGGATCTTTCAGTACAGGCTGGAGAGCTGAGCAGATGGGGAGGCAAATATTCTGCCTTCATTTCATCCTAAAGCAATGCTCAGAAAAAATAGAAACATTTACATTAGAGTAATGGACTCATTAAGACCTGAAATTTCCCTATAATGATTGTGAAATTATTTGTAGCATTTATTGGCTTGACTTGATAATGCCAAATCTGTTAATTGTATGTCCCCTGAACATGTCTGAAACATGAGAGGCTCTGACCCCTTTCAGGAGATGATACACCAGCCTGGCATCACCAGAACAAACCTGTCCTTTGGATGGATAATTTGGATAGAATGCAAAAGAAAATAGTGTCAGATGAAGTTTACTCTAACAACAACGCTATATTCTTTTGCCAAACAATCACGCCTTGTTTTTCTTTACTTTGCGCATGATGGCATGGTTTAATTAAAAGAACAGAGAGTCTTGGGCCCACGAGAATCTTATGTGTAGCCTACAATACCTGTGTTTCTAAAAGAAACTGCCCATCTCTGAAGAATATCAGAGAAGAAAGCTCTCCTGAGCACTTCCACGGGTTTCCCAGTGTTTGTAGACAGCGGTTGTGGTGCTGTGATAGCCTAGCATTGGGAGAAAGAAGCAATTTCTCTCAGCAGATCTCCTTTTCACTGTTTGCAGCTTCACCTTTACAAAGTAGACAATCATGGCTCTTAAGGTTGACATTGCTTTTCTAATCAACTATTTTTGGAACACAAGCTGCTCATTTCAGCATAAAATTACATCTGGGGAATGGAGAACTCCCCCCCCCCCCCGCAGGAAAGTGTGAGGACAGAAGTTCATATCCCCAGCTCCCTTGTAAATGCCATTTTGGCATAACAGCCAGCCCACTTGTGATCCCACTGCTTGGAAGATAAAGACAGAATTCCTAGAGGATGCCTTCTAGCTAGCCTAGCCATGCAGGCAAGCCTTGTTTCAAGGGTGAGATCCATGCTCAATGAAAAGGAGACCAACTGAGGAAAAGTTCCAGTGCTGGGTCCTGGTTCTACAGGCCTCTAAGCACATGTCCTCACTCACAAATACAGGCCCATACAACTGAACATGCATGAACATATATATGTAGATCACATACACCTAAGCATGCAAACAAAAAAATGCACTTATATCAGCCAATAAGGTCTCATCAAAATCAGATTTTGTTGATTAAAACATATGCATGCATGAAAATGTCATAATGAAACTCAATTACCAAGTGTAATTTATATACATGAGGTAAAAAAAAAAAAAAAAAAAAAAAGAACCTGCTTTTGCTGGTTGAATTTGTGGGCTGTGTATGTGTGTGCCATGTTTGTGTGTGGTTTAAGCATATGTGTGCACTTTTGTGCGCATGCATGCTCTTTTGTGTGTACGCAAACGGAAGCACAGCGCTCACAAGGTGGTCTGAAGGGACTGACACCTGACTGAAAACAGAACTTGTCACTCATGCTTGCATGGCACGTGTCCTAGGCAATTAAACCCTGGCTTGCCAGACAACTAAATACTCTCATGAAGAATCTCCTGCCTTTTACACACAAAAGTTTCCATTGACTGGAGCTCTTCAAACGTACCTAAGGCAGCTGACAGACTTCTGCAAACCAGGAAGACTGGTGTTGAGTGTTGAGGAAGACCAAGCTGATCAGGTTCCTTCCCTATGCCCCTCCCCCTCTACCCCCCCCCCCCCCCCGGCCTTATTCCCTTGAGACGGGCCTCTCATCATACATGCAGCTGACTGTTTCTGCAAGGGTGGATGCCCATTGAGCTCCCAGGACCCACCTATCTCTGCTCTCCAATTCTGGAGTTATAAAAACAATACAGACATAGCACATTTTTTATGTGGATATTGAGGATTTGAAACCACTTCAGATTTCAAACACACTGTTGAACAGTGGGACATCTATGTGTGGCGGTTTCCCACAGATCGCTCGAGCTTGCTTAATGTAGTACTGTGCGTGTGCATGCCTGTGTGTGCGTGCCTGTGTGTGTGTCTGTGTCTCTCTGTGTGTATATCTGTGTGTGTCTGTGTGTCTGTATGTGTGTGTGCATGTGTGTCCGTGTGTGCGTGTGTGTGTGTGTGCATGTGTGTGCATGCATGTGTGCGCATGTGTGCGTGTGTGTGTTTGTGTGTGTGCATGCATGAGTATGTGGAGGAAAGGGGCCACCTCTCAGGTGTTATTACATTCTACCACCTTGTGAGATCTGTGGGTTGAACTGATTTCAGTTTCCAGACCCGCTCTGCACGCTGCCCGTCTCACAAGTTGTCGACTGTGTTTCTGATGACAAACTCTGTTTCGTGTTAATCCTACAACATGCAATGAGGTCTTCACCCTCACTTTCTACAGAACAGATCCCTGGAGTTTCAATAAACAGGCAATTATGGGTAGGGCAATAGGTACAGAAGAGGAGAGTCCTCTACCCATCCAACCATTGGGTATGCTCTTCACTCTCTCATTGGTCTCATAAACCACAGAAATAAAAACATAATGTCAGTACCCACCTTCAGCATACAACTAATTTTCAAATAGTGCTTTTACAAGTTAGGGGGAATATCAGCCAGTCTCCCTGAGATACGCTTGAAAGGTTACAGTCTGCAGAAAGTTCTGTGTGAGATTTTCACTCGAGTTATTTCCCTTACTCTAGTGAACAAGAGCTTCATTCCCAGACACTCCCCGCAGACTTCATTTATAGCCACCCTTCAGCCTAAGCTCCTCCCCAGCTGTTAGGTAGCACGGGTCTTCCAACAAGGTATCTTGATTATTTTTCTAGGATACACACGGCAGTCAAATGCAGGATTCAGTAGCAAACAACCCAACGCTATTATTTCAACAGGGTTCTCTTCATCTCTCTGAGTATGTGAACTGATAAATGCTTGATAAACCTTGAGTGCCGAGTTAGTGATTGTTAATGGCTGAAGAAAACGTTGCGCAGTGAATATGGATGTTTGACTCTGCCAACTGGACAGAGTGCAATTTATGGGCGATCCGTGGGAACCCGCCACACATAGATGTCCACTGCTCAACAGTGTGTTTGAAATCTGAAGTGGTATATGAAGACCACCACCTTGTTATAAAAATGAGTTGTTTTGTCCCCAAATTAGAATCCAGGCAAAAGTAATTTTCAAAGTCACACTCAAAGTTTTCTATAACACAGTCTGGCCGGACCATTACAATTTAATTCCAGCAGACAACTTGACCAGCTTTTCTCTACTTAGAACAATTCTACATGCTACAGATAGATAGCTCTCAATGTCCACATTCACTCCTAAGACCCAAATAACTGTAATTGTGTCCTCACTTTGCCAGAGAGGACAGAGGTGAGGCGACTCAATCAGAAATCAGCCACAGAGAGTTGCTATTCCTCATCTATGAACTCTGGATTGCACCAAACTGGTCCTTTCTTCCCTTTACTCTCCATCATATTACATTCATGAGAGAAATCATATTCATGTTACATACATAGCACATAGTAAAGTGTTCACAGGAAAGTAGGAAATACTTTGTAATTAATCACTATGCTTGAAGTAATTGCTTATGTAGTTTCAATCTTTCAACAAAGCCTGGGTTTTGTACTGGTTTGGAATTTATACACCTGTCTTTGTGAAACCTATGACTGAAAATAGGAGACTTATTAAGGTCAAAAGCCCACCATTTCTTGTCCTTAGAATACTACATGAGTGAGTTACTGATTTAAATGCTTACTTATTCATTCACTTGTTTAGTTATTTTTATATTTAATATTGCAGTATTGGGGATGAAACCAGAGCCTTTCAAATACTAGTTGAGTATTTTATCAGTGAGCAGTGTCTTCAGCTCCTTTCATATTTTTTAATGCATAAAGAGGATAGACTAAGTTCAAATGTGGGCAATGCCTGTCGTGTTTTGTTGTGAAGTGGGAATTCTTCCACAGAAAGGATAGGTCTTAATCATCATTGGGCCCATTGCATCAGCCAGAGAGTTAGTGTTTAATAAATGTTTGCTGAATGAGAGATGGACAAATGTACTAGTGGGTACATCTCACAGATGGCTAAAACAACCCTGGCAAGCGTTTTCACATTTGGACTGTTTTCAGAAATTTCTCACAGGAGCTAATGTATCTGAATGAGATCTTTCTTTCAATTCTTCACTCACGACACCAGCCCTTTCTTACTTGTGGGCATGAATGATTGAGGACTCTTAACAGAAATTATTTTAATTACAAAAATAAGAAGAGTTTAATTGCAAATGTAAGATGTGAGCTCTTTGCAAAGGAGAACAGTGGCATGACTCATCCCCTCCTTCTTTTCCCCCTAATGTTTCCTGTCACTCATAGTCAAAGCACTCATGAGACTGCAGAATTCTGCACATATC
The DNA here is from genome assembly GCA_030556225.1 of Cricetiscus sungorus. Taxonomy (NCBI): domain Eukaryota; kingdom Metazoa; phylum Chordata; class Mammalia; order Rodentia; family Cricetidae; genus Cricetiscus; species Cricetiscus sungorus. The sequence continues at coordinate 55,269,482 of JANBXA010000741.1, read as the reverse complement.
ACTGTAGAACCCACAGATGGTAATCTACAATGCGAATGCAGGGAGACTCTGAAGTCACTGGTGGAAACACCTCCCCACTAATAGTTGTATGAGCTGGGACTGGAGATGGCTCAGGAGTTAAGGGCATGCACTGGTGTTTCAAGGACCTGAGTCTGGTTCTCGGCACCCATTTGGGTAGTTCCCAATAGTCTGTAAATCGGGCTCCAGGGAATCCCAAATCCTTTTCTGGCTTTATGGGGCATCTGCAGATTTCTGGCCTATACTCACACAGATATGTACATATAAATAAATAAAACTTTCAAAGAATTACTTTGTAAGCTCAATTTTCTTAGGGTAGTTAGACAAAAGAGCAGAAATCTAAGACATGAGAGGAAAATCTGGGGGAAACTCTGCCCCAGTAACTATGGAAACACTACAGATATCTATGTGAAGAGATAGCAGATACAGACATAAACACCTTGGAGATGAATTGGGGAAATGCAGATCTCTACCCTCTGGAATATCTGGAGCAATAACACTGCATATGAAAGTGAAAGGGAGCACATAGTTTCTCAACCTGTACTCTGGCATTAATATCTCACATTTGTACAACATATTTATCTCTGGATGTTCTTACAAAATTTAGAGGGGGGAGGGAGGGAGGTAGGAAGGGAGGGAGGAAGGGAGGGAGAGAGAGAGAGAGAGAGAGGTTGATCTGCTGCATAACTGCACACACTGTGTTTTCAGCATATCGTTTGTGGGGAGGAAGGATTCTAGAAATACCTATATTATACCCTTGTCTAAAGCCACCAGCAGCCACCCAAGCCACCCTTGACAATGAAGGATGAGGCTCGATGACACACATGGCTTTTGCCCAGGAACTAGAGGCTGAAGGAACGATGGATACCACAACAGTATTTTCTTTTCTGTACACACAACATGTGATTACGTCAGTACTTTCTCTGGGAAATATCAAGGATGGGAGGTATGTTCCTTCCTCGAGCACCAGCTTACGGTCCTCAGGACGAGGAGGTTCGTGAATTCTAAAAAGTGAAGACATCGAGGTAAGAAAGATGGTTAAATCTGTCCTGACAAGAGAAAGGGCTAGGTCACGGCTGTGTAGCTTGGTGTTCTTGTACTAACGATGGGTGCAGGTGCTGTCTACTTTTCTTCCTATGGCGTGCCTCATCCAAGCTTGATGTGAGTATTGTGCTAGTCTTATTACAACTTGTCATGCCTTGTTTGGGAGGCATGACTTTTTCCTGAAGAGGAATGGATCTGGGGGGGGTGGGTGGGGTAGGGAAGAGACAGAAGGGGACTGGAAGGACAGGAGAGAGGGGAAACTGAGGTCAGGATGTATATGAGAGAAGAGTAAATGAAAAATAAGAAAAAAAATTGCATGCTCTGCCAGAAGCTTCCTGGACACTGGCTAGCAATTCCTAAACTGCACTGGGTTATGAAGAAAGCAAGAGAGAAAAGGAAAGACACACCACAGAAGATGTGGTCACGGCTCTGGAGGTAAGGTACAAGAGTAAAGGTTCTTGAATAAAACTGAGCATGGGTTGGGAGACTAATGAGGAAGGGCCTCTGGAGGAGTCAAGGCGGTGCCTCTGACTTCAGAATCGTCAACCTGCTGTGGTGACGGTCATTCCTAGTGTAGCCAAGCACTCCATAAGATGCCCAGTGAATGGAAAAGCAGTACACTTCTGCAATTTGTGACCAGGACAGTGATGTAATCAAAATGGTATCTGACCAAGATAGGCTTGGACCAACACAGACCTGTTGTAACCAGAATTTAGATTTCAGCACATGAATTGAAAATGACTTTTTGAGAGGCTACCATATGATATGTATTAATTAACTCCACTAAGTTCAATTTGTAGTAGGGTAATTTGTGGTTCTTCTGAGTTCCCAACAGATAGCATGAGTCATGAAGCTAAAGCAAGGATAGAGCAGGAATTGGGGGCTCCAGAAAGGCAGACTATAGACTACCTGCATACTGGAAATACTCTGGCATGCTTTCAGTCTCCGGCATATATTTCTGACTCAGCAGTGACAAGCTGAGGGAAAAAATCCCAGTGTGTAGCTAAATTATGAGATGCTGACATTAAATTGCCTTGGCCTCTAAAATTGTGTTAAAGTTATGTTTAAAAAATATGCTTACTTAATGTTTTAAATTCTCTTGATGAAAGTGATTTTAAATACCACAATAAATAGGTTTATATATTCTAAATTAATTTAGTGGGTAAAATTATAAAATAAGTCTAACGTCAGCTCTCTGGCAGTGTGATAGCATAAGCCCATGGGGATTTGTATATGACCAAAGCAAATTTGGACAGTGATATGATCTTCCAGATCCCATCAGAAATACCAGCAACCCATCATGACTTTCAGAAGAGGAGTGACACTAAGCATTCCATAAGGCTCATCTAAAAACCCGTAAGAATCATTGAAAATGACCCGATCCCTCTTTTGGTGGTAGGCATCTGAAGAGGATCAATATGAATTTTGTCAAGACACATTACCATATGGAAATGAGCCATGTGACTCAGAATGCCTTGATCTAGGAAGAGGCTACCTCATAAGTGCTAGAAAGCTTTTGAGATACAAGCACCCCAGATAGATCTCCTCTGTGATCATAATTTAGTATTTATTGGTTGCTGATACTAACACCCATTGATATTTGCCAACTGCTATATTAATTAGCTTCTTCTCATTCCCCAGGGAAGATAGAAAATTACAGAGTAACCCATCTGTGATGATCTGTAACCTTTCTGGTACTTATCACACCCAGGGCCATCAGTAACATCGCATAGAGGACCTCCAAGGCTCTGCTGATAACAAATTTCTCAATTAAAAAAAAGTCCATGTTTCTTGTGTTAGAATTTGAGTCAGGGATAAAAAGGAGATATTCAAAGACAAAGCACTCCTTTCTTTTCTGTATAGCCAGAGGAATTTTGAAGATAATTAACTGCAAGAGTAGACTTCCTTGGATGAATTCCCATGTTTTTGCTAACTTAAATAGGAAAATAATATATTAAATCTTTATCTCTACAGTGTCCATTTCATTAGGTATTAGGCATGTGTGGTGCGTGAGCTGTGGAATGTTCCTCATCCAAAGTGAGATTACATACTACATGTACACACAACATACTGGAACATGACTAAGCGTATGCTTAATATGACGAAAGGCAGGGTATCGGTGCTACTACATGAAACGACTCATTTCATATAAAACATAGAATGTACCTTCAACTCTTTCTGAACACAGATTATTCTCTTGAGTCATTTAATTTGCTGGCACATAACTTTCAAGAGCCTATGTTTAAAGCCTAACTACCGAGCTGTTGTTAAGTTTCCATTGACACTTTTCAAAAAGATTTACATACACTTAGTCTGTGAATGTTTGCCTACATACACACATGTAAAGCACATGCATGCTATTGTTACAGAGGACGGGAGATGGCATCAAATACATGGAACTGGAGTTGTAGATGGTTATGAGCCTCCTTGTGATGCTGGGAATCGAGCTTGGGTCCTCTGAGGAAGAGGAAGTGCTCTTTACCACTGAGCCAGCTCTCCAACTCCTCGTTTATAATGTTTTCTAAATATTAAGATGTTTACACCAATACTGTATTTAATATATATATATATGTGTGTGTGTGTGTGTGTGTGTATGTGTGTGTGTAATTGATTTCAGTAAATTGTGTTAAATAAACATCATTACTTTTTTTCATTTGTTGTTTCTCTATGAAAAATTATAAAGTATATGTGTGTCTGAAATCACTCTACTTCATGACATTCCTGAAAGGCGTGGACGATTATATACAAAGAAAATCTGCATCCCTGAGTGAGGCAGAGTGGGATCACAGCACAGGGGCCCTGCTGTTCCAACCCAGAGTCCTCATATAACCAGAGAGGAGAAGCTTAGCTATCCTGTGGGATCCATGAAAGGACAAGGTGCAGAGCAGGAAAAGTCCTTACCGCAGAGTCCTTCCCCAGATGGGAAGCTCTGCCTGCGAGCTTCCGTTCACATTAGAAGGGAGATGCTTTGGTACCAACAACATTGTTAACACACTGACAAACAGAATCTGAGGCCCAGGGCCTAAGGGCCACTTCTGCAGAAGAGAACTACTGGAAGTGCAGGGAAGACAAGGCGAATGTTCTTCAAGCAGGATAGTGGGCGCCATTCTTTCCAGTGCCCACCTCCAGGGCGAGACCTGCTTTTCTTAGATACTGATTTCCCGTCACCTGACTGAGGAATAATGTTTACCTTATTCTGACACAAAGCTTTAAGGAGTTTTTATAAAGCCAAAGACCAAGGGGTAGAGCAATAGTGGCTGGTAAAATTCACTGAATGTATTCTCTAAACACAGAGTGCATTGCCATGCTAAACCACCCCACCATACCACAATATGCACCACACACACACACACACACACACACACACACACACACACACACCCTTAAACTGTAGCTCACTTTTCTTAGTAAGGGATCATGACTTGTGAACCTTGCCTTTTGAGGCGTGCCTGTACATTTGGTTTGATGGTTCCACTAGGCTTTGCCATCTTGTTTGTACTTGTGGACACACAATCACAATATAAATAACAGAAGCAAATAATGAATTTCAAAAACATTGAAGGAATATTTTTTAAAAGAAATATCACTGATACATGAACTGTACAGGGTAGTTCAAAAGGAAGGGCTCAGTGCTGAATGCCTCACATGACTTAACAATGTAAAATTACACATGAGTTAACTAGAATCAAGCTTTGTAAATTAGGCACAACCCGGAGGAAGCTCAGTAGGGCACTGACTAGCATGTTAACTTCGGTTACCATCCTTACACAACAGTGATTGATGGACATTCATCTATACAGCACTCAACACAGGGGCTTGATTTATTGTCTATATTCTGTATTTTCAAATTAACAGTCTTGCTTGGTCAATCCATATTAATTCATTCAGAAAAAAAATATATGAAAAATGTACAAAACTACTTTCCTGATGACCAATGAAAATTAAAAGAATGAGTTGAGTTGGGTTAGTGTGCCAATTTTGTTTAAATTTTCTTTGTGACTTAAGGGGCTAATTGTACATTTGGTTGGGTTATTCTACAGGGCTATGCCATCTTCTTGATAGCTCTTCTGGACCCATAATCTCAACACGAATGGCAGAGTATATATTGATCAAGACAGGGGACGTAGATAGAATGGAGCAGAAAGTTTAACACCTGTTAAAGAGTTCATATATCAGGTTTTGCTCACATGAAAAAAAATGTGCACAAGTAGCAGAGTCTCTCTACCTGGATCTTCTCTTCTGTCCAAGCCAAAAAATCACGACACAGTGTTCTCCCATCCAAGGTAGACATTTGAAATATTTCATAGGAATAGTGTCATGAATATCTTACATAGTTATCTTCTGTCTACAAATGGGTCAGGAGATCACAGGGTTTGTCCTTTCAATGAAACTTTCTACTACAGGTGCAGTTGAAATTTCACTGGCCCGGCTGCTGATCTGAATGACAGCATTCTCAGAAGGGGCCAAAGGAAACTTCTTCCTGCAGGGATTGCTTCTCTGCTACCTTTCACAGCACAATAAAATCAAGAACTTGCCACCAACCATCGTTAGTTTTCACCAAAATACAGCAAAATAAATGTTGACTTATGTTTTGATATATTTTCAGTAAGAGAACAATTTTTTTTTACAAATCAAAGAGAAAAATAAAAGTTTTAACACAATATTATTTATAAATGAACATATTTCATTATGGAAAGATGCATTTGTACCTGTCTTGAGAACAGCATGTGAAATTTTTTTCATAATTAATATGTTTATTAAAGTTTAAAGTGTTCAACGAATGGATGGATTTATTCTCAGTTATTTACAGAAAATGAACACAGGAGCATTCATACGTCTGAACTTGTCAGATATTGTGAACCACAGGGGAAGGAATCTCCATACACAATCCACTGCCCGTCTGCCAAGGACCAAATATGGCAGCGGCATTTTCTGACATATAGCTCATCCTGCAAGGGCAAAGACGAGTTCAAACCTTCTGTTTATGCAACAGACTTAAATGTCATCTGATTTAACTTGGAGTCTCAATTGATTTTAGGCTATAGTTTTACTTCCATCTGAATGTCAAGGTCACCATTATCCGATTACTGACACTCTGAACTGTCCATTGTCACTCATGGCTATCCCTGTTACATTCACGAAAATGCCAACTTTCAACACCGCTTGGGGTGGTGACAGTACCCTGAGCATAGGGAACTGACCCATCTCCTTATCGATCATGTTAAAGTGCTATAATGCACATGCGTGGAAATGAGTAACCTCTGTGTGTCTCCACAAAGACAACAGTAGAGAAAATTCACATGATGTAATAACACGTCTCCCAGCATTCTGAGGAAGCGATATTGATACGACCTGGCAACTCATTTGAAAATATGCTAGCATGCGACATCCCTATCTAAGCTTCTCCTCATTGTGTGAACACTGATAGCACATTACGTCTGTCCAGCCTTATTGGAAGTCTGCAGTACACTGACTCCATACAATGGGATGTCTGTGTAACATTGGATCTAAGGAGATGGGACAGTGACAGAGAAATCCTCAAACTTTTCAAGTGGGGCCTGGACATCACACACCCCGGGTTACCTCCTGTCTGCACTCGGGATCTACTTTACAAGGGGACCTAATTGCAGATTAACGTGTTTCCTGGCAAGAATTACATGAGTGCATTTAGAGATAACTATTCCATAACTGAGGCAACATTAACACTTGGGTAATGTCTTATGTCACCTTTCTTTATGAAGCCCTTTTTGAAGCACAGTTTTTTTTGAGTTACAGCCTTGGAGATTTATCCATTGGGTTAAAAAAAATACAAAAAACAAAACCATGATTCATTTTAGTTGGCAAGCAGTGGATGTTCCCTATGAGTAATGAAGGTGTCTTGTCTGTTTGGAGCACACGTCTCACTGCCCCAGCCCCAGAGGAGTTCTTACTGTGGGTCATAGTCAAACAGTAGACACGCCATTCAAATTGGTTTTCACTAAGTTTATCATGGATGTGAAAACAGACATGATATCTTGGGGGTAAATACTGGGCATTAAAAAAAATACTAAAGGAAAACTGAATATACAAAAGATAAAAGTCAAATATACCAATGAAATAAACCAAAGTTGATTCGCCAAAATTTGCCTGTTCTTTCCATTGTTCCAGAAGAGCGCATCTCAAGCCATGTGTGTGACTCAGCACATTTACAACATCATTGGTGGAGCATGCATTGTTTCCAAATATGTCAAAGCTGGGTGTCCGATAGTTTCCTTTTAAATCATGACATTATTCTCTCTCAAAAGTACTACACGGATGGCCCCTTGCCCATCAGAGAAATAGGAAGTTGCTACAGTGATTAAAACAAAAACAGAAAACACTTTCAATTTTTCTCTATTGCAGAGTAGCACCATATGCTAGTCTGCGAGCCTTAGTTCATAGACCATTTCTAGACAGAGATTAGACGCCTTGAAACCAATGAACCCACTCTTCACTCTAGGCTTAAATAGAGCTATTAACAGTCTCATGAGCAAACAAACCTACACTCTGCTTTTACCGTCCTTTCTACTAAACCACTGCCTAGACTCCAAGAGCTCTTTTCTCCAAACAATGCCATAAGTACCGAGTAACAGAGCAATAAAGTGGCTAATTAAAGTGATTCATTGACAATCTATGATTTTTCTATGTACTATGTTCTTTGACTAGCTCTGAAAATCACAAGAAAAGAAGAAAATCTAGGTGTCATGAAGAAAAAAAAAAGAATTCTCTCTGCAAACTAAGAGCAAATGGGGCAGATTACTCTGGAGTCTATAGAAGTTAGGAAAAAGGATGGGTCTTGATTAAAAGAACTTGATTGCTTCTACTAAAATCATTTAAGTCCCTTACTAATTTTAAGATTTCCTTGAAAGATGTATAGCCTAGAGATGTAAATTTGGAAAGTGACCAAAAAGAGAGCAAAGAATGGGGACAATGACATTAATTTCCAGTCCACCAAAAGCTGTGTGTGTTGTCCTTCCTTCTTGTTTTTCTTTGAGCTGTGTCTGTTTTTAATAACTTATGCTTGAGTTATGGTATAATTCCATTAAAATGGGCACCTTTCTTCCTGTTGAATTCATCTTTAGTGTTTTATTCATTTCGAGGAGGGAATGCATCAACCATGAGTACGAAAGGCCTGGGGACAAGTCCTGCTACCCTGTCACTACCCTTATTCTCTCAGACGGAGGAGCACAGTGACCTACGCTTTGTCTGATCTTTATGAGACTATAGCTGTTCTGCAGATTGTTCTCAGTGAACTTTTCTTTGATTTTTTTTTTATTGTGTCCCCCCTTTTTTTTTATATGAGGACCAAACCCAGGGCCTCCACACTTGCTAGACAAGCTCTCTACCGCTGAGCTAAATCCCCAACCCTGGTGTGTTTTATATGTTAAGTACTTTTGTTTTCTGAGCTATAAAGATTAAGCAAATTAAAGTGTTTTCAACTGCTAATGAGAGAACGAGAAGTAAAAACAATTTTTTAGGAAGAGAGAAGAAATTAGCATGCTGTGCACCTGCACGGGGCATGCAGAAAGATGCTTTGTTCAGCAGATGACATGGGCCCTTTTCATGGTGAAGGATGCTTGGAGAACTAGCTGAACCTGAACAGCACTGGAGGGGTGTGAAATGATGCTTCTGTTGATGAGCTTCAAGCATTTGGCATCCGAAGGAGGCGTAAAGTACGAAGCAAGGGCAGTGAAAAAATAAGCCTCGACGTCTAACTGAACATATGAGTTAGAACTGTCTGGCTCACCGATTAGTCTGTGCACATTAACTCTGAGTAATGTTTTTGAGGCTGAGGAGGTGGCTCAGCAGGTGAGAGCACGTTGTATCAAGCCGCCTACCGAGCCTGAACCTGAGTCCCATCACTTGGAGAACACTTTGTAAAGGAAAATAACTGACTCACAAACATTGTCCTCTGAGTTTGACTTATGCACCATGGCAAGCGCCCCCCCCACACACACACATACAGAGAGAGAGAGAGAGAGAGAGAGAGAGACAGAGAGAGAGAGAGACAGAGAGAGACAGAGAGAGAGAGTAGAAAGAAGCTACCTGGTGCTTTTGAACAGGGAACGCATGCAGGTCACCTACTGTATGTACAAATAACACAAGCATGAAGGAGTAAAAGTGAATGGCCTTGACTTCACATTCCTAACACTATCTAAAACTGAGATTCCATCAGAACATCGTAAATTACAGGAGATAATACATACACCACAGATGAAATATGTAAAAGATTCGTCCATTCAAGGCCTTTTTGGTGGTCCTTTTTAGTTCTAGAAAATGTCACAAAATCTGCTCTAATTAAAACATTACCACAGAAGGAAGGAAACCAGATATGCAGGTGATGGGTACCACAGGTGTTTGTATTTATATCTTAAAAATTTCCAAACTTCAAGTATTGAACCGTGGTACAAATTCCCCCATAAGTAGGACACACAGTTCTTCTTTCAGAATGGTTTTCCAAAGTAGAGATATCTACAGTGTAGATGATCTACCTCTTAGTCTTCTTAGTTAAAGACACCAGTGTGCTCAGGAAACACAGGAAGGATAGAAATCCCTATGTCTTTCTAAAACTGTTGGGCCACATTTGCCTTCCAAAATAAAGGCTAGACATACAGATGACAGTGCTAATACTTCCCGTGCAATTGCTCTCAGCTCTGCTACTGACTCAGTTTTTATGGAACAAATCAATGATATGACTTGTAAAGTTGATGTGACTGATTTTGGTACACACAAAATATTATCTCCCCATTTATAAGGCTACAAAAAGCATCATCATTTGTATCCGTAAGACAGCAAGCCTAAGTTTAAAAAATAATCCTGTTGATGCCCTCAAATTAATCTTCCGCTTTTAAGAACGGAATTTCCCTATTAGGTTCTGTCAAAACATTTGTCTCCTACTGCTGTGTTTTGCCGAAGAAGTACATTTTCCAGTCAAAACAATTAATTAGAAGCTATTAATGATGCTTTCAAAGACTTAAATTGTCACTGATATAAAAGGAGAAATGACAGGGGACCAAACTCCCAAGACATGAGGATGAGAGCAGTTGACATCTGCCTTTAAATGTTCCCTGAGTTCTCTAAACTTTTGCCACCATTCCACCAACTCTGAATTTCCCCATTTGTAGAGCAGATGGACACTCCTGATTTGTAGTGGATTTGAACAAGAAGCTTAATTCTTGTTTCTCCTCTCAGTGTGTATTTAGCATTGATAACACTTTCCTCCTGGTATACACAGTAGTTAGAAAGCCATCATAGAACTAATGGATGTATATCTAATTGCTACACATAATCCGGAAAGTATGAAAACAGTGAAAATCTGTGAGTTATGAATCATTTGATAAGAGTAATTGCACAGCTTCTTTGAATGTGAAACTCTATCATTTTCCTACCCAATTGCCACCTATCTTCAAACCCACATATCTACACACCATCTTACCTTTTTATCTCCAAAACTGGAGATAAAATGCTTTCAGCCACTAGGACTGAAAGCCCGGGTCAGTCAGTGAAGCCAATATAGAACAGTGAAGTTTTCAGTTACATGACTCACAGACTACACCCCAAGCCTCTGTAGTTGCTGCGTAGAGAAAGAATTTGCTGTTGTATAATACAACTCGCATGAATTCTTGAAAAATCTGAAGGTGATTCTACTCATGGTTGGCTCCTAATGTCCTTCATCATAAACTGGAACATGTTAGAATCTACAAACTCGTACCCCAGAGTACAACACCCTATTAAGACCTACGGGATAGTCCTGGGCAGTAAGCGGTGCGATTCTCTGAGGGAAAGTAAAAGCAGTCATTAGACTACATTTCACTTTGGCTCTTTAGATAGTTTATAGGAAAAAACAATATACCTTCTTATCTACCTGGAATCTTCTAAGGTCATGCTGTATAAGTCCAGCGGTTATTCACATACAGGTGGAATCAGCAGAAATGACCAGAAACAGTGCACACACTCATCCATGCGTTTCATCTCATGATTCATAAATGGAAGTTTTGTCCTTCAACAAGGGTGTGGCTTCTGTCTTAAAGACTCTGTGACTACCTTTGATTTAACTACAATTTAATTTCATTTGTTTCTTACAGCAAGACATATCTTGGTCATGGCATTTGGATATACCTTCTCTCCTTGTCCTTGTTTGCATTTTACAGACCATCCCTGTGGAATGATAGACATTCTTGCTATTCCAGTTGGCTGTGTCCTTATTGAACCACATTTGTGGAATGTGTTCCTTTGTTAAGTCAAATATTGTGGATATCCATTGAAAAACATTGCATTAACCAGCTTTGTTATATGACCTTTATATCACTGCATTCCTTACAATTATTGCTTTAAAAGCCTTTTTCTAAATGCCTCTGTATGCTGTAACATTTTAGAAACTGATAATTTATAGAAATGGATTGCTAGGAATTTTATGTCATGCCACAGAGAGGTATCTTTAACAGTATAGACTATACTGTCTTTATGTCAAGATGTAAATGATGAGGTAGAAACAAAGAACAAAAATGAAATATTGTAGGGTAGTATCGGTATGGGAAAAAAGAAAAAGAAAAAAAAAAGATAAAAACAATTGTGGGACTCTTGGGCACAGACCTGCAATAAAAAATACTGTTTGACATTAATCTCTGTACAAATATGACCTTCTTTAAGAAAGATAATACCAGTCTCATTTTATATACTGTTTTCCCTTTACTTCTTATATAAATCATCTTTTAGACTATTTGTAGGGCTGACCTCATAAGTGGGCAGGCCCACCTCATAAGAGCAGTTAAATGTCAAGGCAGAGCTTAAACAGACGCAGATATGCTTGGCGCGGGAAATGCGCGCTGTTGAAAGCCAGTGGCCCAGAGTGATCACTTGCATTAAAGGTTTACGGACATTATCCTCAAGGTCCCAAAGTGGATTAGAGATTTATCTTTTTCATAAGTCCAACACAACGCGCAGCGTGGAATTAGAAAGATAAAGGACAACCCAAGGGACTATTCTCCAGAACCTACACTTTGTATATATTAGTGCCCCCACCTCTACTCCAAGAGCTTCTGCAGCCCCTGGTGTGGGGCCAAGGCTCCGCTCTCAGAGTCGAGCACCTACACCACTCTGACAACGAAGAGAGGCCAAGAGCCCCTGTCCTGGTTCTAGGTCCATCACCCTGGGAGACGGTTTTCAGTCGCGGGAGTACTAGAACCTGTGCCCATGAGTGTTTACCATTCCCCAATCTTGGATGTGGCGTTGCATTTGTATTCCTCATGAAAGCTCTGCTACCTTGCCAATAAATATTTTAATTAATTGCCAAACCATATGCAATTGCATTAAAATTCTTTTTTTTTTTTTACTTGTACAAACTATAAAACAATCAGATTTAAGCTTGGACATGTACCTATGGCCTTGAAGAGCAAAGGCCACCTGGATTGAGAATCTTTGTCTTACTCTGTTTTACAGGCCTTCCTTTAAAAAGAAAAAGAAAAGAAAAGAAAAAGAAAGGAAGAAAAGAGGAAGCCCAATTATAGACACCCCACTCCCTCGGGTACCTTGGAGACGCGGTTGGCAACTTCTCTGCCCACTGTCAGGCCCTGGACGAAGGTGCGCGCAGCGATGAAGGCGCGCGTGACCTGAATCTTCAGTTTCCGTGGCACGTCTCCGAAGGGCTTCAGCTGGTCCGTGTATTTGCTCACACACTCAAGGTAGTCCTCACTGAAGTGATACTGGGGGTTTATCAGCTGGAACATCCGCTCCAGGAGCCGCGCCCAGAAGTCATTGAGCATCTCCTCCAGGTTGACGTTACCCCCTGTGTAGTATCTTTTCAGCTCAGTGAAGAGGTCCTGGAACACCTCCGAATTCTGCATGTACAGCATCCCATAGGTCCGCACAAACATGTCGTTTAGGGACTTCTCCGCGTTCTCCAGCAGCTCGCGGAAAAATTCTAGAGAGCAAATAAGAAAGCAGGCATAAATGAATCATCTGTAGAAAGCCCAAGATAACTCTCTACCTTGACAACTTAACTGTGTTCTTTATTTGGTGATGTTGAGACCCGAACCTGCTGTCCTTACACATGCTAGGAAAGTTTGCTACCTCTGAGCTATATTCTTAGCACAACATACTCTCGTTTAATGTGCAGCTATAAAGGAAAAAACAATTCTTTGATTAAGTTATTAGTGCACTATTGAGAGGCAATGAGATTCGATTTACAACATATTTTCTAGTACATAACGAAATCAGAAGACCCCATGATTTCTAGTTCAAAACACACCAGTTAATATTAGATTACCAATGAATGTCCTTCTAAAAATGGCTCAATTATCCTTTCAAGTATTATTAAATTTCAGAAAAAGTCTCATGACTTGCTTGATAGGAGCTCGCTTGCCAGAGAGAGATACGTCAGCATAGAAGTCGTTCCACAGATGAGTGCCTGTGGAAAACTATGTCAAGGTTTCATTCCTTGACATGTGTAAGCTGGGCGAGAAAGGGCTAAGAAGAGAAGATTCTTTGAGGTTATCGGTTCTTGCTGTACCTGGAGCTACGCCCTCACTTATAGGTCCAGGCTCAAATGAATTCACACATTCCAAGTGCTCCAAGAAGAAACTAGAGAAGAACTCTCCTTTGTGAGCACTGGGCAATTCTTTCCAAATGAAGAAGGGAAGGTTGGCGAATCCTGTCCATTTTCTCTAGGAACTAATTTGTTTTTATCTCAGAAATTGGCTGAGTGAGTATTGAGTCTGAGAACTTCCTTTCAGATTCACAAGGAAATTAAGTTAGTTAATTTGCATCCCTACTTATTGTAAATATTTTGTGCTGTTTTCAAACAAAGCCAAAGCAATAGAGGTCTCTGTTGAGTTGGCTTTCTTGGAGAAAAAATACTTTTCTTGTTTTGATATTTTCATTTTAATAAAAGTTTACTATGTACGAAATATATGTAATTAGGAAAGTAGTTCTAGCCCTACAGACACTAGCTAAGCCTAATTACAATAGAATTTTTTTTCAATTTTAAGATTTTAATAAAGACTTAAATATTTTCCCCAGTTTGTAACAAATTTCCACATAGTTTTTCTTCCTTTACACTACATTTTTAAATATAGAAATTCTATGGTCATAGATATATCAATATTTAAGAGTTTATGTAGTCTCCATGATGAACAGAACCCTGTGTATTTTTTCTTGAAGTCAGACATATAATTTTATTTATTCCCTAAATGTAAAATTACTTTACATTTCATTAAAACTCTGTAACTGGAAAGAAGATGAAAAATGTTAATACTTCTGAATTGATCAGGACATATTAGATATATGTATTGGAATATTATACTCACAAATATACACAATGCTGTATTAATCAAAAATTAAAACTGGGTTTAAAGATAAAGAAAACACTCTGATGCAATGATTATACACTATAATCAGGTATCAAATAATCATAGTACAGTGAAATTTCTACAATTAAAATCTTAGTTGAGAAAATATAAATCGAAGGTTATAAACTTTTTAACCTTCAAGTCATAGTAAAGTTGAATACCGAAGAAGATAATTGTGTATACTGTATGTCAGCTTGACTTATTACTTTATGAAATCAACACCTGACAAAAACCTTTTCATAAATAGCTACATAGTTGGTCCTAAATTAGAACAATAAATTATTAATATTTAATATCCAAGTACAAAAATATCTTAAGTAAAACTGTTTAATCTTAGTACCAAGAATGAAGAGAGCTTGGGTGTGCTAACCCAGGAGGAGGGTGACAGGTGTTACAGATTGTGAAAAAAGATAGAAAAGAATGGACACATCATTGACTCGAAAAATACTAATATAAATAGACTGGAAAATGTATTCTAATCATGAGCCCTGAACAGCCTATCCATTTGTCTTGTTTTTTCAGGTCAATTTTTTTGGACTCTGGAATTAAAGCTTAATTTATTGAACACAGAGTAGTGCCTTCTGCAATGAATAGTTAGTAATTAAGTGTGTGGTGTAGATTTACAAAAAAGGATAGATAGATAGATAGATAGATAGATAGATAGATAGATAGACAGACAGATAGATAGCCAGCTAGGTAGATGATAGATAGACAGAGACATAGATAGATGATAAAGACAAATAAATAGACAGACAAATGGTACTGGATAATCCTACTGTACCCCTGTCTTCACCAAAGGTGACACAGTGTTTATCTCCAGAGATGAAATTGTATTTTCCTATTACAAAGTGCAATGCCACTAATGTGTTTTCCTTTTCTAACAAAGGGATTCTGAAATACTGGACATAATCCCAATTGGAAGCTGATTGGTTAAAAAAGATGGCCCGCTTATTCTCTTATCCTTTCCGTTGTTTAAATTAGGATGCATTGTTGCGTATAGAATGTAAGACATAATTTAATCTACTTGCGCCAAGAAACGCTTTAATAGCCCAAGCATGGTGGTATATAACTATTATCTCAGCATTTGAGATGTTTAGGAAGAAAGATCATAAGACCAAGGCCAGGCTACTTAATACAATGTTTATCAAACAGAAGAAAAAAAGAAAGAGAAGGAAAAGAGCCATCATTAAAATCTAAGGTACCAATTTTGTGAGACTGTGTCATTATCTAAAAAGTTTGGTGCTAAGGAAGCAAAACTAACGTCCACTCACACAGCATCCACACCCCATGTTCTTCAGGCCTGTAGACGTCTACTAATGGGAGATGTTATTCTGTAAATATGTTTTTCATACTGGTTAATTAGTAAAGCACCGTTGAGCCAATGAGAAAGCAAGATAGGCGGGGCTAGGTGACAAGGAGGAAAGAGGAAGTGGTAAGGAGGAATCAAGATGTAGACTGGGGAGGAAGGAAGACTCCGGCCACAGCTCCCCGATATGATGACCACGTGGAAATGCATAGATAAGTAGAAATGGGTTAATAATTAAGACAGAGCTAGCCCATTAACAAAGATAGTCATTGGCCAATAGGATTGTATCAAATGCAGAGTCTCTGAGTGTTATTTGGGGCTGGTGCAGCTGTGGGCCCAGACCGCCGGCAGGTGGGCTGGCAGAAAACATACACACTACAGTCTACTTTTTGAAGGATGACTCTGAACTGAGGATTTTATGCTTGGATTATCCTTGTTGGGAAAATAAACAGAATTGAGATTTGGAAGATAGTTATCCCTTCCATTTTGCTGATGAAATATCATGTCCTAACATATCAAAGATAATAAAAGTCAGGAGAAATAAAGAAAAGAGAATCTCAGGGTAGCCCTTTGCTTAATAGAAAAGGGCAAAGCTCACATCTGAGAGAGCCTTCAGTCAACAAAAATTTTCATCTATGAGACACAGTTTGGCTGAACAAAATGGTATTTGATTTTTCTTTTCTTTCCTAATCACAAAATATACATCAAAGTTAGCTGCTCAGGGAAGCTTCCTAGGAACACAAAAGAACTTCCCCAGTCCGCATCAGCTGTGGGAAGATCCTATTCACCTTGAGGGGATATTTCCGTGCAGATGTCTGCATGCTGTGGATGGAGTTGCAGGCTGACTCCCCTCCCCGAGAAAACTGAGAACAGGTCTGTAGATAAAAACTGCCTCTCTTCCAAAAGCAAGGGCATAAAATGCTGCCTATTGCTCAGGGCTCGTCAGGGGCGAACCATCAACTGCAGGTGCCAAGGGGCACCCTTAGTGTGTCTCAGAAAAGTTTCAAATGAAGCACCAACGGGAATGCCTGGAGGGAATTGCCAATGCAGGGGCAAGAAGTAAAGCAACAGTGGAAAGGCAGGGTGGGGGCAAGAAGAAATAAAGCAGGCTGAGGCATCCTGAAAATTTATCAGCTGTGGGACATAGCAAAGTTGTCTCCCATAGAGCCAGCAAGGTCATGTTCTGATGAGCACCTATGGAGATATGGCAGCTGGGATGCGGCACACTATAGCATCACGTCCTTTCTATTTTTATCCTTTTGTTTGTTTGTTCAGTTTTGTAGTTTAAAGAAAGGATCTCATGTAGCCTTGATTAGCCTTAAACTCTCAATAATCTCTACTTGACACCGCAGGTGACAGATTTCATGTATGTACTTTTAAGCCTGGTTCCGTATATCTATGGAAAGCTTCTGTAATTGGGCTCATTCGGGACCAGCAAGATGGCACAGGAAGACAGGCCACTGAGCCTGATGACCTGACCATCATCTCCAGGAGCTATGTAGTGTAAGGAGACACGTGCTTGGTATACACACATGTGCAATCCTGTGCGCGCGTGTGTGTATACCACACACACGAATACATGAAACGATGTTTTTGGATGATGGTACGAATTTACAAAATTGTATAACTCAAAAAGTGAAAATTGTGTATTATTGAAAGTTGAATCTGTCAAGATTACAGATTCTGCGTGTGGAGGGCTGAGTCTCTTAATGTGGTGTCTTCCAATTCCTCCCCTTAAAATGGTGATGAGTCAGACTTTAGCTATGGAATGGTTTGGAAGAGGAACATTCCTGGAAGACAGTCTGGAAGTGCTGACCAATAAAGGCAGTGATTCACAGGTACACAATACGGGGACTACACTGTCCATGGTTTTTTCAAGCTTGATGGATAGAAGTGTTCTTCCTTATTTCTATTAGCTTTCAAGACAATTAAAACAATCCTTCTTACACTGTAACCTGATATTGCCAACAAAAATAGATGTTGATTCAAATTGATTGCATTAATGGACTAAAACCCAAAATGTCATTTATTTTCATCTCTGGTCTACATCCATGGTAAACAAACAAACAAACACACAAAAACACACATGGTTCCAAAATGGCCAGTGGCTTTCTACTGTCCAGGAGCTGTGATCTTAGCGTCAAGTAAAAACAAATATGGCTGTTGTTTAAGACTTGAAGATGACATGCAGTGTCACCCATGGCACAGCATTTCACACTTGGATTCTACTCTGCTACTTCAGGTGTCTTGGTCTCAGTAATGTTAAAGCCATTCTTTTTTCCTGGGCACTGTAGGAGGAAATTAGCTTCCCTTCCTTCTACCTACTAGATGCCAGTACCATAGCCTTCACTCACTATGACAAGAAGAATATAGCATCTTCTGAGAAAAAGAATTACTCTCCCCCAGCTTAACACTACCTGTTTGGGCAAAGAACATTAAAAGACATTGTCATCCTCAGGTCTATTGTTTGGTAATGATGAGCTATATTTTAAATGACAGGAAATATAATACAACTTATATTCAGACTGAGACCTTAGAGGGCAATATTTCATTTCTATGTAAGCTTCCTGTTATGGAAAATCTTAAATACTGATAAAAGCAAATGAATGGATGTAGTTTGAAAACTTAAGTCTCAGTGAAATACAACCTGGCTCAAATTTTTGAGTGTGTGTTTGTGTGTGTGTGTGTGTGTGTGTGAGAGAGAGAGAGAGAGAGAGAGAGAGAGAGAGACAGAGAGAGAGAGAGAGAGAGAGAGAGAGAGAGAGAGAGAGAGAGAGAGAGAGAGAGAGGAGACAAGAGGAGAGGAGAGAGAATACCACATTTTAGGAACACTACTGATTTTCCCTCCTATAATCCTGCAAATGCAAAGAGTTTTTGGATGTAATCATCCAGATCCCGCCATGTTACAATTTCACAGTCATCTGTGCATAAAACACACTATGGCTTCTGCTCTATTGTGAGTGCTATTTGTCATTAGTACTGTTGATGATAGCTCTTCCCCAATGCCTGCCAGTGTTCCTAAGACATAGGTGCCTGCCTGCCCAGAAGCAGTCCCTCCAATGCTGCCTTCCTGTGCACTCCCAAGCCGTGATGAAGCCCCATGCATGACCATCTTCCACAGAAAGAATTCTTCCACCCTGTGGAAAATGTGCTGTATTGAAAAAAAAAACTCACTCTGGAGTTTTGATTTCAGATTAGGGTTTCAAATAAATACTACCCTGAACATTATTTAATTCTTCACAATAAGGTTAAAAAGAAGCATGTGAGAGTTAGAAGGAATATGTATTTTGAATTGATATTCTGTAAAATCATCTCAGAGATTTTCCTTAAGTACCACTCATATTTTGTGTAAGACTTAGACCTTCAGAATTCATTTTCAAAAATTATGGGGTAGAAATTATACAGAAGGCAGAAATTAGGATCTATAATTATTGAGAGATAGTGTTGCATTCTTATTAGTTTATAGCTGATCTGCTACTTATATATAACCTACAGCACAGTTTCTATTATTCTTTATATGTTTATTCCTATGTATTCATAAATTATATAATTATATTATAACAAGAATCATAATTTAGATCCTCCTAGGAGTTAACAGAGACCTAGATAATTTAATACTATATTAAACATGTCTGTTTCAAGGATTATTATATCCATATTTCTGTCCCTTATGTGAGTACCTACCTTCCTTTCACAGGACAAACACTTTAAAACTGAAACAAAATAGCAAAATACATGTATTTACCTCTCTGCCTGTTACAAATTAGCAGAAAACAAAATATATCAAACTTTAACTTAAGGTTAAAAGAAGCTTGAGTCAGTAATGAGGAATATCACTAGTCACAGGACCCGTGAAGTGGCTTTACCTTCAGTGGATATAAAATTCGGTACTCACATGTGGTACATACAAGTTATGTAACTCGGACATGACTTTATCTCTTATACTGCTGAGGCTTCCGATGGTAAGGGGTAGCTTTGTAGTTTACCCCAAGTCAAACTGTGACGGTGTAACCTGAACAATCAATGTTATAAACCCCTAAGAGAATGGATGCAACCATATTTAAATTCAAATTGCAAAATGCATCCCAAAATTGTAGCATCATTACAAAATGATTTGTGTCATTTCTGCCCCTATTATTAATTAATGGATACAGGTAATTGGGACTGGGAAGCACATACCATCTCTAAGATTCTCTGTCCCTCATATAGGTTCAATCAACGAGAGCAGAGAATAACCCATAAAACATAAGTTTTTGCTAGGGTATGTAACACTTAACAAGGGATGATAAAATATCTAATGGTAATGTGTCTTACTTTACGATAGATAAGAACATGCATCATTCTATAACAGCACACATAGATCATCAGTAATATATTCAGAGGATATATCTGCATATTCCTGGTAAGTTACATATAAATCATATCGTCATAGTATTATGATAGCACACTTGAGTCCCATGACACTGTGCTAATGTAGCTTAATGTTGGTTTTAGCATTAATGTTAGAGAAATATGACATCTTTAGGAGAATGGATACATATATATAACTTGTTCCAACTAAAGAGATTCAAAAGGATGAGGCCCTCACTCTGCTAAGCATGTCAATACCTAGACCAAAGCATGGAGAAAGCCAGGGCGCTGTGATTAGAGCTCATGTTTGGAGGCATGCAGCTGAACAGTGTAAGCAAATACACATGCTTTCACTTCCAAACTCAATTTCTAATGACGGATATTTTTATAAGCAGTTATCATGATTGCAGGCAACGAAAACCACCGGAGCATTGGAACTCAGGAATATTATTGGCCTAATTCAGTGTCTCCCGGAGGATATTTGGCATTTTTATAAAGAGGGCCAAGTTGATCTTAAACTTCACAGGTCCCCATAAATGAGATGCCCATATTACGCCAATGCTTACTGAGTCTGCCTAGCGGAGAATGTGCTTGGCAACACAACTGGAACACCACCCAGCTGTTTCCTCAACAGAACCCTCCTTCCTAGTCCACTATTTAGTGACTTGAACACAAGTGAGCCAACAAACATCCTCTAGGCAATGCTTTGGCAATTAGTTCAGGTTCCAGTTAGTGACCTGGGAACTAGAAACAGATTCTACGGTCTTCATTGTGTGAAGTAAAAGCAAGCAGAAAACCGTGCAATTTTAAAAATACACGCAATAGAGAACTCACATGGAACCTAAGATATTTAACTTCTAGTACATTCTGGAATTTTTTTACTGGCCTCTGGGACAAGGAGTCATAGACCCTCACTCAGATGTTTGAATATTAGTTTCAAGAGAGTCTCTTGAAACTTTTATAGTCAGGAAGACAGTTTAACCATTAGTTTCATGACCCTCACATGAGTAGTGGGAATACAGTTTTCTCTTCCAATATTATTTTCATTATATGTGTTAAGATGTAGTTTGAAGATCCAAGGTTCATTCAATGTTACATACTCTCTTAAAGATAAGTGAAACCTGGAAATAAAGCCTTGAACCTTTTAATTTTCAAAGAAGTTAGATAATTTTAGTGACATCAAGGTGACACAAGATTAAATTTTTTCAATATTACCATTCACTAAATCCTATACAATATCTTAAGGAAAAGGAAATCTGTCATGGGATCTAAATGAGGAGATGAACAAAGAAAGAAATAGTTGCCCATTCAATTTTTTTTTTATTTAGAAGCAATCTTATTTTACATATCAATCCCCCATTCCCTCTCCCTCCCATCCTCCCATGCCCCCCGCTGATCCACTCCCCAAGGTTAGTGAAGCCTTTCATGGGGGTGGTCATCAAAGTTTGCCA
The DNA here is from genome assembly GCA_030556225.1 of Cricetiscus sungorus. Taxonomy (NCBI): domain Eukaryota; kingdom Metazoa; phylum Chordata; class Mammalia; order Rodentia; family Cricetidae; genus Cricetiscus; species Cricetiscus sungorus. The sequence continues at coordinate 55,247,949 of JANBXA010000741.1, read as the reverse complement.
CATCATTGGCGGAAGGACCTAGGCCCTCCTCCATGTATCTGGGGTGAAACAGTATCCCTCCATTTTGAAGTGAGCTTTTAAAAACTATTTTGACTTTTCCAACTAAAAATATCTGGTTTTTTTCTTTCTTTTTAAACTTATTTTTGTAATGGAGATGCAAATCAAACCCAAGGGCTCTGGAACTTTAAGCAGGCACACAGGCACTCAACTATACGCCATGCCACCACGATTTCCACATTCTAAGCTTCCCTTCATGATAATTAGTGAAATTGGAATGTAAACTATACTTCAACACCTTGCAAAAACTGTCAAATGCCCTGGAACAATATACAGCTTTCTCTACAATTCAATAATTATTTTCATAAAATTATAGACACATCAGCTATTAAATAGTAAAACACATAATTCACAACTGCTCTCTATATTAATCTACATGATTATTTATTTTATCTTTATTCCTGTGTTTGTTGAGTATTTCTACAAACTAAATGTTAGTGGACCTATTGTAGTTCTGAAAGAATACAATAATTCAATAAATTTGATTTTCAAAAAAATATAATAAAACACTTAGCAATAGTATAATAGTATAATAATTTATTATTAGGGACAGCAATTAATCTCCAACTAATGCTGCAATAATGCACAATGGATGCATTATTCAGGTCAACTTAACTACGCCTTTTTATATTTTCCTAACTCATCTAATCAGCTAGACTTTTCCATGAAGACACTTTTAATAATAAGTCATCAATTTACAACCATAGCGTTCATTAGAAACAGTCAATACCATGCACCAACGTCCCTCAATCAATTACCATTAATGTAAAATCAGCAGAAAAGACTTATGAAAGAAGATTTTTTTCATAATCTGGTGTGTAATGCAGCATTTCCCACAAAGTAGTAATACAGGACAAAGACAGATTTGTGATAACAATGTAGGAAACTGCTGACTAGAATTCAGATTTCAGAGAGAGAAGCCTTTTCCATATTTACTAAGATTTCCCACAGTGGAGGGATAAATGCTTATATCTAGGTAGCTAAGTTTCCCCAAAGACATCTTTATAGTAAGCAAGACTGAGAAGGGCCTCTGTGTTCACAAGGTGCTATAGACAAACTATTAATTCCCACAATCATGAATTAAGTTTGAAATTTGCTGACAGTTTCTGCCAACAGCAAACAGTTGTTCTGAACCATAGATGGTGCCTTTCTGTCCCCCCAGGCACCGCAGGAGATGAGGAGACACACTCACAATTCATTTACATCGTTCCAGACTTTCAGCTTTGTTCCATAAATTCCCTTCAGGTGGTACCCAGGAGTCTACTTCATTTTTCTCTTAAAGAAGGCATTCATCCAAGCTTTGGACTAATTCTTTGCAAACCTCAAGTACAACCTTATTAAAGATAACTTAACATTATTTCCTATTTGTTTTCTTCAACTGAAAGAAGAGATTAAATTTCCAAATGAAGATGCCAGTTATATGTAGAAGGAGTCATTATATAACATGCATTTCAGGGTTTAGACTCTTCATAGCTCTTTCCACAGTGACCGTCCCTCCTTCACCCAGCACTCTCCCACCAAACCACGGAGAGTGAGCCATGGGACACGGAAGCAAGGCCAGAGTTCAGGTCAATCCCAGGGATGAGGGGTTGGGATTATAGACACAGAAGACTGAAGTTACTGCATCTGTCATCTTTTCCTTCTTATAATTATCAGCTTCTACTTTCTTATGAAACCACTTTTTACACAGCTGGAGAAGTAGCTCTGTGGTAAAGAAACCTGATGTTTCTTGTTCCCAACGCCAACATCAGATAGTTCACAATTGCTGGTAACTCCAGCTCCAAGGAATCTGATATAGGTCAGCACTGCTAATATACACACAGAAGTGGCATTGTATAGATTGAACAGTTGAACAGGTTATATTTATGTACTTAGGAACACACACACACACATATTTATAATATTCTGCATATCTGAATGTTGAAAGCAAATTGGGTGCAGGTATCTCCATTGTTCTCCAAAACTTTAATTTTGATCAGTGATCAATGAATGGAGATTTCATGGGCTGAGAATCGATGGTGAACGTTCTCTCTCTCTGTCTCTCTCTCTGTGTCTCTCTCTCCTCATTTTCACATACCTCCTTAGAGTCAGACCAGCCTCCTCTTTCACTGGTTATTGGACAGTAGGTTAACCCAAGACCAAGGGAAGAAAGGTACTTGAAGCATTGGAAGATGAAGAGCAGGTCTTGACAGTCCCAGGGCTAATTAACAGCCGAGGATGAAGGAGAATGAATGCCCCAGACTAAGTAGGGCAGCATTTAAGCACATAAAACAGAGCAGAAGCTAAACACGCTGGGGAAGGCTAAGCTGTACAGGTGCGAGGGTGCAGGAAGAACTGTATCAAAGTATGAACTCAAAGCTAACATTTACGGTAGTCTCGTGGTTCCGCCTGAAACTGCAGGTACCGGGAGCTGAGAAAGAGGTCCAAGTCAAAGAAGCCACACAGAGACAACTGAAACACTGCCAGTTCTGCTTCCCAAACAAAGGTCCTCAAATCGATGCCATCTCCGGATAGATACTACTACTCCAACAGCCTCAGATGCAAATGCTTAAGAACCCAAAGTCCTTCTCGTTCTCTCATTTGAGATTTTCAGGGGAAATTTGATGGGCATAGTGATTAATGGTAAAGACGTTCACATAAAAAAGAAATTCTTGTCTAATGTGTGAGAAGCCTGGTTCCATAGGCAGCACCAAGGGAGAGCATTAAAAACCAACAACAACAAAAAAGCACGACATTCATGCTTTACAATGCCTATTCCCTTACAAAATCAATTATATATACATGATCATCTTTAAGAATTAATATGATCAAAATACATTATATACACATGTAAAATTTGAAAGAATTAATAAAAATATTATACTAAAAATTAAAAAGACAATTAATGAGCTTCCAGGAAGTTCTTCAGTACTGAATGCATGTAACTTATTTTCCATTGTGTTTAAGTCAAATTAAATCCTAAGAAGAGACAGGTTGATTTTAATGCAGTGGTAAAATTTTAATCTATAAATGTACTTCATTGTACATTTCAATTTCTGAGTTATATAGATTATAAATAAAAGCTGTTGAAAAAGAAATTTATCTCCACATGTTCAACAGGTAAACCAAGGTTGACAATGTTGAAGATATCTAGGAGTTGGTATAAACATTTGTGTTATTATCCATAAAAATACATTTTAAGAGTATTAAGGAACTTTAAAGTCAAATGCAGTAATAGACAACCATAACTGACAACTCAAAAATGAATACAACATACGGATGAAGTCTCTGCCCAAAAATAAAATGGCTTTAAGAAGGTTTTCTCAATGAAAGGCACAACACATTAGTCCTGTCATTATTTCAAGCTTCTTCCATTGACACTAACATTCACATAGGATGTGTGTTTGTGTGTGTGTGTGTGTGTGTGTGTGTGTGTGTTTGTATTTGCTTGTTTATCTATCTATCTATCTATCTATCTATCTATCTATCTATCACATCTATCCATCCATCTATTTGTTGACTTATAATTTTTATGACAGCATTTCCCAATGTAGCTCTTCTTGTCCTGGAACTCCCTCCAAAGAACAGGTTGGCCTTAAAGAGCCATCTGCATATGCCTCCCAAGTGCTGAGATTAAAGTCTAAGTATGCCTGGCTCATATGGGAACAAATACAGAGACCATGGCCTGACATTACATAGAGAGACCTTGAAAGTCAGAGCTCTATAAGGGATGTTTCTATCAAATCCCTCCCCTCAGAGCTCATTAAACCCCATGGCAAAGACATAGCTTTCAGGTTAGTATTTTTATGGGACTCCCAAATGTGTAAACGAGTATTTATCTGATTCTATTGTCTGCTCTGGGAGGTCTTTTCCTTTGCTGGTTTGCCTTGTCCAAATCCAAGGTGATGATTTTTACTTTATCTTAGCATATTTTATTTTATTATATTTGTTGCTATCTCCTTGTTGCTTTTTATTGAGAGACAGAAAGGGAGTAGATTCAGATGGGATGGAGGTGGGAAGGAACTGGGAGGAGTAGATGGAGGCAAAACTATAATCAGGATATCTTGTATAAAAAAAGAATGGAATTTTAATAAATTGTATATATATTTCTATATGTACATACATACATACATACATACATACATATATATGTATAGTGAATTTATAGCAAAAAATTCTCCTAAGACAGGTCATTCAGGTCCAGGATGTTATTAAAATACTACTCCAGGGTAGAAATATTAGAATTCATATTCTTATCTTACAATTGTCTTCGCTGGTGTTTCTATTGCTGCAGTGAAAAATCATGACAGAAGAGCAAGTTGAGGAGGAAAGGGCTTATTCTGCTTACACTGCCACCTTGCTATTCATCACCATAGGAATCAGAACAGGAACCCAAACAGAGCAGGAACCCGGAGGCAGGAGCTGATGCTGAGGCCATGGAGGGTCTCCTTATTGGCTTGCTTCCCAAGGTTGCTGAGCCTGCTTTCTTACAGCACTCAGAACCATCAACTCAAGGATGACACCATCCACCATAGGCTGGGCCCTCCCCCATCCATAGATAATTCAGAAAACACCCTGCAGCTGGATCTTATGGGAGCATTTTCTCTATTAAAGTTCCCTCCTTTCAGATAACGCTAGTTTGTGTGTCAAGCTGACATTGAGGCTAGTCATCATAACAACTGATGGTGAATTAGACATGTATAATGTTTTATCAATGCAATGTAAAATTTCTTCTCCTGTTGGTAAGGTTTCAGCCTTTTCCTCTTATAAAATGAGATTAAATGTATATGTCATATATATATGTGCATATATATGACTTATATACAATATATATGCATATATATATATATATAATCAATTAAAAGAGAACTTGTGGTTTCTTTTTTTTTCCATTTTGGGTACCAAATCTCACTGTGTAGCCCAGCCTGCCTTGGAATTCATTGTACAGACCTCATTATATGGTCTCAAATACACAGAGACCTGTCTGCCTCTGACTCCTATGTCATATTGCCCAATCCACCAATGTTTTATTTATCATCTTAGAAACTTAATTTTCCCAAAAATATGTATAAATTAATAATGATCATATGTCTTTGCTGTGTTTCAGTAATTAGATAACGTGTCTGAAATAAAACTGTTGCAATCAACTATCTCTTAGATAAAATATTCAGTGAGGAAAATTTGCTCCTTTATTTCAACAATGCAGTTAAAACCACATTCAAAGCAAATTATTATTGAACTTCAACCTGGGACCACATTCTCCAGACTTAACCTCCACAGAGGTCACACAGAGCTGCAAAATGTTAGGTTATTTTAAAGATGTTTACTTTTTAAGTATATTACATGCACCGATCTGTATTTAATTAGTAACATGGGTTTTGAATATGATTATCTGTTACTTAAAAACCAGACTGACCAAGCAATGACTTCTTTAAATTGTCAAAGCGATAGACACCTATTTCAACCTTTATGTAAGATCAGACATGTCATAAGAGTGGAAGAATGATGGCTTGATAATAGTCCCTGTTACCTTTTGCTTAGCCAGATCTGCATATGGCAGCTACTCAAGTCTTCTCCTCTGGAAAATGAAAATGACAGGATCGTACTGGTAGGGCTTGTGAAGGTGACATTATGTACACAGTCAAGCATGTCCCAGACTATCACTCAGTACAACGTGCTAGCAGTTACTACCGTTACCCCTCAAAATCGAGCACACTCGGCTCTAAGAAACGGTCAGTTTTCACTACTTATTGAAAATCTTGCTTGGTCAGGAAAGGAATGATTGTCTCATTTTTCAACACACTAGGTGAGTGAGGTCTTAAACATTGGTCTTCATTGCAAATTACCCTAACTCTACTTTGGGTCCTAACTGGATGGAATTGTAAACTACATCTTACCATTTACTAAGAAGATAATTTGCAGAAAATTGTCAGTGGAGCATAATCTAATACAAGACAAGCATATATGCACAACTGTTCTGTCCTGAGTTGACCCATTGCACTCTCCCTGGTGTGCACCTGGGAAGCTCCTAGATCTCTCTACCTCGAGTCTTTCAGTGACTGAGGCATCAAGGTTATGTACACATGTCTTTACCCATGATTAAGTAGATGTTATTATTGATGTAATTAGGTTCCAGGGTCATTACACAGATCCTTGATGCCTTTCCCTGCAATAGGAAATGTAGCTTGGGGCAGAGATGCTGGTCGTGTGGTTAATAGTAATAATCACACACACACAATTGTTTGTTTTTATGTCCTGATCAGAGTTTCCCCTCCCTCTTCTCTTCCCAGTCCCTCACTTCCCACATCCCTTCCTGCTTTCTCTATCTACTTTTCCTCCATTCTCTTCAAAGAAGGGCAGGCCTCCCATGCACATCAAGGAGCCATGGCATATCAAGCTGCAGTAAGACGAGAAACCTCCTCTCCTGTTAAGACTGGGCCAGGCAACCTGGTTGGAGGAAAAGAATTCCAAAAGTGGGCCCAAGAGTCAGAGATAGACTCTGCTCCCATTGTTAAAGTGTCCCACAAGACGACCAAGTTACACAACTGTAACATCTGTGTAGAGGACCTACATCAGTATCAAGCAGGTTCTCTGGTTGGCGCTCCAATTTGTGAGCTCGTTAGATGATTCTTTGGATTTTATTAATTTATTTATTTATTCTTCTCTCTCTCTCTCTCTCTCTCTCTCTCTCTCTCTCTCTCTCTCACACACACACACACACACACACAATTTCTTTTAACATCATACATTCAGCAGACTTAGTGGGTTTATATTCTTGTCTTTTAAAAGATATTTATCTTTTGTTTTGTAATTTTGTACTTTTCAGAAAAGGTTTCTCTGAGAAAGAGTTGTGTCTCTCTTGGAACTCACTCTGTAGACCAGTTTGTACTTTAAGTCACAGATATCCACATGCTTCGGCCTCCCTAGTATTAAAGGCATGTGCCATCACCGCCTAGTCATGACTGATGGGAGATGTTATTCTGTAAATATGTTTCTCATACTGGATAATTAATAAAGCCCTGTTGGCCAATAGAAAACTAGATAGGCGGGGCTAGGAGACCACAAGGAGGAAAGAGGAAGTGGGAAGGAGGAGTCAAGATGTACCCATGGAGGAAGGAAGACGCCAGCCGCGGCTCCCGGATAAGATGAGCCACGTGGAAATAATTAGATAAATAGAAATGGGTTTATAATTAAGACAGAGCTAGCCCATAAACAATAATGGTAGGATTGTATCAAATACAGAGTCTCTGAGTGTTATTTGGGGCTCACGTGGCGACGGGACCATGGTGGTAGGACCGGCTGCATTTGGCGGGGAGGAAAAATCTGCCGTAACACATGACTCTTGTTATAGCAATTGAATATGCATTAGAATATTTTTCTACTTTTAAAAATCACAATAGTAAAAGTAAGCAAGGTGTTGTAACCTGTGTGGTCATGACAGTTAAATTATTTATATTTGAAACCAGATTTCTATAACTTGTATTTGTGTACGGAACTTTTGATAGGTTCATATAGTGTGAATTTTTATCCATGATTGAGATTTGAGTTATGCCTATCATTAAAAGATAAAGACCATTTGTTTAAAGGGAAAAAAATATTTATCATTCAGAAACTCATTTGCAAATAATTTAGGTGGCCTTTACAGTTTATTGAAAGTCACTTTGGGTTCTAATTAGAATTCTATTTGCGATTCTATTAGAGAACCTACAACAACACTAACTTTGCTTCCATTTTCAATCAATATGTTCTCCATTTTATCATAAAGATAATTTAGATCATGGAAACCTTGCAAATAGCCACAAATTGCTTGTTATACCATTTACTGGCTAGCACCAAGAGCCTTTTCTTAGTCAGCTTAATGTCTGTTTGATTATTATTCCACCCACAGGATTGGTTTTTACAAGTTTGTCAATGGCCATTCCATGCAAGAAAGCCCTGTTAGTTATGCAAGGTCAGAGTGGACTATAATCAGTGTATTCATCCAGGCTATAGCATGGGTCACAGTCAGAGCGAGAAATCAGTGCTGCTCGGCATAACTTGCTCATGCCCAAGTTACCCACACCTTTGTTACACTCCAAGTGCTTGCAAATTGATCAAATTGATTATAGGATAAACTGCACCCGACTCTTTTCAAGAATGGACCCTGACCTTACAAGCAATCATTTCCCATGTATTTACTTCACTTTCCTTGCACACAGACACATATGCAGTGACTGTCCTTTCCCTAGCTGTCTGGATCTGTGCCCATCTGCCATAAATCTGAAAACTTGCTTAAATGAATACAAGGTAATTTGATGTTGCATTTGATTTGGTTTTAAAGGCTACACAGTTGTTGACTTCAAAGTCAAATACATAAATCTTCAGTGCTGAGGAAAGAGAAGGCCTTTCTTCTGAACCAGTATGATTATGGCCATACAGTGAGGTTCAGGTATGTGAAAACTAGAAAATTGGTTGTTTACCACACTCTTCTTCTTTTTTTAAAAGAAGTCATTTCATTGTAAGAGTCTCTATTGGGCAGGGGTTGAATATGCGCACTCCTGTGTACAGGTACCTACAGCAGGCAAAGTGGGTAGGTCATCTTGAGTCTGTGATTATAAGCAAGTGCGAGACACTCCGAGTGGGTCTTGGAACCAAAAAGGTCATCTGAAAGAACAGATGTCACTCTTAGCCACAGAGCCATCTATGCAGCCGCATGTGTAGTAGTATCAAAATCACAAGTAATCTAACGTTTACAAAATAAGAGGAATAAGAAGGTCCATCCCTCATTTGTTATGCCCCCTTCTGTGAGGTTTTTATAGATCTATGGGTCAACCAGAGCTTTGCCTCCCGCCAAAGAAATGTTCTGTCATATGCAAAATGCATGAGTTTGGGATATTTAATGGGAACGTCTTCTTTTTTAAGAATTCGAATTAGATCTGTCGCTTTTTATCAGTATTTCATGGTTTGAGTACAATGTGTGTCCTTAAAGGTAGCACAGTAGAAATTTATCTTTTAGTCTAGCTCTTGCATAAGAAATACAACCTCTTACTATCTGCATTTTAAAATTATTCACATTAAAAATAGACTTCCCTAAAAATCAAAACAAACAATAGTCACATTCAAGTAAAATTCGTCTGATCCTCTGAGAGCCAGTACTGAAGTCATCTTAGGTAATATTGTACTTGAAAATCAACTATCTGATTTGTGTTTGTGTGGAAATCTGGGTAACTTGTGAGTGGGATTGTTGCATTTTCTTAGGAAAGTGGCAGAGATAGCCACAGACAAAATTCAAACGCACGTTGTTTGCTGACCATTGAAAGCTCCTATTCATGCCAGGCATGTCTTTAACCCCAGCACTTGGGAGGCAGAGGCAGGTGAATCTCTGTGATTCCCAGGCCAGCCTGGTCTACAGAGTGTCAGGACAGGCTTCAAAGCTACACAGGGAAATCCTGCCAAACAAACAAACAAACAAAACGCTTCTAGTCACTTGAAGCTGTCCATAGACGAGTAAGTTCCCTGGCTTCCAGAAAGCAAACAAATATGTCCTGAGACTGTCAGCCGAGACAAAAGAGTAATGAGATTTGTTGAGCATGATTGAAATGTGGGTTGGTCATGGGCAGGAGGTGATATTCACAGGGAAGAAGGGAAGGGGAGATTGAGAGCTCCGCAGTATGCCTATGTTGACTCTAGCCTTACGGAAAAGACCGGCAGTGAAGGAAAAGCAAAGGAAACATGACTCTCAGATTCCTAGAGACCTAATCACAGCTGAGGCTTCCTTGAGTCGCAGGTATGAAAGGATAGGAGAAGGGAGGCTGACGGTGAGGGAGTCAGACCTTGTCACTGTGCACTGCATAAACAATACCTGAAGAAGTTTTAAGTCTTTACAGCAAAGAGAGTGAAGGCCCTGACCATGTAAGCTACATACAGGACCAGGAACAAAGGCCTGTAAACAGCAAAGGGCCAGCATCCGTGGGCATGTGTACAAATAACTGTTGATTCAGCTGGAAAAGAGAGAGAATTATCACTGGGGACTAGGAGGGGTCCCTTTGTAAATCATCAAAGGAGGCATTATCTGTTAATGCTACTGGATGCTAATTTCCACCTCAGTGATGGTGAAAGTCAAACACACCCACCCTGCATATCATTCCCTCTAAAATGCTAAGGTTTGAAATAAGAGCTCCGAATATAAAAAAAAAAACTTGAAAGGTTTAATAAGTGAAAAGCAAACCAAACCTCACAAATCATATCTTGTAAACATGTCTCCTTGGGGAACAATAATAAACATGGATTCTGGGATCTGCATCAGCCTTGCTTGGCACAGCACTGATGATTCAAGTGAGAATCCAGCAAACTCAGAAATGAAGAACATTCACAGTGAAGTCTCTGCAGAGTTGTCGAAAGAATGAGTGAGATGGGGATGGCTTCTGTACGTATGTTTTTATTGTTGATTAATGAATAAAGCACTGTGTGGCTAGTGGCCAGGCAGGAGGAGAATTCTGGGAGGTGTAGTCAGAGAGGAGTTGCGATGTGAGCCTGGGAAGAGAGGATGCAATTCAGGCGTCCTCCAATAAGATAAAACCATGTTGAAACACATAGATTAGTAGTCATCGGTTAATAATTACGGCAGAGCTAGCCAATAAGAAGCCCAAGCCATTGGCTAACAGGATTATAATTAATGTAAGCCTCTGAGTGTTCATTTGGGGTGACACGGCTATGGGACCAGGCTGGCAGGGAGATTGCTCATAATAAGAGCGTTTTTTTAAAAATAGTTTTTAAAAACTACATGGAACAATTTTCTTACTTTGAAATTCGTGTTCAACTTTTACTTTCATCACTTACTCTCCTGCTGTGTGGGAGCCACTGTCTACCCATGAATGGGTGCTACCACTGATGGTCCTACCACTGATGGCCAAACACCCCCTGCTCTCCCCAAGGGGAAGGACATAGAAATGCCATTGTCTCCTACAAATCTAGTGAGTCACAAAGTATGGCCCCCGAATCTGTAATAGCAGCATCACCTGGGACATGTTCAAATCCACACCCGTGGCTTTGTTCCAGGTTTGCTTAATTGTGACTCTGGGGTGTGACCCATCCATGTGTGTGTGACCCATCCATGTGTGTTTTAACACACTTTCCAGGGAGCTGTGATGCACATTCAAGTTGGAGAACTATTGTCATTAATGTGGCAAGTTCATTTGGCCAGACTACAAATAGTAATTTTGACAGATACCTTGCATTCCTTTGAATTACCTTGATGTAAATTGGTCTTGGGGATCTCTACTTAACTTCCAAATTTTGCCCAAAGATCTTTAAGTCTTCGAACACCAAAGAGATCTTTCCTTACACCTCACCTCTCTACCGTGCCCATCATATTTATTCATTAGTAAGAAACACCTGTAACAGGAGGTACTTACGATCTAATTGTTTCTTGTTCCTCTAAATTGCATGTCATTATAAAAGGAATGACAGAATTGAAAAGGGAGAAGAGCAGCGTGGCAAGAAGACTAGAGCCCATTTTCAGTGTTTAATTGCTAGACAATACTAAGAACAGATTAAAAAGATAAATCAAAAGTTTGCAGAAAAAAAGTGAGGCCCCCAGTCAGTTTTATGGTTTCATTTGAGCTGCATAGATATTATTATACACTCATTTACAAAACAATGAGCTCTTACTGTTTATGAAAGTTTAATCTCTTGGTTTATTGCCTTAATATATTTCACATTGGTAGGGTTTACTTTTAAATGAAATTTCTGACTGTCTTATGTGGATGTTATTTTATACGGAGAATACAGACAGAATGAGAGTAACATCATAATTGTATTCATCTATGAAGCAATTAGAGTCAGGGTAATTGCTTCTGGTTTTCACATATCTGCATACAAAGTAATAGAATTAATATTTTATCAGTTGGCAGTATCCCCTGTTAGCCAAGAATCGTAACACTATATATCTTCTATGTGTGTCCAAAGGAATTTAAACAGAACCAATATTAATATTTACCTAAATTAGAAACCATGCCAAGTGGAAAGCTACACGAATCAAGTTGGTACCACTGCCTAACACATGTAACCCATGGATTCACACAAGACGGGACCCTCGGCCACCCTGCAAAATGGAGGCACTGGAGACAACCAAGGGAACTCTTCGGGGACCATCTTCAGTCTCCAACTCTGTTCCAGCTGATTTCACAGACACCAAGGTGAGTATGACTCCTATGCTGCTCTAACAAGCTGACTGTGACTCAAACATCCGTGGCTGCTCTCACATCTGGCCCCCTACAAAAGCACAGTTACAAGCTCCCCCAAAGAAAATTGATATGGTCAAAGAAATGGAGAAGGGATGACCTACAGGGATAGCTGGTAAATGCCTGGCAAGATTTACATCCACCAGCCAGAATCCACAGGACTAAGAAGGGCTCAATGAGGACTTACAGCCTCATTTATTCCCTAAGAAGCTTAGGCTAGAAGGAGAAAAAAGAGGCCATAAATTAAATGGCACTTTGCTTGAATAAGAGAGGAGCAAATGAGAGAATTAAGTTGAAACTAGCAGTTCAACCACTGGACCAAATTTAATTCGTAGATAAGATGTATTTCAACACAAGACTAATGTTAAAGATGGGGAATCTAGCAATCTTGTCCCCTCTTTTCAATTAATGGAAACACACATATTTAATAGAGAAATATAGCAGAGAATTACCAAGTGTTTAAAACGTTTGTATATATTACATCTATAACACACAAGAAGTACCTAACCATGGATTACTTAGTTCACCATATAACTTAATATTAAAATGTAGCATATGGTAGCCTAAAAAGTGAAAAAAATGGTCTGCATTGAAAGAAATGTAAAAATCTAAATTTTCCGATTGTCCACATTGTTTTATACGTGTTTCTTTACATTTGTAACTTGTTATGCACATTTTTGATTGTGTGTGTGTGTGTGTGTGTGTGTGTGTGTGTGTGTGTGTGTGTGTATGTATAGGTGAGTGTGCTCCATGCCCACCTTGGTGTGTGTATGAAGAACAGAGAACAAATTTTAGGAGTTGGTTCTTTCCTTTAAGGTATGTGGGATACAGATCCTACAGATCCTTAGGCTTTGAGGGAAGTATTTTTACAAGCTAAGCCATCTCCAGGAAACTCCATTCATTTGGAAATGGGAAACAGAGGTAACATTTCACCAAAGGCTGTCTCGTTGATAGACTATGTCTGTAGTTCATACAAAATACAGAGGGGTAAGTGTTGTGAGCTGCTTCTATGCTTAGCATTATTTTTTAATGAATTTTAGTACAGACATTAGTCAAGGTTAATTATAAAATCATTTTCCTTTCCTGAGAGCATCAACAGTGACACAGTTGAGAGGTATGCCCTGACTCTCCATTTGGCTTCTATTTTGCTATTCTGAAATCCCATTAGCCTTGAGACTCTGTTTATTTATTTGATTCTTCTCTTGGCTCTGTTTGCCCTCTTAACCTGAACGACTATAATTTTTGTTAATAATAATAGCAATAATAAATCATATGTACAAGGATCAAGTTAAAAATGATTTCATAAAATGTTCATATAATATTTCAAAATATAAGCCCACAGGAAGCTAGTGTATGAACTGGTCCTCTTAGAAGGGACATTAGGAGAGAAGAAGTGGGTCTCTTTATTCTTCTGATCACAAAGACCTCAGAGATATCTGAGATATAAAATATCCCTCATCTATTAAATGGAAATGCTCCAGGAGGACCTAGTCCAGGCCTTATAACAGCACTGTGGCAAACTGTCAATCATCATACTTGGGGGTGTAAGATGTTGACAGGGTCTATGCCCTTAGACCACTGTCTAGAGGGTTTTAGAAGACAAGCCATATTTCTAATGGAGTAGACATGCTACATGAAGCTGTTTTGGAAAGCAAATTGAATTCACTTCATTGAGGGTTATAATCAAGTTGGGAAAATTAACTGGTGGCATGTAGAGTTATTTAGATATACAATGTAAACATGCAACACTAATTCGAGATGCTCCAGGGGCAGCATAGGATTCACAACTGATGGGTGAAAGATGAGAAAAATGAAGCTAAGGTCTTACAACGGAGCTATCAAAGAAATAAATTCTCAAAGCAATTAAATAAACTTCCATGATTCTAGACATATTTAAGACTGAGTCTTATTCCTTATCTCCCATATAATAATTCTTGGTCATAAGCATATGTGACAATTTTTACTTTTATATTCATTATATAGAAAAGACAGAGGGAGATTTGTGGTGCTCCCCACTGCATATAGCTTTTAAGTATATTTGCTATATCTCAGGAAAGCCTCAATGTCTTTTCTTATCCATTTCTAGGAGACACAGAAAATAACAAAAACACTGGTTTTAACTTCCTCCTTTGGCACACATATACTATACTCAGCAATAAACAGCTTTATTAATTCTAAGGGTAGACAGGCTTTTCATCTGTTTGAAAGGTACAAGTCAATGTTTTGTATATATCTATGTCTTCTTAGATACTTTATGATATGAAAGTCATGGGAGTTGTCCCTTCTGTATAAATGTTTCTCTTATTGGTTAATGAATAAAACACTAATTGGCTGATTGGCCAGGCAGGAAGTATAGGGAGGGCTAGGAAGTGAGGAGAATTCTGGGAAATGGAGGCAAATGGAGTCACCATGTATGCCTGGGAAGAGAGGACTCATTAGGTGTTCTCCAGTAAGCCAAAAAATAGGTTAATAATTAAGACAGATAGCCACTCCACAACACGAAAACAACACCACAATATTAAAAAAAAAAAAAAAAAAAAGATTATCTCTAAAGTAACTCATACACATGGGTCATTTTGACTTCTCCTTGTACTCCCACCACACACCATGGCCCAAGTTCAGTCTCCAGAGACCATTATTTTCTCCCTGTACATTTATTTATCTGTTTACACAAATGGGCATGAGCTACCTGTAACTCTTTCTGAATTACTCTTTGACTTTAGTATAATGACTTCAAATTTCATGTTGAAACACTTATAAGAATTTCACTTCCTTTAATGACCAAACAAGAGTCTATTGTTTGAATACTCTTTGATTTATTTGTTTGCCTACTGGGAGATAAGCATGCTATTATTCCCATGCTGCTCACCATAGAAAATGCTCGTACAACAAACTAAACAAAACAAAACAAAATTCTATAAGTGTTTAGGTGAACATGTTCTTATTTCTTTCAGGAGTATGCTATAGTAGGGATTTGTCTTTTCTTGTGTGCTTAATGTTGAGGGATTTCTACTTGTTTTTCTGTAGTAGTTGTAGCATTTTACATTCTTGCTAGCATTGTAGGAGGACATCACTTTCTCTACTATCTCACCAAACTTTATATTTATTTGTCATTTTGCATTAGCAATGCTAGTTGGTAGGAAGAGGTATCTTGTTACTGTTTTCGTTTTCCTACTGGACAATAAAGATGGGTATCTTCTACCCCTGCGCTATACACTTGCCTTCCTATATCCCCTCTAAACTTCATTATTTTGTTGACCTTACAAATTAAAATACAAATTAAGCAGAACAAATATAACAAACCACCATAGGGTAAGTTGAAAACTATTGGTGTGATAGACATAAGCTAAACTGATGAGGATTTTCCATCTCTCACACTGGGCTTCGGTTTTACACTTCTCAATGACTCACAAATTAGATCATTACGTGGACATGTTAGATGCTAATAGATGATGAAAATCACTTAATATTTGCATAATAAGCAATTCTTATTTACTAAATAATGGACTTTAAAAAATACAAGAACAAGAAGTTTTCTTTGAATTTAATAATGGTTAATTTTCTTTAATTTCTCACATATATTCATGGTATATTTGATGTGTTATTATACAATGCATAGTTTATTATATATGTGTGTTCTGTGTCAGTTAGATTTATTGTTTTTCATACTATTTTTCTTTCTTTATAAAGGAGTATCTAAAGTTATCAAACTTCTATTTCATTTTGAAAATTAGCAAAGGTGTTGCAGGTATGAGTACCTGATTGACGGATGGTAGATGGTAACATACAGGCATCTCAGGTAATTACAAAACACAGCACATTATGGGACAGAGAAAAGAAACACCAATGAGGTTTCCATACTGTGAAAACGGATGAAGGAAGAAAGGAAAGAATTTGCCAATAATAAATGTGTGTTACCAATTCTTTTATACTCTGTATCTAGAATCATAATACATTAACTATACTGAATATCAAGTCAGAGGGGGTAATGATACCACACTAACAGAAACGAGAGTACCTTCTTATTTACCAACTCCACCACTGAAAACATAAAGAAAAGGCAGAACAGAGATTTAAAGGAAGAAAACTGATCAGCAGAAGATTCAGAATTCTAACATGAACTCATTGAAATGTCTACAGGAACCCCAAGAAACAAAACTCAAGGATTAGAACTGGAACGGAAGAATGACACTTTATCTTGGTCATTTCTGTTCTCTGTGACTTCCTGATTTCTATTGTTCCCACATTTACAGAGTTTACAAGAATTCTTGACTTTCCCAATAAAATTCACAAACATAAACCATGTTAGGAGTTCCAACTCTTTCGTGTGGTCAGTATCAATTTCTCTCTCTTTTTGGCTTAGATGAGTAGGGAAATCTCGCATCTGTTCAGATGTTCCTTGGGAATTTATGAAGAATTGAAAGAACTGAGATGTCCCCGAAGGACAGGAGAATGAGCAGGAGGGGAAGGCATCCTCCCAGGAAATCTGACATCCAGACAGTGTGGCTTCAGGCCAGAACAGAGGGCACAGCATTGGAAAGCATGAGGAGAACCTTAATGCCCACTACAACCAAAACAAACAAAACACATGGAATTGTTCTGCATACTTTAGGAAGGCAGTAGCTTCCAAAATGTACTGAATCTTCTTATTATGTTATTAGTTCTAGATTTTTTTTCATTATAGTGGTAACAGTTATTTTATCATTTAGATGAAGAATAACTTATCCCAGTGGTTCGTATAATAGACAGGTCTAGATCAGCAATAACACAGAATAAAGATATTTGTGGTACCACTTAGTTCTGGACTGATATCTGTGAAACAAACCATTTTCTTCTCAAAGAAGTCTTTGTGATTTTTCTTAGATCTTTTCAGAATTTGATCCAACCTTCTATTGATCTGTCTGCTATTTTAAAATAATTATGACACCCAGAGTTTCCTTTCTTTGACCTGAAGCAAATGTAATACCAGTGAATACGATTTAGCCAACAAATCCTTTCCTAATCTTCTAAATACCAGAAGTTAAAAAAAATAGCACAACTCATAGCATTGGCAGGCAGATCCATGAATAGAAGAAATATTCCACAATATTGAGAAATGTTGAAATATGAGAAATCACCACTTCCAATTTTCGAGGTTGATGTTCTTGCTGATAGGATAATTTTTAGTACACACTTTGAATTCAATTTCCTTTATTTTACCAAAACATATTTCATACACATTCCTTTCAGATGGAATGACTTGCAAACACATAATCAGTTTTATAGGCCACATTCTCACAGAGATGGGATCAACCCCAGTTCACTATAAGTGCCTTTCTGGCAAGCATTCTGTCATGCGTGGCCTTCTTTATGTCGCTCATAGGTCAGTAGCTTAGACAACACACTGATGTTAACACGAATCTCCACTCAGGAGGAAGGTCTGCCTTTTCTTCAGGATACTCTTAGATACATCCTCAAGATCCAAGCACATCGTTTGCCGCACATTTAGTTCTTGCTTGGGAAAACCTTCACTTAGATCCCTCTACATTTTTCTTTAAACCAGCGGCTGGGGTGTGTTCACTCTTCTTGAATTTGCCCATTGTGTGTACACAATCCAAGGACCTCCGTCAATTACACAGAAAGGTTATCAGGCTCAGTGCCACATACTTTAAAAGATATTATGATGCCGATGTAAAGAGGTAAATAGAAGTCATTACTTTAAGTTACTTTGCAATAGTTTGAGGCATTCTTTTTGTTGTTTTTTATGTTTTTATTTTTCAAGATGTTTAAGGCTTTTCCCCCTTTTTATTATTTAAACTAGACAAAAATCTTATTTTTATATATTAACCCCAGTTCCCTCTCTCTCCAATTCTTCCATGCCCCCACCAACCCCCTATCCCAGCCCTCTTCTGCTCCATAGAACAGGTGAGGCCTTCCATGGGGGATTATTAAAGTCTGTCACATCATATGGGGCAGGGCCTAGCTCCCCCCACCCCCATGTGTCTAGGCTGAGACAGTATCCCTCCATGGGGAGTGGGCTCCAAAGCCAATTCCTACACTAGGAATAAATGCTGTTCCATTACCAGGGGCCCCCAAATGTAGTACCCACATAGAATGTCACATATAGCCGGAAGTTCATACAGTTTATAAGTCCAGCCCCTGATGTGCAGAACCAGGGACCACACGGAGTGCTCTGTGTTGAATGTCTTTAAAGCCTTGAGTCAATGTAAGTGGACCTTCCTTTCTTGGTTTCTTGAACCCAAAGCGCATCATCAGGGAGCAAGTAGGAACCTCGTGTTTCCCAAAGTCAAGATGCCTTCTACTGTACATGGCGATCCTGTACTCTGCTAGGTGTCAGTAACTTCACCTGCAGTCTAGACCAACTAAGCTCTCTTCCTTGTTAATAAGGGATACAGTGTTTTAGCATTATCTTCATCAGACCAACAATGCCTAGTTGTTGAAAGATACATACATACATACATACATACATACATACATACATACATACAATGTTAGGCATTTTATGAAGGTATATATCTTCCTGGTACCTATAATTAATTAAATAAAACCTTTAAAAAACAAGAGTCATTTAATCTCTCTCTCTCTCTCTCTCTCTCTCTCTCTCTCTCTCTCTCTCTCTCTCTCTCTGTCTGTCTGTGTGTGTGTGTGTGTGTGTGTGTGTGTGTTATGTGTGTGTGTCTGCTTGTTTGGTGTGTATAAGCGAGCATACACTTGCAAGATGTATATATAACATAAATACTCTGATTTGAAAGACTATTAATTCCCAGAAGGCTATGGTTTCAGGAAAAAGCAACTGTAATATTTATGTATTTAACATATTTGCCCCCGTATAAACCCATTACACTCTAGGATGGGGGTTTCACCAGATGTCTAAGTCAGAATGAACAAGTTCCATTTGCTTGAGTACACTCTCAATGTGGACTCCGCACCAAGAACTGACAGTCTTCTAACAGGATATGTGTTCAGCGTTTGTGCACTAACACAGTAAACTGTTACCCTAAGATGATAAGCATTTAAACATTTATGTATAATGTGATTCAATTTCCATTACATTAGCTGAACTGCTGTCCCGTGTTGGGGGGAGGTGGGCATTCTGAATAAGCTCACTGGTAGCCATGTGTGCTTAATTCAGAGACAGTGTAGCATGCCCAGAGCAGAGAATTGATGCAGCCCTTCACAGCCACGAAGCACACGATCTGCATCTCCTGTAACTCTTCTTGTACTGCCAACTCTAATAGAGTTGGACAAAATGTCATCTGCTGCTTATTAATTCTTGTGTTTTTTTTTTTAATGGTTGACTGACCTAATTTTCCAGAGTTTAAAATTTAGCGTCTTATCACCTGTTTGGCTGGAGCTTCAGCTTGCTGTCAAGTGCATGTGCATGTTAGCGTGCCATTTACACGTGTTCAAGTCAAGTGCTTGGGTGCACAGAAGACCTGTGTCGGTTTAAACCTGGTCCCAATCAGAAACTACGTCTTCAAAGCAGTAAACCTGTTTCCCTTTCTCACACGTTCATCACTCCAGTAATTCCTGGGAGCAGAGAGGTATTTCCATGTGACTCAGGCAGTTGTACACTAGACCTTGTCATCGCTCACAGCAATTATGTCTCTGTGGGCTCAATTCAGAGAATCACATTCTCTAGCCAATAGCTTATTCTTTCTTATTAGGGTCCCGTCGTCAGTCTTTCAGAGCGTCACAGGCTGCTGGGACTCAGTGAGTACCCCATGAGCACGTTCTTTTCCCTACAGATTGATTTCTGCAACCCCACTCTAGCCATCAGACAAACAAGCCTGTGTTGGAGCAAGTAAAATGAAGAGCATTGTAAAACCAACAGGAACTCGCTGTTGGAATGCAGAATTCACTGTCATGTTCCATTTGGTTGCGAAAAAGGGAAAGAAAGTAAGGCACATCTTTTGGTTTAGACTCAGCTTACATTTTGTTTTTAATCTGAAGTTAGCACAACTGCATGGCCTGCTAACCTGCAGCATTTGTCTTTTTCTGCTCGGCTTTCTTGCAGTTATTTGCCACTGTAGCGTGTATGTTTCCGCCAGCCCGCCAGCCCGCCGGCCAGGGCCCATAGCCGCGCCAGCCCCAAATAACACTCAGAGACTCTGTATTTGATACAATCCTGTTGGCCAGTTACCATTATTGTTTATGGGCTAGCTCTGTCTTAATTATTAACCCATTTTTACTTAATTAAGTATTTCCACGTGGTCGTCTTATCGGGGAGCCGCGGCTGGCGTCCTGCTCCTTCCCAGGGCTACATCTCGACTCCTACTACTTCCTCTCTCCTCCTCCTGTTCTCCTAGCCCCGCCTATCTTGTTATCTCATTGGCCACAGTGCTTTATTAACAAGCATGAGAAACATATATACAGAATAACATCTCCCATCATGCCACTATTGTATACTTGCTTTACTGGGATCCCATAAAATGACTCAAATCCTTCCTTAGCCCTCCCCAAGGGCTGGAGCTTCTCTATAGGACAGAAGGGGACCGTGTGCACTCTTATAATTGACCTGGCCATTCAGAGACCATCACTCCCTCTTGTACCCTTTAGTTAGTGCCCCATGGAATCAATTCCATGGATAGACGGATCTTCAAGCACTGTTTAGCTACAAATTTTCATCCCCTAGTCTAATGGAAGCAAAATACTTTCTTCCTTGACTTCACCCAAAACCTGTGACAATGGCATCAATGAAATAATATTTCATAGGAAAATATATGCCTTTGCCATCAACTGGATGTGTGGTCATTATTATCTCTCTGGAGTCTTTGCAAAAGACAAAGTCTCAGTATTCTATAGAAGAAGAAAATAATAATATATATTTAATTTTCTTTAATATTTCTCTTATCTGTTCAATTGTTTTGCTTGCATGTGTATGAGTGTCTTGTGCCTGTGAGGTTACAGAGGTCATAAGATGCTCAGGGGCTCGAGTTAATAATAGTTGTTAACCGATATGTAGGTACTGGGTACTGACTCTGTGTTCTCTCTGCAGGAGCTTCAGCAAGCACTCTTAACCATGGAGCCATCTATGGCTCCCAAGTAAAGGATAGAGAAGGTCCATGTTAAATAGAAAAGAAAGCAACCCATTGCTGTCGACTAACACTCCAGTACTATTTGCTTTAGTAATGCTGGGTTGCATGTCCTTTCAAAGTTATTTGACTGCTTATTTGGTTTGGGTGCTGACGTATGGATATTCACCTGTCAATCACAATTCATCCCTTTGTACACAAGAAATTTGGGAACTTTTCTCTGGTTGATAACAGAAATGGAAGCAACAAAACATCGGGACAAACTTCGCAAAGTTCAGTATTGGGTTGAATTTGAAAAGGTCCGAGATCTTCCATAAATGGCAAAGCCAGGCACAAGCATAGTACAAGAAAACAAATAAGTCTTCACACCCCCCCCCCAGACCTTCTGAAAACAGTGCACTTTGAGGACCAGAGGACGTTAAAATCAGTAGACTCCTGTTAGGAAAAGAAGGGAAGAAGACTTTGTCCCTGGGAGGCTGCTAGAGAAACCCCGCAGCACCTGCCTTATCATTTACTTACTTCTCAGTTCTTCATGAAATGCGAATGTATCTTTAACCTATTTTTTCTGTTTTTATTAATTTTTATTTAAATTAAAAGCAGTCTTATTTTACATACCAATCCTAGTTCCCCCTCCCCCACAATCCTCCCATTCCTCACACCAATCCCACATCCACCTGCTCATCCACTCCTCAGGGAGTCAATCTAAATTACTTTTGAAACTTTATATGCGTTTGATGAGATCAGAGTGCCAGGTCTCTATGCATCAAATTGTAGTGTTTTCTGTCAAAATCCTAACACTTTAGTGAAAATAAACAGATGGGAGGCTTATTAACGTATGATTGCTTGGCAGAAGGCATATCACAAACATAATTTCATGGTTTAAAAAGAATTCCACAAATACTAAAGTATTAAAATACGTTAATAATCCTAAAATAGTATGATAAAATGAAGAAATTGTTATTTTTAAAAAGTCTCATTAAAATGTATATATATATATGCATATAAATATATACTCACAGTCTATTTTACTTTTCTCTATAGAATGAAAAATGTACATCATTTCGGGACTTTAGAGGTTAGCTTTTTCTTCTAAACAATGCTTATTTATAACCTATAGGGTTTAGCTCTATGGTAGAGCACATGCATGAGCTCCTGGGTTCAATCCCAAGTAATGAAAAGAATGTTCGATTCATTTCTCTGGAAGGCTTCCCAACTAGGTTCCTAAATTCGCACAGTTCATCTTCAACATTACATTCCAACGCAGCCTCAGATCACATGCACTTGCTGAGTCCACAGACTCATCCCTGGCTGGCACGTACATTCTCAAGTTCAGTGTCCAGGAATGAAGCCAACCGATACTCCAAGTAGGTCTTTGGAATCAAAATGCATATGAGGAGGCCGAACACACCCTGTACCCGCCTTTTGGCACACCTCTGTCATTGTTTAATCACAGTAAAGCTAATCTCCCCAGCAAGAGAAAAAGTGTTTCCAACTGTTCTGTGCATGTTGTCAATACCTTTTGCACAAGGAGAGTCATTTCAAAAATAGAAATTTCCAGTGGCTGTTTGCGGATTACCTAACAGAGCTGCTTTTGGTTACACAACCTTCTCTCACAGGTCTGATGATGCATCTTCCTGAATTTCTTTAAAAAGGCATGAAGAACAAACATCACAGAAACTGTAATCGAATACTTCCAGATGCCTCAACTTGGGGACAAGCTACCCACTGTTTCCTCAGATGTTTGAGTGTTCCCACAGGTGATCTGTGATCAGCTGATTGGTTCTCCCGGTAGAGACACCAGAAGTACTGTAGATGTCTGTAAGACATACACCCTCATGGAAAGCCCTTACACTCCTGGAGCTATGCCCTTATTCAGAACCGTGACTCCAGCACACAGCCTTACATCCATGCACACACAGTACCACTAAATGAACTCAGTTAATAAAAAAAAAAGCACATAAATTTTGAAAGGAAAAGTGAGAGATAGAGACAGAGTTGGAGGGAATAGGATGGGTTCTTTTTGTTTGTTTGTTTGTTTGTTTTCCAAAATGGATTGTGTGCATGAAATTCTTAAAGAGAGGAAAAGGAAAACAAACTGAAAGGTACCTGTTCCTCTGTCTGCTTCTGGGTACAGAAGAGAATGTGGCTCTCCCATGGGCTGCACACTATGGCTCTAACTAGAACAGAGCCCATGAAAGTGCTGTATCCGACATTTACCATGAGCCACTTCCATCATAAATTACATGTGTCACATGTTACGTTAAAGGGACACACAGCCGAGTAATAGGCTACGATTTACTGAGTGGCTTTGTAGAAGTCCTCTGTGCTTTTCATGATCTTATCTGCCATTTTATACTACGCAATACATGATGCGGTTCTAAGAGACACACGCAAAGACCACAGGAGCCCGGCCAATTGGTCATACAAACAATGCTAATCAAGGGAGTCACAAGGTATTGAGAGTGTTCCCCCTCCCGGCTCTTAAAAATGACATTAATTAGAGCCGATTTTCAGTGGATTGGAGCCCTTTCCCATTTTCAGAATTTCATTTAAATATATATACTTAAAAAATCATTGGTTCTTAAGTACTAAACTAGAACACTGGGCTTATAGAAATGACACGGCAAGGCAATGAGGCAAAGACTATTTCTCAAAGTGTCAAGGTGCCTATTAGAGGAGCTCTAATACTATCACTGGCCACCACATTTCCAGAGTCTCTGCTTTGGTGAATATTTAGCAGGATGTGGGACTTTTCATTTCTAATTAAATTCCCAAAACATGCCTATAGAATTCCTGAAAAGAAATACTTCCTTTTAAATTAGTTTTTTCTTGAAACACTCACAAAATGTTGATTTGTTCTTTCTCAGAGCATTTAAAAGATTAACATTTCTCCTTGAACCTTATAAAATTAAAGTTGAAAATGAATACAGAAAAGAAAATAAATGTTGCTGATAACCTCAGGCCAATGTTTCTCTTTTATAGCATTGACACATTAAGTCACATGTATATTCATGTAAACATACGTGACACTGGATAGGGTTTAAGGAATATATGAACATCTAGCGATATATAAATGTGTTTTTATATGAGCTACCATTTACACATAAATCTCCTATTAAGCTGAAAGTGAATGCCAAACTTAAACTTAAATTTCAAAAGTAAAAATGAAACCATGGTTTCCTTATGAAACAAGCAAGATATAGATTTGTTAATTGTTTACTTCACTAAGAACCTGGTTTGGAACCATTAAATAATTCTATTCCTTAATCTTTTAAAAATCACGAGAATTTCGGAATTCTCCACCATTAAATAATTCTATTCCTTAATCTTTTAAAAATTACGAGAATTTCGGAATTCTCCACCATTTGGATTATTTCCATTAAAATGATTGTTAGTGATTGGCCTGTAATCCTTAATATACCATAATAAATAATGGGACAAAGTGAGAAATTTAATGCTGAATCTCATCATAAATGTCAATGAAAATATCAGTGTGGAGGTCAAATACAATGCAAAATACGAGGCAGTACAATGAAGTATTCCAATCTCTCTTTTAACCCAAGGTTTCCTTAAACTCCATTTCCTTTCTCATCACACTCTGTTTCTGCCAGTGTTTTAAGCCTCAAGAAGAAATATAGGGTGTGAGAAACTATGCCCTTAGTTCGTCAAGGCTGAACTTGACTAGCATCTGTCTAGATTTAACTCGTTGCATACATGGATGATTAAGACTGAAATTGAAAATGGCTGAAGTATTCCATCAAAAGAAAAAGAAAATCTCTCTCTCTCTCTCTCTCTCTCTCTCTCTCTCTCTCTCTCTCTCTCTCTCTCTCTCTCTCTCTCACACACACACACACACACACACACACACACACACGTATGCATACCTTTCTGTGGAAAGAGGTAACCCCTGACAAACATATATCTAGTATTTTCAAGATACCTTGTAAGAGATAAAGATCCTAAACTACAATGTCTTGCAATCTACTAGGTCCTTATTTTAAGCCAACTATTCATACACTGTCCCTGGAATGATCTTGCAGCTAGCTGTCATTGTCACTGGTGCTCAGACAATGAAGTAACAAGATCAGAATATTTAGAAAGCTTAAGGTTGCCTGGCTTTTAAGGAACAGCATAAATCCTGTTTCATACTCAGATGGCTTTCTTCATATACACCTTGACAACCCTCATCTCCCCTGGGGATGCTTCTTCTGAGAGCCTTGCCTTATAAATCTATCTGCCTATGCCTTTTACAGAGTTGGGTTTAGTCCTTTGAGCCAGCTGCTTTGGATATGTGTCCAAATCAGCATAGCAGCAGTATACATTCCATTGGAGTGTAAATGCAAAGATCATTGTCCTATTACAAGGCTTAGCAGTCACTGTGTAGCCTTATGCCCTCATGGAGTTTATAAAGAGACTTTGAATTCCCTTGAAGAGGACATCCCACTTTTAGAAAACTCGTGCAGACTACTGAGAAGCTGCAGTAAGGATGGAGCAGTGAGATAAGCTAAAAGATTAGACTCCTAGCTGCAAGAAGGAGCAGAAAGAGCTTGTAATCTGTTTTTCATTGATGCAGAAAGTCCATCCTTAGATTCCATCCCCTCTAATGTTAATGCATTGAAGATAGCTATGAAAACAAAATCACGTATCATGATCTTCTTTGGTATACCAAGTAAACTTAGTAGATGGTTCTTCAGGGACAATGCATTTAAAAGATGCCAAAAGCACAGCTTCCTCTTGTCCTGTTTTAAATATCGCAATCTAAACAGTTTAGAGTGAGTTTAAACTGGTCTTAAATGTGATGCTGCAGGACCAGCTTTCCCAGACCTCTGCTAACACAGTCAACATTCTCAGTCAACAGGCTTTTCCCATTCCTGTCTAACAAAACAAACAAGGACATCAAGTCAAATAGCTCAGGGTGCTTCAGCAGGTTAACTAATAGGCCACGAAGGAGGAGGGAAACATGGGTCTGTGAGTGTCTGGGACGATTTTGGTCAAGTTCACATTTAACACCATTTGGGAGTATTTGCTTTTTATAAAGATGGATGTTAAACAGTACTGTTGAATTTCTTTGGAAATAAATGGAGTCTAATTCACCTGAAAAGACTAATACCTTGCTTAACTTCTTGATTGCTGCAGTCAATATAGCTTATGAAGTACAATTATATCTTCCTTGAAAGTTTTGAATTTCTACAAGGGAAGATCTCTTTAAATAGCCTTAACTCTGGCAATTATTTTTTTTTAAAGTAAAAGAGGTTTGTTTCATCTTGTTTACTATACGTTTCTGTAGTAAAGGATCCAAGAGTTGCCACTGTCCCAAACATTTTTTGGTATCTCTAGCAACCTAAGAATAAGCTTTGCATCAGTGAACAGCTGAGTGAATGTGCTTTGGTGTTGGTATACCAAGTATTAACAGTGAGCACGCTTGCTGAGTGTGGATACACTTGTGATGAACTCACAGATGAATATCTGAAGAACTACCATTTTAAGTTTCAGTGGTGATGGGGATTCAGGAGCTCCACATTTCCTTGGTAGCACTTCTTCTCAGAACTAACATGCTCCTAAAAACTTTCTTCTAAGCATGAGTCAAAGAAAATGTGTACACAATTCTCCGACTGGTAATTCTCTGTACGTGAAGTGTTTCTGTTCTCTGCAACCCTTTAGGAAATACTCCTTCTCTTAAATACCATGTCCACCTGCTCTGCACACTCACATTTTATAATCTGTCTATTTTAAATGCCTCCAACTGGGCTTAAGATTTTACTTTATTATTAAAGTCCTTTCTATGTGACGGGCATAGCATAGAGGGTTTGAGGGCCATATCACTTATCCCATTATTTTCTCTTTGCTGAATAATATTCTGGGCTACAAATTGTACATATGCTAAATCTTATTAAATAAAATGAACTTAAATGAAGATAACTGGAGTTATGAGTTATCTGATGAGTTAAAAGAGGGCATATGGCTGTATTCCTATCTCTAAAGAGACAATCAGTCCTAATAAAGGAGCCTGTTCTCACTAGTGTCTGATCTATCCTTGAGCTTCATCGTGATATGTGGGCGAAGGTTGTGGGGTATGTAGGAGGCTTAATCAGGATTTGATGATGGCAATAAGGTTTTGGATAATGTTTTAAAGAATGGTCCTTACTCAAGCAACTGAAACTGCCATTTATATGTAAAATAATCCCAATTCATTAATCAACAACTTTTTGTGGTCCCTTTTCCTCTTTGAGAACACCACCAATGATCTGTAACACATCTTTCCCATCTTTCTCTGCATTAAAGATAGAACATACCCCCCAGGGCTACTTCGGTCTCACTGAAGAAAGACTGATGACTATAGTTTAAGTTTCTCAACCTATAGAAGATTTTATGGCTTCCATAATCACTGCCAGAGCCAATTTATCTATCTGTGCAAGAGGTAGACAAAATTGTGGTTTCTGCGGAGCACCCTTTGTGCACTGTAAATACGCATTTCTCTCATTGGTTAATAAAGAGCTGACTGGCCTGTAACAGGGTAGGGGGGCGATTGGGTGAGAGAGCCAGACTAGGAGGAAAATGGAAAGAAGAAGGGCAGAGTCTCGGGAGTTGCCAGCCAGATGCAGAGGAAGCAGGAAGTGTACAAGAAGAGGTAAGAAAGCATGAGCCACGTGGCGGTACATAGATGAATAGAAATGGGTTAATTTAAGTTGTAAGAGCTAATTAGTAAGAAACACCAACAATCAGGTGAGCATTTATAATTAATAGTGAGTCTTCATGACAGATGTTTGGGGACTGGGGGTGGGAAAGAAAAGTCTGCCTAGATATAGTTATTTCAACCATGAAATGAGTGTATCTCTTTCTTTAACCAACATTTATTTTGTGGTGTGGATTTGGCATTACACAGAGTCTCACTATGTAGCCCAGACTACGCTGGAACTTGTGGTCCTCCTTTGCTTCCCAAGTGCTTATAGGTGCCAGTACAAGACAGAAAAATACCTTCAAATTTCCTACTTCACTGAAAAGTCTGCCAGACACTATGGTCTATGGGCTGAAAATGGATGCCCCAACATTAATGAAAATGTTGTGTAACTATCCAGGCAGCAAGTTGTCTCTGTTAATGCTAGAGTTTATATACTATCCTTCTGTGGTCTTTGATGGAGTTGAAGACAGATTGTAATAGTTTTCCTTAGTTAGGTAAAAGATAAGTTACATATAAAACTTTAGACTCACAGACATACGATATATGATATTTTTAAAAATTTTTCCAAATGTAAATGGACTAACCATGGTAACTATAATTCTTGCTTGATTGTTTTGTTATATGTAATTTTAATACGTTAAAGTTAAAACCTTACTTTTTATTTAGACAGAAAATAGGAGATGATGGGAAATGTCCTTCTGTATGCTATGAATACATGTTTCTCTTATTGGTTGATGAATGATGCTGTTTTAGCCTGGGGGGAAATCTGAACAGGGATGGAGAAAGGTAGTAAGCTGAGTCAAAGGGATGCCATGTAGCAAGTGAAGAGTCAAGAGGCTCAGTCGTGACTGAGATACACAGTGGAGATTCACAGATTGATATAAGTGGGCTAATAATTAGGAGAGAAGTAGCCAGTAGACCTAAGCCAATGGCCAAAGAATTATAGATGCATATTAAGTCTCAGAGTTGTTATTTCATAGCAGCTGCAGGAAGCCCACTGGGTGTGGAGAAACTGGTCCACTGGGACTGAGACTGGATGGAGAAAATCCCCCTTCTGTGATAAGGTGAACAGCGTGCTGCCAGCTTTACCAACTGAAAGTGTAGTCTTACTTAACAGTGATATTTAAGCTGCCTCATAAATGTTTATGTATTAAGTTGTTTTACCACATATAAAAAGCTTTAGAATGTATTTTCAAGGAGTTAAACTTTTTCTTTTCCTTTCTTTTTTTTTTATCCCCCTCCCTTTGATATTACAGAAAAGAGACAAAAACAAAATCATATTATAAACAGAAAGCATCATAGGTTTCTCATTGCACCTAACTCTCTATGTTTGACTGCCCTGCCCAGTTGTTCCCAAATAGACAAAGGCAAATGGATGCATCTTTCTCAGAGGCACGCGTGTCAGTAGAGTTCCATGGCAACATCCCATCTTCCACATGATACTCCCACTGCTGTTTCTAGAACAGCATTCTGAAATCTTTCACATTTCAGAAGACAGTGCTGTCTGTTCTTCAAAGCAAATATGCATTTAGCACTGTAGTTACAGGTGTGAAAGCAGGTGTCAGGGCCTGCCCTCTCCACCCCTGTGAAAGTCACTGTCTAGGACCACACAGGACACTAGGATGCAGTAAAATCCTCAGGCAGGGCTGATTGACAGTCTCCAACAGTTCAGAACCATCCTCTGCTCTGGTCCATTTCAACACTTAATTTCCTATTTTTTTCCAGTTGTCTACTTGATATAAAACAGAGAAATTACTTCACCACCTAGTTTTGGGCAAAATCTCCCTTATAGTTTCTAGTAACTTCCAAATTGTTTAATCCCTAAACTTCGAAGTTATTTTGGAATTCCCCCATCCCTTTTCTCTCTTGTTCATCTATTCTCTGTGCTGTAGATATCTATTGATTTATAATAATATAATATTATATGATAAGATGTTATATCTTTATGCATAATACAAGCGATATATTGGTAATGTTTACTGTGTAAATGTGTAATCACAGAACATATATATTTATGCAATCTATGTGTAGAGAAGAAATTCCATAGAGTCTAAGACTAAGTCCTCCAGGCCAAGTGTGACTGGAACACAGGTGTGCCCAGTGCTATACACAGTGTCTGTAGCTGCTCTAGAGTCAGCTACAGAGTTGTGGGTGTTAGAACACACACTCTTTTCTCACTGAGTAGGAAGCATTTATTTTCTGGCTCACTGGAAAAGTTTGCTAGTCTGTTAAATACAGAAGGAAGCATAGTTATGACGCAAATAATAGCACCTGCCGTGTTTGTGGTTCAGATGAACAACACAGATTGTAAAGAAGAAGTAATAGGGCAGCTCACGCTTATTGCTATTCCTGATGTGGTTGCCTGGAGAAGGAATCACTGAGCCTACTGAGATGCCTCTGAAAGTTAGTGTCAGAGTCGTGTGGTCAGTTGACACTTTTCAGACTCGAGAATACCTTTCAGTACGTCCTTAATATGTTTAATAAGGGCAGTGATTTGCTGGAATGAAAATGGCTCAAGGCCCTTTACTAGTCGGAGAAGAAGCGGGAAGCGTAGGCTCACCACGTCGGCAGGAATATCAGTGTCCGTGATGCTAACACTTGTTTTGTGTCTCTTACTGAGCTGAATTCAGGTTCTACTGACAAACTTGTTTAGCCTTTGATTGCATGCATGTGCCTAATTCTTCAATCAAATATATCCCAGGTCCCTTAACTATAGGATGTAAGAGATTGTTAGAACTCTTGATGGTCTGTACACATTTCAATAATCTCATTCATAGTTACATCCCAAACAAAATACTCACCGCGCACATTCCTGTGGGCATGTTCAATGCATTCTGACAGTTCATCAGTGAGAGGAGGGAGAGGATACGGTGCAGTGATTACAAACATTTGGTGAAGATGCTCACACGAACAATTATTTTCTTCCGATTTAATATAACAATTTAATGAGGCAGTAGCTGCCATAATGGGCAATAGAGTGGCAATGAGAAAGCTCATACCTTCTGTAGAAGAAACAAAGACTCCTTTGCATGGGAAACTCCGTTTACTTTGTCCACCAGGGAGATCTTGACACAAAGTAGTTCCAATTCTCTGAAGTCTGCATATTTGATTCTGCCCTATGACTCTACTTTTGGGGAAACTGATACCATTTGTATTTAACTCCTGAGAATTCTTCCTCATCTTCTTTCCATGACTATTGCCATGGATTTGGTAGGTAAAGCTCTGCCTTTGATTCTTTAGCTCCTTGACCAGCAGTAAGCTATGTTGGAAGTATAGGGCGTGATTCTGTTAGATAGTTTAATAGATGTTACATCACTTTGTTTAGACCTCACTATTTTTTCTTTTCGTAACTTAAGGAAGAGTTTCCTTCACTTACGTCACAGATGACATTACACTGTCCAGTGAACAGAGTTTAAAGTAACAAAACAAACCTGCAGAAGAAGGCAGAGAACATCACTTTACCAGAATTCACCACCACGGGTTTCTTTTCTTCTGTAGACATCTATCACGTTAGTGTTACTCCAGTTACAATCCTTGTGTCACAACTCCCAGAAAAGTTTGAGGCACTTGTGCAAAAATGTCATGAGCCAATAAGACATTCGGAATCGGGGCAACGAGGTCTTAAAAATTCCCAAGGTAGTAATTGATGGGAGATGTGATTCTGTATATATGTTTCTCATACTGTTAATAAAGCCCTGTGGGCAATAGAAAACTAGATAGGTGGGGCTAGGAGACTAGGAGGAAGAGAGAGGAAGTTGGTTGGAGTCAAGATGTAGCCCGGGAAGGAGCAGGATGCCTGCCGAGCGGCTCCCCATAAGACGACCACGTGGAAATACTTAGATAAGTAGAAATGGGTTAATAATTAAGACAGAGCTAGCCCATAAACAGTAATGGTAATTGGCCAACAGGATTGTATCAAATACAGAGTCTCTGAGTGTTATTTGTGGCACACGTGGTTGCAGGACAATGGCGGCAGAACCAGCGGCAGCCGGCGGGGAAACCTGCTGTAACAAGTAATTACATACAGCAGATTCTGAGAATCATTGCTTCTTGTTGTCAAACTTTCCAGGAAAGACATTGCTTTCAATTCCACTGTTCCCATTCTGCATAGTGCAGTGTTTCCTTCTACTGTAATCCAGGTATTTATCCCTCATATACAGGTAATCAAAAAATCTTTGAAACTATTCCTCTGTTTCTTGTTTTCTGCCACTGTCAGATTTGTCAAACAGAATCAGAATCTGAATGTCAAGCCACTGGCTTTTCTGCGAAGCGCTTGCTTGACTCACTTCACGTTTAAGACCCTGTACTTCTTAGGCCTCCCAGTCCATGCCCACAAAGCCCCATCCTCAGAAAACCAGATTTCTTTTTCTTAAATCCCTTAGCTGACTCAAGGTTTCCCAGGTTCACTGAGATTTACACTTAAATAAATACAACGACAGTAAATGGAAATCGCAATGAAGACGCACAGGTTTTCTTAAATACCCACTATTCTCAAAGTATTGCACCCCTTGAAAAACCTTCTGCATTCAGACACTAACTCTGTCTCTATGATGGTCGCTTGCACATGCAGAGGAATGATGGAGTTACTGCCCATTCATTCCAGCCGAGGAGACTCATTGATTTGACTGGTGCTTTAGTTCGTCAAGGATTTCACACAGCCTTGGGAACTTCTCTTCACACATATGCGTACATTACAAGCCTTTTCTATTGACAACACACAAAAATAACAGAGGTTTGAAATAGAAGTTCTAGCAACAACATACAAAAATAGATTAAAAAAAAAAAACAAACTCAAACCACTGCCTTGGAAATATGCTTCTGCATCTGAAAGAGAAGTTAAACTGCACACATTCTGCAGGGATGCTAGTCTGAGCACACTCTTGGATGGAAACCACCATGTCTCAGAAAGGGAGTTGAAAAAAGTGCCTGCTCAGCTCAGCTGTGTTACAGAGATGGCAGTTTCCACGCATTGCTGCTCCCTCAACAGTTCCTGCAGTGGAGAGCAGTTTGGATGGAAGGACAGAAGGAGTCATCAGTAACTTTCCAGAGTAGCTCTGGCTCTGTCATGTAGAAGCACGTACTCTGTTCACCTTGTTCTTGGAGCTGGACCTCCAGGACTGTCAAATGATGTTTCTCAAAGTCAGAATCTTGCTTTCCAGTACTTGAATAAAACCCATTGTAGCTGTCACTCAATACTACAATGCCCACCTCTAACTAACTCACCCTGCTTGAACCAGTTGATAAAAAGAGACTCGGTTTGCCAGCACTGTATTAAGTACACAACATTGATGTAGGCACTGAGGCACAACAGTGAGGACCACATATTAGACATCTTAAGGGAGACTATAATGTACAGTTGAAGACTTTAACATCTATAGTTCATTTTCACGTAGGTTTGCAATTTCTACCTTTTACTTTTTTGTATATTCCAAATGGTAAGGAAACAGGAAGATGGAATCAATCAGTTGTGATTGGGAAACTGGTAAGATGTTAAAAACATTGGTCAGTTTTTAAGAGAAGCAAGATTACTGTAGGAAGAGAAACAAGAATTAGTAAAAGCACAAATACTATGATTTACAGACCGAGAATCACATGTAATACCATGAAATCCAGGATGGGTGATGTAGGTAGATGAACATTTGCAGTACAAGTGTAGAGCCTGTGGATTTGGAGAACAATCACAAGTGTGAGTTTGTATGGGATTATTGCTGTACTATTTCTTTTATTAAAAAAAAAAGCCTTGTGGAAACAAATACTCTGAATAAAATTGGGCAAAAGATCTAAAGACACATTTATATACGAAGGCACAGAAATGGCCAATAGGTGTATGAGGAAAAGTGTTCTACATCACTGAGTATAGAGAACACTAATGAAAGACACTGTTCACCTACTAAAATGACTATTAATTAGCTTATTATCACTGTGACGAAATAAGTGAGATAAAAATCTTAAAGGAGAAGCTACTTACTTTGACTCACATTGCTTGGGGGGTGAGGCAAAGCAGACTAGCTAGCTTTGTGTGTCACCTAGACATAAGCTAGAGTTATCAGGGATGAAGAAGCCTCAGCTGAGGAAACCCTTCCATCACACACAGCTGTCAGACATTTTCTCAATTAGAGATCAGTTGGGAAGAACACAGCCCATGGTGAGTGGTACCACCAATGGCTTGGTGGCCCTGGATACATAAGAAAGCAGGCTGATCAAGCCAGGGGAAGCAAACCAGTAAGCAGCACCCCTCCATGGCCTCTGCATCGGGTCCTGTATCCAGATTCCTGCCATGTTTGAGTCCCTGTTCTGACTCCCTTCAATACTAAATAGCAATATGGATGTGTAAGCCAAATAAATTCTTTTCTCCCCAACTTGCTTTTTTGGTCATGAAGTTACATCACAGGAATAGAAACTCTGACTAAGAACAGGTAGCAATATAAATAATATATATGAATACGAAGAAGGTATAAAGAACACCTATCCAGCTTTAAAAAGCAATAGAATACCCATCCAGCCTTTAAAAAGCAAGGAAATCATAATAATGTGATGAAGTAGAAATATCAAACACCAAAACGTCAAACATTAAGTGTTAAATCATAAGACAAATTTCACACACACACACACACACACACACACACACACACACACACACACACGCAAAACACAGAGAATAGATTCTATGCTATGGTACAATAGGGTGAGAATATTTTGTAACAATTTATTATATATTGTGTAAAGCACCAGAAGAAGATCTTGAAATATTTCAACAAAAACAGAATGTTTAGAAAGTAGAAAACACAAAATACTAGGATATGATCATTATACCTTGCATATACAATTATCATACTGGATTTCATGATGCATACTTACTGTGCCAGCTAACATTATTTTTAAAAAGTTAAAGTCATAGGACTAGAGAATAGCTTGGTAGTAATCAGAGACTGTTAGTAGGGAGAGCAAATGAGCAAATGTTGGTCAAAGAATTCAAATTTGCAGATTAGCAGGAGAAATATATGTAAGAGATATCCTGTGCACATCACATCATGACTATAATTAATAATCACACATTTTGTAAATGGCAATTTTTAAGAGTATATTTTAAATATATTAAAATAATAAATGCACAGAAGAAACAATAGTATTGTTAGTAATCCTACAATGTATACATATCTCAGATGTCATATACTGTAATATAGGTATATGCATATATAATATGCATATATATAACTTTTATTCATTAAATGAAATTATAACTATTTTTTCAAGGTTCTAATATTTAATAAGTCACAGTGGAGCATAAATCTAAGACGGGGAACCCAACAGAATTTTTGATATATTAGAAATGATTAAGGAACCTTTACCTGCTATTATAGCTAGGGCTCAGACCTTCTGAAGAGCATATTATCTGATTTTCAGCATCTACCCTATAGTGTCAATCAGAATTGGCCAGTGTTCTCTGTCTCTTTCACCTCTTTCCCCCATGGAAACAATTTCAAATACAGAAACACACTCTTTTAAGATTCAAATACTAAGGATAGAATGCCTGGATCCCAGATGGCCACAAAACCTAGATCTTGGCTCTGGTTATTGCCTTCAATGAACTTGGAAGGAATAATTGTCTTTTAAAACTCTGCATTTAATCTACAAAATTGGAATAATTTACACACACACACACACACACACACACAACAGAGAAGGGGGGGAGAGAGGAGACTTGTGAAACTGGCATTTCCACATTTGACTCTGAACACCATTATTTCACATTATTTTAAACAATATAGGTCATCAAAGATAGAACTTTTAGTCTGTTAGGAAGGTCAAGGTCAAACAAATAAAAATGTATTATATTCAATGAGGCATGGTAATTTCATGGTGATGAGCTTTCAGTCAAAAAGCAAAATGACAAAAATGGAGTTGATGATTAAATATAGCACAAGCTAAAGATAGAATGCTGATTATTAAATGACCCTAAGATTTGGTCAAATATCCACAATGCCACAACTTTAATAGAAGTGATCTGAAGTACGGGTGGAAGTGACATCCTACAGTTTTATTATGTGTCTGTCTGTTAAATCACAAAGCTATTAAGGTTAATTTAATGGAATTTCATATAGCCATAGTGCCAGCTGTTTAATAATGGAGAATGCTGTGTAGAAGTTTAGAGAGAGCTTCAGGGGTTATTTTATTTGCTGTTTTTAACAACCCAACCAAGCCAGGGGTCATTTGAAGATGGGGTGATTTGGAAGACTAAATCCACAAGGAAGGCTGAGTTAATTGTTTATAATAGCTGATATTCTGATAATGTTATACAACTCTCTATTTGCAAAGCCTAGAGCAATGGTTTCTTAAGAAAAATGTTTTTGTTTTTGTTGTTGCGCTGCTTTTGTACATACACATTTATTTTAACTTTAAAATAAATGACCCCCACCATTGCTTAGATTCTTATTTGAGGTTATCTTTGTGGACTCATGGAAATTTCCCTAGTGCTACAAGGAGATTGATGACTACCTTAAATGCCATCCTACAGTCTTCATCCAGTAGCTGATAGAAGCTGAAGCAGAGACTGACAGCTAAACACTGAGCCAAATTCTTGGCGTCCAGTTGTAGAGTAAGAGGAGTGATGAGCGAAGGGTTGAGACCAGGCTGGAGTAACACACAGAAACAGCTGACCTGAGTAAGTAGGAGCTCATGGACTCCAGGCTGACTACAAGGGAACCTGCATAAGATCAAGGCAGGTCCCCTGAGTGTGAGTGTCAATTGGGGTCCTTGGGCAGTCTACAGGGCCTCTGGCAGTAGAACCAGAATTTATCCTTAGTACACAAATGGGCTTTGGGGGCCAATTTTCCATGGAGAGACACTCTCACATCTTAGACACACAAGGGGAGGGTCTAGGTCCTGCCAAAAATGATGTGGCAGACTTTGATGATCCCCTATGGGAGGCCTTACCCTCCCTGAGGAGTGTATGTGGGTGGGATGGGGGTTAGTGGGCATAATGTCAGTGTTCAACAAAACACGTGTGTGCAATCAACTTAGAAACTCCAATCATCATTCCTAAATTTTGCTCTGTAGCATAGATTTGGCACTGCAGACTCAACCATCCATTGACAAAATAAGTCACTTGCTTAGAATAATGCGCATATAGTAGGCTAATTTCATTCCTTTTCTGTGATACTATACCATTTTAAAGCTCTGAAAGGACAGTTCTAGATTGTCAGTTTACAATTCCAGACAGTTCATCTCAACAGCAACGTTGCAGTGACAGGAGCTCCTACAGCTGCTTGTATCATGTTCAGAGCAAAAGACAGAGAGAAATGGGTATAACGACGCCATGCTTGGCTAGTTTCTTTCCACGTTGCTATACAGTTATGAGCCAGTGGCGTAGCGAATGGTGCCACTCACAGTGGGATGGGTATTGCTCCATCAATTAACAGCCAAGATAATACACAGGTCAGTATGATCTAGATAATAAGCTATTAAGATTCTTGTGTGTATCATTCTAGGTTATGTGACATTGACAGTTAAAACTATCACTTCTGCGTAAGGTTGAAAAATGAAAAGATAGAAGAGTTAGACAAGGGAAAAGGAATTCGTCTTGAGATAGAAGGTTGAGAGACAGATGCAAAAGTAGTAGAACATGGCACCTATGAAAGCCCTACAGTGAACGGCAACTCTAAACAGACACACCACACTTTCTATGAGCTCCACCCCATTGCCTAAATACACCGTTCATACTTCCTTCCCTGGTTCTTCACTCAGACTGCAGCCTCACAGATGCTATTTGCTAAATTAAGGCATTAATTTTCATGTATTTGAGTTAGACTGTAACATAAGACAGACTGCTGAGGAACTCTTTTCTTCATCGAGTCCCCAAAGTAACAAGAAGATGAAGAAGGAGAAGGAGGAGGAGGAGAAGTAGCTGCTGTGTGTGTGTGTGTGTGTGTGTGTGTGTGTGTGTGTGTGTGTGTCCGTCCACAGAGATGTTTACGCATGGTGGTGTGGTCTGTCAAAGGAGAACAATATTCTATTGAAGAAAAATATTATTATTCACAAAGCAGAACAGAGTTCCCCATGCCCCTCTGTCTCTAACATCCTCCTAGCTGAACGGGGAAGCACAGAGGTTAACAGATGCAGCAGAGAAAGCAGGCTGTAGTCACATTGACAGCTAGGAAATGAAATGACACCAAGTATTCCAGGACTGCCCTCAATTAGCCTATGCAAAGCAAGAATTAATTACCAGCACTGAGAAAGGCTCACCTTTGGCTTCTCTTTCAAGATCTCACTTACATGGAGTACACCTCTGGCGTTATAAATGGAGGTCCAGTGGACTTGATAACTTTCATTTCCCTTAATACATTCTAGTGAGAAATGCATGTGCAAACACAATGAAAGGACTCTAGGCAATCTAAGCCATAGATATCAGTGACAGAGGTACATGTAAATGCAGATGCTGGTACATCACACGTTGAGATGGATACAAAGGCAAGGAAGACCAAATCTACTGCTCCACATTGCAAGGGAAATTAGTAGTGGCTGTTCAACATGTTAGCTCTGAAATTCTCAGGGCAGCAATTAAACATCTTTAAAGTAAACCTATAAAATCATTTTATTACTATACCAGGGTATAAATTACAATAAAAATAATGCCTGCATTGGTACAGATTGTAATTCTTGGCATATTCTCTTAACAAAAGCTGTATATCTATTCCTCAAGCCACTAATAAAATCAAATCAAACGAATCTCTAAAGTCATTCACTTAATGAAATAATCTGGATACTCAAACAATAAAACGACCTTTGACAACCACGTAGAAGCAGCAGGCGAACACACAAGGAGGGCAGAGAAGAATGGGAGAGTGGGATTTGCTCAGTAGGGAAGAGTTACTCTGTATATATGTTTCTCATACTGGTTAATAAAGCACTGTGGCCAATAGAAAACTAGATAGGCGGGGCTAGGAGACAAGGAAGAAGAAAGAGGAAGTAGAAGGCGGGGTTCGAGATGTAGCCCTGGAGGAAGGAAGACGCCAGCCGTGGCTCCCCGATAAGACGACCACGTGGAAATACTTAGATAAGTAGAAATGGGTTAATAATTAAGACAGAGCTAGCCCATAAACAATAATGGTAACTGGCCAACAGGATTGTATCAAATACAGACTGAGTGTTATTTGGGGCTGGTGCGGCTGTGGGCCCAGACTGGCGGGCTGGCGGAAACATACATGCTACAGATGGCGCCCAACGTGGCTATAAGAACTTTCACTTAAAACTTAACAAAAGCTTAAAAAATAGTTTAGAAACAAGGGAACAGAGACTAGCAAGACTTCTTAGTAGCAGCATTGTCTCATTTGGATTTGTTTCGCTGTAGACAGTGATTTGCATGGCTCCTTTAAGGGAGGTTTCCAAAATTAGCATAAGCGGCAAAAAAGCCACCTTGCTTTTAAAGAGCTCTGCTAACAATTCATTGGTGTGTAAGAGAGCTGCAATGAAGGTTTACACTTTGTTTTAAAAAATACGCTGGCTTGGGAGAGAAA
This sequence comes from Cricetiscus sungorus, assembly GCA_030556225.1. Lineage (NCBI taxonomy): Eukaryota > Metazoa > Chordata > Mammalia > Rodentia > Cricetidae > Cricetiscus > Cricetiscus sungorus. Next base: position 55,208,465 of record JANBXA010000741.1, on the reverse strand, counting down.
AAGAAACAGGATACAATGGTTTAAAAAGAAAAAAGAAAGTAAAATGAATGGGTATGGTGGCGCATGCCATTAATCCCAGCACTAGGCAGACAGAGGCAAGCAGATCTCTGTGATTTCAAAGCAAACCTGGTATGCAGTGAATTCCAGGACAGATAAAAGTTACACAGAGAAACCCTGTCTCAAAATACGTAAAAATAGAGTAATAAAAAAGCCACATAAAGATGGAAAACACAGAGAAATTTTGGATATTATACGTGCTTCTGTTGTCTTTAAATTATTTGATTGCTCAGAAAATAACTACTGATAAAAGAAATGCTGCTGGATTAATTCAATTTATATATTTTAAAAATGCTTTGACTCCAAAATTTAAGCATAAGAACAAGTTACTGGGGAAAAGGATTTCTATTTTTGTTTCCACAGAAAATGGAAGGCTATGGATTCTTTCCAGACTTATGTGGTTTGATCAAGCCAGACGCCCTGAAACAACTCCCCAGGTGATCCAACATTCAAAGCAGTTGAGACAAAGCCTTGCAGACTACAGCCAAGATTTCTGCTTCTTCTTACGATCCCCATGACAGCGCCCTCTACCAGCAGGAAGTAGTTTGGAAAGAACATCGCCCAAATTCCCAAATATTGTTTATAATGTTTGTTTTCATTTAAATGGACTTGGTTATAAATGGCTATAGCCACAAGCAATCTTTTTAAAGGTAAAAAGGGAATTATGGTATAGATATGAATACTTTGCTTTGAAATGGATTTTCTTTTATTGATACAATTTAAGGTCAATTTTGTGATATGTATATTTCTCCTCTTGTTTAGGTATTGTGTTTATATAGCTCATTAGAAAATGTAATGTATAATTTAATACAGATTAGAGAGTTACCTATGATAGTCAAAACTTGGAGTTAAGTTACTTAGGATTTCTAGATATGCAGAGATGTATTTGAGATGAATAGGCATTCTTCAAACCTTTCAAAGACCTACAGAATATGGCATTTAAAATGGATTAGGGTTTTTCTTGACAGGGAGGCACAACTGCTCCTGGTAACACCACCTGCATCAAAAAGGAAGATGGACTTCGAAGGAATGTATTATGGAGTTTGCTTCCATCATGGCAAGACTAGCCATATGGACAAGATACTGTTCTTGTCGGGACTGTTTGACTTTATGTTGTATAAACTGGACATGCAGGACCCACAAAAAGGTGACTGCTGATTCAAGATGGACACTGCTACAGGATTCCTGCTTCATGGAAGAGGCTGTCAGACAGCCAGACAGTCTACAGGACACAGAGAAAAGTTTCCTGCCTTGTTGAGGAGTCTGGACACACACTATGGCCTATGGGCTGAAGATGGAACATTACAGAAGAACTTCGGGTGACTGACCAGGCAATGGGTTGTCTCTGTCATTTCTAGAGTTTATATATTATCCTTCTGTGGTCTTTGATGGAGTTGAAGACAGGTAGTTATGGTTATAGTTTTCCTTAGTTAGGATTAAAGATAAGTTACATATAGAGCTTTAGACTCACAAAGATAGGATAGATGATATTTTCTTAAAGTCTTACAAAATGTTAATGGACTAAATATTGTTTACTGTGATTCTTATTTGATAACTGTTGTATGGTACATTTTGCTATGTTAAGGTTAAACCCCTTCTTTTACTTTAGACAGAAAAGAGGAGATGATGGGAGATGTTATTCTGTATATATGTTTCTCATACTGGTTAATAAAGCTCTGTGGCCAATAGAAAACTAGATAGGCGGGGCTAGGAGACCAGGAGGAGGAGACAGGAAGTAGTAGGAGTTGAGATGTAGCCTGGGAAGGAGAGAGGACGCTTGCCGCGGCTCCCCGATAAGACGACCACGTGGAAATACTTAGATAAGTAGAAATGGGTTAATAATTAAGACAGAGCTAACCCATAAATAATAATAGTAACTGGCCAACAGGATTGTATCAAATACAGAGTCTCAGAATATTATTTGGGGCTGGTGCGGCTGTGAGCCCAGACTGGCAGGCTGGCGGGCTGGTGGAAACATACACGCTACAGATGGCGCCCTAAGACAGAGCTAGCCCATAAACAGTAATGGTAATTGGCCAACAGGATTGTATCAAATACAGAGTCTCTGAGTGTTATTTGGGGCGCACGTGGTTGCAGGACAATGGCGGCAGAACCAGCGGCAGCCGGCGGGGTGGGGAGACCTGCTGTAACACTCAAACAATAAAACGACCTTTGACAACCACGTAGAAGCAGCAGGCGAACACACACGGAGGGCAGAGGAGAATGGGAGAGTGGGATTTGCTCAGTAGGGAAGAGTTACTTGGCAGCAAGGGAGACTTAGCTAATGATACCCTAACAAATAAGGTGGGAGCTGGGGGATAGAAGAGCATAAGAGAAAACGATACATAAATGCGGAGAAAGTAAGTCAACAGGAATACAGGCCTGAGACAAGAAATTAGCATTTTCTTAAGCACCAACTCTCAGCTCCTAAAACAAAGTGTTAGTTTGTTGTGAAAGCATCATTTAGCAAACTGAGCTGGAGTCTGAAGGGCAGGCAGTGAGAAGGTGATTAGAACTGGCCTCTGCCAATGTGGGCTTAATTCCACCCATTTGTATAAAGCATCTATCCCAGCATAAGGGAAGCAGATGGCAGTGAGCTCTACGGGGATGTGTGGCTCACTATAGCACTAACATTGTCAAGGCTGAACTCTGGAAAGTTCATCAAAACTTCATGAAGGGATAGCCCAAATCTTACTGACAAGTCCAGGGGCCTGTCAATCAGTCACCAGGGAGGAGAAGGATGACATGGTGGGACAGGGACCAAATGAGATTGCATGCCTTCTTTCCTATGTAAGTTAGAACATATAAAAGCGTCCCAGTAGACCTCACTGCTGACTACAGGGGAATGTCCATGCTTCTTCTGGTAAGTAAAGGTACACACATAGATCATGTTGGCTTTCAAAATGAATACGAATTATCTAAACATCTTCAAAGTTAACTGGAGAAATGCACAGCTGAATCAAAATAGTATTAGTTCATTGTCCCAATATGTTATTCAGGCCTTGCCTGCACATGTACACAGTTTACTGATACTGTAAAACAGTCCGTGTCTAGTTCAGGTTTGGTGCTGTCAGAGCTTTTTTCTTGTTGTTGTCATTTGTTTTTGTTTTTTCCTGCTGCTGTGATTAAATGCTGGGAGCAAAAGCCACCTAAGAGAGAAAAAGTTATTCTGAACATAGTTCGTGGCTGGAAAGTCGATGTAGCAGGAGCTCTGTGCAGCCATTCACATTGTGTCTATAGTCAAGAAAGTAAGGAATGATTCCCACTGCATCTACTTTCTTCATTTAACAAAGCCCTCGATTCCCTGCCCTAAGTGACTGGGGGAGCTACTTAGTTTCTCCTAGCCTAATTTCTCTCGTTGTTGAGAATGGAATGCTGTTAATACCTAAACATCTATTCAGAACTGTGAAAACATCCAGCACCACACCTGTACGAAGTGAGGGTAGAATACCAACACACTTCCATTAGCATTATTATCATGATAGACCCTCCAACACTGCAAACCATCTCTCTGAGAAATTACCCAGACAGCATCTTTCAGAGTGATTCTCAATGGCTCAGCAGGGGGACATTTTTGGGTGTTTCACCAGTCAGCCTCAGGGAAAAAAATAAAAAATAGAAAAAGAAGCAAGATTTTCAAATGCAAATGAAACAAATTGCAGATTTGCCAAAGGTGGCCCCCTGTTCCTGGCTACAGCTCTCCACACAAAACCGAATACCATCTGACAAGAGCTCATGGTGAATGAACAACTCATGCTGTATAATCTTGGGACTTTTTGATGAGTTATTTTATGATAGTCATGTATTTCTGAGTAACTTGAAAATTCTGTTGAGTCTGGTTTGTTTAAATGACATCTGCCAACTTTTGCCTTGGGTGTGAAGTATGAGCCACTCAGTATGAGCAGAGAGAGGCTGGGCCAACAGTTTTTGAGCACATAATCTTGCAGGCTGCCCCAAAATAAAAAGAAGTTAGCATTTTGAACATGTCATCAACCCTGAGCTCTCAAAGGTGCTAAATATTTAACTCTCACTAATACACTGTAAAGCAATGATTGCCTGCCCAAACACATGCATGATCTATGCACATCTATGATCACTTGCTAGATCACCTTTTTTGGAACTTGACTTTACAAAAGTTCAATAAGTCCCGTAGAGAGAGAGAAATCATCCCCCCCCTTTTTTTTTTTAACTAGAAAAGTAAGTTCAATTTAGAGTGATGTAGAATCAAAATTTCATTCTAGAGCCAAATGTCAGGTAGGAAGCCCAACATTTGTGAACATCTAAGTGTATGCCCTAAACTTATTAGGTCTCAGCTTCCACATTCATGAACTCTCACGCAGTTTGACTACTGAGTGAGGAGAAAGGTATGGTGTACCTTGCTCACTATACACAGGAAGCTAGATGAACGGCAGCACTTACAATCACCATTGCTGACGCTGTCTGTACATAACACATGCTGTGCTGGCTTCTTCCCGTAATGCTCCTCCTCCAGCTTGACTGCTATGGCTTCCCCCATTCCCCCAATCCCTGACACAAAGGACGGCTTGTCTCAACTCACAGAGTGTCAGTTACCAGTCCTCTGTTGATTCTTTTTATTGTCATCTCGTCACCTCATTTGTCCTTGTCCGTTTTTGCTTCACTGTTGTTTACTGTCGCTGAATGTTTTCCCTGTCACTCTCCCCAGTGACATGCAAGCCTCTTAAAAGGACTTTATTTACTTCTTTTATTATGTTATTTTTGTGTTTATCAGTAATTTCTAAAGCTCTGTTGAGTATAGGACTCATCAGGGTCTGCAATGTTGATGGGCAGGATATCTCCCCTAAGAGAATAGAGTGTACACTTCGATGGTAACTTATCTGCTCTGCAGAAAGTCATCTGGATAACAATGCTGCATTATCAGCAAGAGCTTTGGGAGAAGTTAATCCATCATGCAGTTATTATACACGGCTTTTTACTAATTATGACAACAGGTATATACTAAGGAGACATTGGATGAAAGTGAATGATAGGAGAGCCCCTTATTTCTCAGAGTAATATCCCTCAAATCAAGGATCCTTGATTCTTACAATGGTTACAAGAAGCAAGACCGTAGTGGGAGAATATACATTTATATGCACATATGTGCAAAATTTTAATGGAAATCTGTTACAAACAGGTTTTTCCCGCCGGCCACCTGACCCACTCTTTATTCCTTCCCACCAGCTGCCTGGTCCCGCCGCCATGCATGCCCCAATAACAAGCTGAGACTTTGTATTTGATACAATCCTGTGGGCCAGTGACTATCATTGTTAATGGGCTAGCTCTGTCTTAATTATTAACCCATTTCTACTTATCTAAGCATTTCCATGTGGCTCATCGTATCAGAGAGCCACCACCGCCAGCATCTTCTTTCTCCATGCTCTACATCCTGACTCCTCCTAACTACTTCCTCTTTCCTCCTTGTCTCCTAGCCCCGCCTGTCTTGCTTTCTCATTGGCCACTCTAATTAACCAGTATGAGAAACATATTTACAGAATAACATCTCCCATCAGAAATCTTTGCTTCTCTTCAGTGAAAGCTCTAGTTCAGCTTCCCTGGTCACCTACCATATATCAACTATGTAAGTAAGGAATGGTACCAACAGGAAAATGAAAGTGTCAAATTGGGCCTGTTTGGAAGGAAGTAGACCCAAACCATACAAGTCTTGAAAAGTCTTTGGGGTGTCTCTGGATATGGTTGTTGCTTGAGTTGCCTGTGCTTGACCATATGCAAAGATGCCCGTGTTCACGATCCTATAAACATTGGCTCTGGTACAATACAAGGTATATTATTCAAGATAGTTCCCTAGACTATCTAATTTGGATTTAGCATGTTACTTAGTTTCCTATGTCAAAGAGGACAGTTGGACTTCACTGACCACACCATGCTTCTGCTCGAAGAAAAGGCCTGTTGCTGCCCTGCTGGCAATCGGATCTGTTCTGTCCATGCCTGGATGGCCGTTTTATGAGCCCAGGCCTGAACAGCACAGCAGGCAGGTCAGGGTTTTCTGACTACAGAAATCACGGAAAGCATTCTGAAAGAGGGTTGCCAAGTCAGAGGGCATAAACCTAGCAAATGAAAGGCCTGCAAGAAAACCACAGGAGAGAAGGCTGTTTCAACCATGATTAGCTGAAGAATTTGGCAAAGACATTTGACAGGAATCCCTATAGTCACAGGTCAGTACACTACTCAGAAATGAGGCAAGGGGGTTGGCTTGTTTTCATCTGACTTGGGGAATTCTTGGAAGCATGTAACATAGAGTTTTAAAAACAAGCTATATCTGAGCTAAATAATAAAGTATTCTATTGTTTTATCGTAAATGATTTTCATTCTCTGGTTTTGTTTTTTGATAAGTTATTCACAACAATGCCTTGTTTGTGATTACAAAGAACATTCTGCCATAACTTACTATGTAATAGGAGAAATGGGACAACAAAAAGCACCCCACCATGTTTGCCACAAAGAGCAAGGACTCTGAGAAAAAGGGTGTTGATGTTGTACAGGTTGTCAGATTTCCTGGAGGCTGTAGTGACAGCAGGCTTCATCACACTAAGTATGTCTAACATAGAGTGATTCTTCAGTTCTGAGTTAGATGACCATCCACAAGGACACTATTGAACACCTGCTCTCTGGCATACCAATAGACATGGGATTTTATCTAAAGGGTAGCATAATAACACAAGGCTATTTTTGGGTCAAAGCATGGGATTTCTATAATTGGTTCTCCTCACCACATTTTAATTCTATTTGCTTGGTCTTTGATGTTTTGCTTATTTCACATACAAAAAATTAGAACTGTCCTAAACCTATATTGTTTCATTTCCTGTGTCTATTCACTCTCCCACCACCTTCCAACTTAATCATTTCCCAACCCTGCCTCCCCACAATCTAGAAGGTGTCCAAAATCGTACATTCCATTTTGCATCCTTCATTTCATTCTAGCAAACCCAACATTTTCCACTAGCACTCCTTTGATGGAAGGCAAGAGAGACCAAGTTAGCGGCATAATGCTTTATCTACTGCAGACCCGAAGGAGCACGTCCACGCACATCAATCAACAGAAAAACAACTGAGTCGTCTGGGGAGAGAAGGTGTTGATGTAAGTTTTCTCTTGGTAAATATAACTTTAACAATGCTGATATATTTGTAAATAAGAACAGAAAAGAGGAAGAAAGAAATCACTATTATCTAATGTTAGCTGCTGTCCTTAGTGTATCTTCAGTGACTTAATGTTGTCTCTTAAAGATAACTGAGTCAATTCTATACATCAGTCAACAAAAATGAAAGGCACCATGACCACAGCAGCATATTGGCAATATGGTATGAAAATGTTTTCCAAACTCTGTAAAAGTAGTAATGATTTGTGAGGAACTATAGAGGGCACAGCGGTGACTTTGGCAATCAGGATTAGGTGGCCATCGGGAATCTACATCCTTATCATACAGATCAAGGAACAAGAAAGTTAGGAATGCCTGACCCAACCTAATCCAATATTCCTTCTTTCCACACAGAAAATTCACATTAAAATAAAAAAAAAACAGGAAGGTTGCCATCTTTTGTATTTGGCTGTTTAAATATTTTAATAGGCACTCTTTAGCTATTCACATTCCTTTCCTACTAACTGAAGAGTTCACAAGAATGACATTTAAACTTGTGTATTTCATTCACAATAAAAAGGGGGGCGAATGCAAAAATAAACAAAGATGGATTTTATCAAACCTGGTATCAACAAAGACACAGAACTTGTAACCTTCAGATGTATCAAAACAAACCAACTTCCCTTAGGCAATAATGATAAATATGAAATTGCAGCATTTGCACTGCTGTATGAGGGTGAAATCAGGTGAGAGGCGAGTGGGAGCCAAAGGAACAATGCTGCCTCAAGTCTTTAATTAGGCACAGAGTGAAAATGAGACACATGGGGATCTTTAATCTAGAGATTTGATCTCCTGCTCTTCCTGTCTTATTGAGCCTTTCAAAAGGAAGGAAACAGGGCATAGGGCTTAGGGTCGGAAGTCAGCCTCCTTGAGTTGTGTTTACACTGAGTTCCATACTTCTCTTGTGGCCTCCTGTGCCGCCTGAGATTCATTTTACATGAATGTATCTGAACAAGTTGTTTATATGGATGGTGCATCTGTCTGTGCTTGAAGGAAGTGTCAATAGTCCCTCAGAGCCACTCACATTGATCAGACACCAGAGCACAGAGCGTCGTCTCTCTGGGGAATGTGGCTTGTTGAGACGGTGAGGATACAAGGACATGGAAGACTGGGTGATGTCAACATGTGAACCCTTTCTTATCAAAGGGACATGTTTTGATCTTGGCTCTCATCATCAAAGGATAGATGAACCTTCCAAAGGATGAGAACCACTTACATCAGTGTCAAACTGTCTGAAACTTTGTTAGCCCAAGAGAGCATATGGGAAAAAAAACGCTCTACTTACTTATTTTAGATAAAGGAGGTCTTAGTCTAACATTGGTTTTAAATTTTAATTGTAGTGAACTAAGTAAAAGGGATGAGTAATGCAATTGGATTTCAACAAGAAGTTCTTGGAAGTGGGAACAGATCTACTGAACATGTGTCTGTAGAAGAATAGAGAATGAAGACAGATAGTCATAAACCTTATCTCGCCATCTGTGGTGGGAGAAACATCTAAGAAGCTACAAAGACAGTGGTCATCAAGCAGTTACTATGAGTTAGGAAAGGAACTCCATGGAGCTCAGTGGATAAGATGGCTTCTTCTAGAAAGAGAAAACCATAAAATAGCACAAAGATAGTGGCTTTTAAACACTAATTCCCAAAGGAAATGTCCACAGAGAAACCTGTCTCACCAAAGATTAGCATCTCAAAATGCAATATATACATACTGGAATATTGAAAATGATAATTAGTATCTGATATTACCTGGGTATTTCCTAGGAGGAAATATGTCAAATGTTTCATATATCCTACTTTATTTTAAACCTAAAATCAATTTCATAAGGCTTTTGCTTAATATATATATATGTGTGTGTGTGTGTGTGTGTGTGTGTGTGTGCGCGCGCATGCATAAATACTTATTTATCATGGAGAAGGCTATGAATTCAAAGCTTCTGTTTATCTTCAGATGCCTTGGACTTGATCTCCAGCAATGCAAACAGAACAAACGTAAAATAAACATATCAAATGATTAACTAAAGATCATACAAAAAACACAAATAACTGTTATTTATATTTCATATCCATAAAACTCAAGGTGGACTGGTTATGGTTTTGAGAATTATTAGGATTGAAAGGAAGAACATCTGTGAGTACATTGGCCCCTGGTCACCCTTACATACAATGACCAACTCTCTCAGTATGCTCATGGCTGGCCTGACTTGGGCAGACAGAGCAAAGCAGAATCATTAGCTGTTTCCCCAAACTGTAAGTAAGACATTGAAGCCCCAGAAGGTCTGGGGTAGAGTAGAAGCCTCTCTCATTGTCATGAGCTTCCCAAGTGGTGGTGTATGGGGAAAAAATGTGACCTACAATTAAAAGAATTCAGGTAAAGGTGACTCATCTGTCCTGGTGTGTCCATTTGGAAGTTGCAATTGCATGCCAAGTTAATTCCCATCTGGTTCAGAATTTTGCACACATAAAATCACTGCAGATTAAAAGCAAAGCAAATAAAAGCAAGAGAACAAGTACAGGAGAAAAAAAATGTTAATTGAAAAAATATGGAGGAGGTAAGGCTACAGTCCTGAGGTGAGCAAACAGATGTGGTGTCGGGAAGGGGCGGTGACCACAGAAAACCCTGCCAAAGGCTTGGGGGTATGAAGCTGGGAGAGAGGCCATCTCCCTGGGCTCCGAGTGACCCAACCCTGAAGGTCTCTGAGGCTCCTTTATTCCAGTGGTGCAGCCATTAACAGACTGTGTTTCTACAATTTGGACCATTGCACCAGCTGCTTAATAATACTGAATACACGGTGTCAACATCGGACAGAATAACACATTTGGTTTGGGAATGCAGGCATTCCTTCTTGCAGTTGAACTGTGATAACCTTTGACAAGAATGTTTTATGCTTTGCCTTTTCTTCTCTGAGAAGAAATTTTCCTCCTGTTCTCACATGGTCACTGAAGACACAAAGACTACCATATTTAGTGGAAGACAAAAAGGCAGACTCTTAGAAAAATATTGACTTGGAAAACCTTATCCCTGAGAACAAAATTGCACTGAAATGAGCCAATGAGAAGTCCCCACTGAGTTTTACAGGATTTAGAAACTAGCCTTTCCTTATGTTCACATGACACTTTAAGTTGGCCCCAACTAAATCACTAAATCAATGCTAATTTTAGTTCGCTTCATGTTGTTGGAAATCAGGGCTTACATTTTACTTTGGGTAAGTGGAAAAGTTATCCCATGAAGCCGTCCAACTGAGACGAGCAAAAAAAATATTAGTTTCTGAATTAGGCAAAGAAAACTTGCTCCCAAACGACCATAGTTTCTCTGAGTAAATCCACACATGTCAATTTGTGTCATCTTCAAATCAGTTTAAATTAAGAGCACATACAATAGTAAAGTTTTATTATTAGTCTACATAAGCCAGTACACACACAGGCACACACACACACACACACACACACACACACACACACACACACACACACACCTCTACTCTCAAGAGCTTCTTAATAGACTTAAATGATTATACACAATCAGATCATCAGTCTTCTTTGTCTGTTCTTTATCCATACCTTTCTTTACTTTGCGTCATGATGGCTTTATAAAAGCATATTTATATATTTACCTGTGATCGTGTGTGTCTATGCATCTACTAGCGTAGGGTATGCTCCTTTCTGTGAAGGGGGTGTACATTTCTGTTGACATAGGACGTCAGATGTCATCAGCTGTCGTACTTTTTAATGCTTTGCCTATTATTTTCATTCAGAGCCTCTTCTGGATCACAATACTCACATTTATGCCTAGGCTGGAAGTGAGAAAGCATCAAGGATTCATGCCCTCTTGAAGCTGGGGCTGTATACATGGGTTGGAGCCTGGCTTTTTTATGTGGGTTCTGGGACCAGAACTCTGGCCTTCCAGATTGTACATCAAGTACCCTTTAACGATGAGTATTCCTTATCCAGTATTCCTTATCAGTTTTACACAAGCCCTGGTTGTATATTTAAAGTGGACTGATAGAGGATGTGTTCTATTTATTGAATTGTTCATTCACTCATCCAACCTATGTTTGCTGAGTCCCTGCTATGTGTCAGTTTTCAGGTTAGGTATATGAAAACAACTTTACCCAGCTGTTTCTAGGCTTAGGGAGATAGATAATCTAGTATGATATTATGACGACAACGCAAATGCTATCCAGGTAAATGGACAGCTGTGGGTCCCTAACCTTGGAAGGAAGGGTTCTTATTACAATGACTGCTATAGGGAGGTATTTAATCTTTGGGCTAATTATCTGATCAACACAGAGGGGTGAAAAGAACAGTCTCTGCACTAACTTGATGGAAGGTACAGAGAGAGAGTTATAGCAGAGGCAGGGGAACTTCCTTACTCCATCTGTCTCCACTCAGCCTTCAGGTCTGTGCCTTGCTTAACCTGAGATGAATTAAGTAGAGGAGTCCCACATAGATTAAAGTGTACGTACATGAAGAGATGCAAAAGCAAAATCATCCTGTGCGTAGTTTTAAGGATTCTAATCACCCTAATTACCCGCCCCCATTACTGTATAGCTTAAGAGAAAAAAATCAGGGAGGGAAGCAAAAATCAAACCCACTTAGTCAATTTTTGCTTGAAGATGAGTTACATTTGTTTAGCGACAGAAACCTGAAGGATTTCAGCTGTTTCCTTGTCTGTGTTCTATACATGGATGAGTTGAAAGTTGGAGTAAACATTGTTTAAGCCAACATATTTTTCCCTCTGAGTTGGCCAGATGTTGTGCCCAAACGCTAAGTGGCAGTTAGTATTGATGCCCTTCTTTCCTGCCAATCAGTCCTCGATGCTCACAGGAAGAGCTCCCATTCATTATGATCTAGTGTACACGCTTAATTTACACCAGCTACACACCTGAGAAAGCATTTGCCCTTCACTTTCGGTAATGGCGTCTCAAAACCATCCTACAAATGGACGAAATACGATTACTTTAGCTACACGTTCCAATTCGTTTGGATAGGCAAAGGCATTTTCCTGACTGATATGGACTCTAACGTGTGTTTACCCTGAAGTAACATTCGTATTCAGCACAAAGTAACATTCACATTCTGTAACAATTAAATATGATTCAAGACACTGTAATATAAATGTCCACCTTATTTCCCATCCCACCATGGTAAATTTCCTTCCTGCAAAATTGGAGTTGCTTCTTGACACAACGTGTGTGTGTGTGTGTGTGTGTGTGTGTGTGTGTGTGTGTGTGTGTGCTTTTTTCATGCCACACTAAATAGACTCTCTAAACAAGTCCAAAACACATCTGCTTCTGCTCTGATAAGCAGCCCAAATTTTCTTCCAAAGGAGAGCTTCATGTTGGTACATCTCTAGTCAGGCAGGAGCTTCCCAATTGCCTAATGTGACTCTCATCATTAAAATATTAACAACTGTGTCGCTAAGGAGTAGTATTCATGAAACAGCACCCACAATGCCGGGCATCAGGTTGCTCACTGATTTCAGATGAGGGTCTTCAAAGGAACGGATTCCTTTTGCACCAGGAACAGCTCCATTCGGCAGAACTTAAGGAAGGAGCGAAACACACGGGCATGGTCATCAGAATGATCCTGTCATTTGAAACACCTCTTTGAAAGACATTTTAGCAAAAAGACCAACAGTGGTTATGAGAGATCACTTCATTTATTATGTGGTGATTTAATGGTAAAAATTACAGTATCTCTTTGAATCATCTTCATCTTCCTTGTCTTCCTCAACTCTAAGTACTTTTAAGGTAATTTTGGAAGATTTATTGTTATGTAATTCTGGTTTTTTTTTCAGTTTTACTACAAATATTTGATTTGTTTTTTTTAGTTGAGATAAGAAAAACTAACTTTGTATCTACTTTCTCAAGAAAATGTTAAGAGAACAACACACTATTGTCATCTATAGACACAATGTTGTGCATGTCTGAAAATCTTCATATTAATTAAAGTAATTAACTTGATATTTTACTTTTATACATATTTTGGGCAGGTTCTCTGAAGTCAAGCTACATCCCTAGCTCACTCATCTTTTTATTATTATTATTATTATTATTATTATCATACTTTTTAAAATTTAAATTAGAAACAATCTTATTTTACATATAAATCCCAGTTCCCTCTCCCTCTTATCCTCCCATGCCCCCCACTGACCCCCATTCCATCCTTCTTCTGCTCCCTAGGGAGGGTGAGGGCTTCCATGGGGGATCATCAAAGTCTGCCCCATCATTTGGGACAGGGCCTTTTGCTTTTGTTCTTATGTTTTTGTTTGAGTTGGTTTGTTTTTATTTGGGGGCTGGGCATTTTCTCTGCATAATCCCAGTTGTCCTAGAACTCCTTCTGTAGACCAGGCAGGTCTTGAACTCACACAGAGACACCATCTTCTGCCTCCTGAGTTCTGCGGTTCAAGGTGTACACAAATTTCAGACCTGCAACATGTCCAAGCAAGGTCCAAGAGCAATGTGTTCTAAGTCTCAGCCATTAGTTCATGTGTTTATCAAGTGCCTGATGACTGTTGCTGTATTACGATGCCACAGACAAAGGAAGCTTCATTATATTACTCGAATCCTTTCTCCGGAATTATTGCTAGCCGGAGTTACAGGTTTAAGAGTTGGACAGGAGGTGAAATGTGTATTTATAATCTACACTAATTATTTATTTATTTGCTTACTTACTTATTTTGCAATACTGGGGAATGAACATATGGCTTCACGCCGTGCAAATGCTCTACCACTGAGCTATAATCCCAAGGCCTCTCTTAGCTTTTTTGTTTTGCAACATGGCCTAAATTGCCCATCTGGTCTTGGATACACCCTGTAGCTTACACACAGCTTGGACTTGAGATTTACCTGTAAGTTTCCATTCCTTACTTCTTTCAGGTAACTGGGAATACAAGCCTGTATCCCCAAGTTTGGTGGGAACTAGCACACGGTAAAGGAGAGCATTCACCACTCCTGTTCACCAGTGCTCAACCCTGCAGAAGCCTCAATGCATGTGCTGCATGGTTTCAGTGGTTCTTGAGATGAAGAGTGTGTGTGTGTGTGTGTGTGTGTGTGTGTGTGTGTGTGTGTGTGTGTGTGTGCAGTCAGTTGTGTCTTTGTCCAGAGCTATGGTTGCACCAGAACACAGGGGGCAAGGATGCATTTACAGCCGGAGTTTACATTTCATAAATGCTTTTACAAATATCTCCCAGCAGATCAAAAGCTAAATCCCAGGAAAAGTGAGCCAGTAAGAGCATAGCGCATTGTTATTCTTGGAGGCACGGGCAAGCTGAAAATTCTCTCCATAGGGAGAATCGGCATCATCTTCCCTCAATGAGGTCAGCACTGTAATCAGATAAGACCTTTGGCCTTCATGATTTGTCACATGACTTCACAGTGACACACCATTTGCCACTCTGACTGTTTGCCATAGGAAACCATAATATCCCTGGGGGGAGGCGTACTAATTCAGAGATAAAGCTTTGCCTTTGCAACATAAGTTTTTCTTTTAGAGAGGGTATGGGAAAACACTTTTAATAGGTCTGTCAGACGAGTAAGAAATAAAAATGAAGAGGGGTTTGATCCTCTACTCTATCAGATAAGTACTTCCATGCAATGCAATATATGCACTCTTGAGTGTGCACCTCCATTATCTACACGCTGTTGTTTTTACAAGTGCATGGGTTTGAACACTCAACAATTTTGGTTGTTCTTCTAGAGACAGTAGAGATTTTATGATTAACAGAGACTATGGTATATTTGCTAGGGCATTTTTAAAACAAAGGACAGTGGCTACTGATGTGTATGACTCAACTGCAGAGAGATAGCTAAGACATTGAAAGGGACTCGTGGAAACTTACGCTAATCGCTCATTTTAAAAGCTCTTATTAGCTGTCTCGCAATGACTTGACTTTTAATCTGACAGGTTTTGGTTTTCTTCTCCTCCTTTTGCTATTTTAACTATGGATTTAGGTGTGTGAGCTTTGTATCACCAACCTGTCCAATAGGTTTTATTCTAAACTGACTATTATTTTTGCTAGTTTAATACTAACTTAATTATTGGTTTAGTTATAGCTATGGAGTTAGCTTGTATGTATCTGTCTTCATATATTATTTATTCTATTTAAAACATCTCAAATATACAAAAAATTTAATCACAACACTAGAAATTCTTAAATTTTGGTAGTCCCTAGTATATAGACTTGTATAAATGAATATAAGGGGGTAAGGTGCACTTAAAAAACTCACACAAGAGGCATGTTAGAAGCTATTAAACACCACAAAATATCAGCACACAGTCTGCCTGCTGCCTATAGAAAGGAGTAGCACTATGCAAATTGAGATGGCTCTAGTTTGAGGGAGAATATTTAAATCAAAGGAATGGCTGCGTGTTGATGACAAGAAACACCACCTGGTCAGCAAATTAAAACCAGTATGTGTAAGAGAGAAAGGCAGCAAACAGTCGGTTGACTGGCAGAAACTAAGTGATCTGAGAAATCACCCCTGCAGAATTCAAAAGTATATTCCCTCTACAAGGCAAACAAACAAACCAATGGTTTAAAAGAAGTTTCAACTGTTACAATGGCCTGCATATGTTCTTGCAATTCTGTGCAAGGAAACCTACATAGATCCTGTGTGCCAGACATTCACTGAAAGAAAGCAGGATTCAGGATTCAGCAAGAGCCTGGAGAGTTCAATCACAGGACCCACAAGGTGGGAGGAGTGGGACCTGCTCTCACAAGAGTCCTTTGGCTTCCACATACATCTGTGCCTTGTGTCCCTCAACCCAACAAACACATACACTGCCAAGGGTTCCGAGTGCTGGCTGTTCTTCCAGAAAACCCATGGTCCATTCCCACCTACACCCTGGATAGGAACTGTTTATAACTCTAGTGCCCAGTGATCCAGCATGTTTTTCTGCCTTCCACAGGAGAACACAGTAGTGCACAGGTAAAAATGCAAGAAAACAACGATACATGTAAATTACAAATTAATAAATCTTTAAAAAGAATAAATGAAAACACCCTAAATGATACATGACCAGGAGAAATGTCCGTAGACGGGGGGTGGGGGGGGGAGAATGCGTGGAAAGACCTTGAGGACATCCAACTTCTGAGACATGAGAGTAGGGACCTGAGTCACCCTGGACCCTTTTCTCAGAACCACATCTGGAAGAAGGGATCACCTCACCATCTCACCTAACGTTCATGCTCCATCATGCGATGGCTGAATGTTGCAAGTGCTATTTGGTCCCAGTGGTCCAGAAGAACCAAGGGGTCAAGATAACTGTGAAGAGAGACAGGAGACATCTGTGTGTAGCAGAGGGACCAGCCAGCATCTGTGAGATGCATACCTCTGATGACCTCCAAGGAGTCAATCCCCAGTGGTAAATTACAAGAGTAATCAATACCATAGTAAAACTGTCTAGTCCCAGTCTACCAGAGTGACTTTGAATTAATAGTTGTTCTTTATTGATTATCCTATCATGAAAATGGAGAATTTGGGAAATAACTGAGTGCCTTGGTTCCAGTCAAGTTGTTGAGAAATGAAAAGTAGAAAGCATTCCAACTAGCTGGGTTCTAGATATAAATCTTCTCCAAGGGGCTGTCTATTACTCACAACTTGTCAGTTGTGCCTCCGCTGAAGGATTTACGCTATGTCTTCTTGGCACAGGAGCGATCTACCATAATTACCTATGGTCTGAATTGCTCACAAAATGCACAAATGGAGGGCGACAGTTATGAATCACAATTAGTCTGGGCGCCAGTCGTGCACTGAGTAAACTTATCTGCATTTGTCTGAACATCAGCATAGGAGAACGTGACTTCCAACAGTAGCATGTATTTACTCATGAATACTAGCTAGGTCAGTTTTACATTTGCATAATATTTTTGAAAAACGTAATTTTCTTTCTTAAATATGACAACCGAGTCAAGCATGAAATTTTATTTTAAAATTCCAGTCTGTAAATCCCATCCTACCGCTTACTCTGTAACTCTGGGTTCTTTCTTCTCTGTTGCAAGGGTTTTTGCCTCTGGGCTTGCTGCTGCATTGTCGTAGATTCTTATGTCCCTACAGTTGTCCTTTCACGCTGACCACAGGTCAAACAATCGCTGACTTGTACTATCAGTCATATCTCAAGCCAAAGATTCCTGAGAAAATTCTTGTGCTTCCCAAAGCAGACACCCAGGCACACACCGAAAGACAATGCTCTGGCTCAGGAGGCTGTGGAATGCCAAACCTCCATTATTTTGGTAATTTCTGAAGGGTTGGGGAATATTAGTGTTCTCCAATAAAGTCTCACTAGCACATCAACCACACTACGGGGAAGGTCCCACACAGCGGAGTAGCTGGCCTGTACGTCTTAGCCACCTGTCCTCCAGAACTGTAACTCCTCCAGAACTGTAACTGTAGCATACTAATATATCATGCATTATAGAAAAGTTAAAAGAGTGGATTGTAAACAGCAGATAGGCTGATAAGTCTGCTTTGACCATATCATTCTATAATTTGTAGTTCCATCAAAGTGTCATCTTGTATCCCACAAGTAAATATAATTATTGTTACTCAACACTATAATTCTATGTTAAAGTACTTTCATTAGGAAATGGGTAGGGACAAGTGTAGGGAGGAGATGACCAATTATTCCCAAGCCATATCCAAACTATTCAGACTATCCGTGTCCTGAAAACTCATCCCATCTCTTGTCCATCACCTGTTCCAGTAAAGGACTAGGTATGTCTCTGCACTCACTGTTTGTTATAATTTACAGGAAAAGCAAACCAGTCTGTTTCTGGTATCAGAGTCTACCTAATAACTCTGAAAATAATACTGTATGTTAGTTTTACTACTGCTCGTCTTTGCAACTGACTCCAAACTGAGATACCTCTTCAAAACAGAGGAACATAAATGGAAGATGGGGTAAAAAGAGGTTAAAAAAAGATGAATTAAAACACTGAAAGTTTATACCAACTAAAAAAAAAAACTTTCTGCAAGTCATACTTCTCAGGTAGGAGAGAACCCCATGCTGTAAACACAATTGCTGTTGACTTGAAAGCTACCTTACTTTGTCTTTGAACTGATCACAGCCGACACTAAGAAGCACTTAAGAACAATAGCAACAATTTACATATTTTAATGCCTTTCATTTCCGTGATTTTTCATGGTTCTCTACAAACTCTGGGGGATGCTGAGCAATTTCCACTCAAAAGTATATATAACCAGAGGGGCGAAGTCTCCCAAGAGAAGTACTGAACATACAATCTTTGCCAGGAATTTGAGGAGAATGCATGAGAGGGTGAATTGCAGGCTGGCATACTCATTTCCTTCAGCAGGCAGGGATCCGGCAGGGTCGAAGGTCAGTTGCATCTTTGGGATGGCAGTTTGGGCCTTTGCAGAAGATGCGACTGACGTGCTACTGACGTGGTACTTAGGTTTTCTGGAAAGCCTGGGCCATTCTTTTCCTACCCCTGCTTACCTATGCTCCCCAGCACAGCTCATGGCTAAAACCTCCCCCATTCACAGATGGATGAAGCTTAAGCCAGGTTCCAGGAACGCAGTGCTATGGGAAGTGCTCTGGGACTCAGAAGAAAGCCAAAATCTCCTTTACTGAAGGAGCAAGGAGACACTCGGTGTAAGCCTTTTCCTCGGAGATGATGACAGTAGAATTGACTCAGACGTTCCAGGCTCCTTTCGTGGAACTGGGCATCCCTAACAGTTAGGATGTCATAGCCCGTCTGCAATGACCCGAGTCCAACCTGAAATTGGGTGCTCCTGGCTCCTTGAAAACCAATACTTGTGACTCCCAGTATTTCCGTGAATAAAAGGGGAACAGTACTTCCTATTTCTTATGTCTCTGTAAAGCGCAAACACCCTATGTCATTCCCTACAGCACACAAAAGAATTCAACAAATGACGTCCCCTGAGGTAACTGCCATCTCACCATCCCTCTCTAAGCTTCCCATCAAGATTTCTTAACCACGCCACGGCCTGGCATTTTGTTCATGATCTCTATGTCTCAGGCCGCATTGTGAGTCCACCAGTGGGTTCATAGACCACTGAGAAAAGGGACAATTGTGGACCCAAGGTTACCCATCCCAGCGACAATGGAGTTCACGGGTGGTTTTGAAGCGAGGTTATTTGTGTTTCGTCCTGGCTGAAAATTCACACCATGTTGTGGTTATATTTATGATGTAATAAAGTTTGCCTGAAGTATTAGAATGCAAAGCCAGCACACTAGCTAGCCATAGAAGGTAGGCAGTGCTAGCACACACCTTTAAGCCCAGGATAAGGCCATCCAGGGCTTCATGACAGTTAGTCAGTATAAAAGATTAATAGAGCTCACAAATTTAACCCCAGCTCCAGAAAAGTATATAAAAGACAGGAGCCCAGTGCACAGGCTGCATTCTGAGATTTTGTCTCCAGTCAGGCTGAGGAGAGGCAGCAGTCTGAAGTTTGGAGGAGAGCTCGTGGAGACGGGATCAACCTGTGGTAGAGGTGAGAGCTAGTGGCTGGATTCTTTGCTTATCTGACCATCAGCTTAAACACCAGTATCTATCTGTGGGTTTTTATTTTTCATGTTACACCATGCTTTAGTTTTCATCATACTGTCAAAATTGCTAGGAGTCAGTTATTTAAGAAAATTCCATATTTGTTTTAAACTAAGCTTAAAAAACAAACAAACAACAGCATTGAATCTGAGCATCAGGGTCGTACTCCCTAACTCTGAATTCTTCCAGAAGGTAAACAGTAAATAAAGGTGACAAGAAAGTGAATAGAAAAATGTCTCTTATACTACAACAACACTCCTAAAACTGCCTGAAACAAGCCTCACAATACACTTGTCTTGTTGATCCTTGGAGACAGAGTGTATCGTGGAGGAGTTAGGATAGCGAGTAAAGATGATCAAAACATATTTTTACTAAACTCTCAAATAACTAATTAAAAATGAAGAGAAAGCATACATACAAATTGACTAGGGAAAGATGTTAGTGCGTTGATCAGTTCCTAAGTTAGGCCTGCTGTGAATGACTGTGTTTATCTCGACCAAGTTGTTTCAAGACATGGTTAAGTTTTGCCACATGCAGCAGAAGTTTCGTGGGGACAGAACAGAATAAAGTCTTTTGTTCGCAGCATGTCAACCTTGAAAGACAAGCTTGAAACACGTTAATATAGCCAGAGAAGAAATATAAACAGCCCATATACAACGGACCTCCATTGGCATGAGTAGAGTTGCCTCTTTGGGAGCTCATAGCTCCTGTTGGAGACCATGGGCTGTGTCCTTTATAGCTCATGGCTGGCTGTGTGAATCTGAGAAGGTGGTTCCATAGGCAGTAGAATAAAAAAAAAAGAGAAAGCATGAAAAAACACAAAATGTACATTTGAGAATAGCTCGATTTCTAGAGCAGAGGTAAGACATGAGTGAGGTCTGGAGTGAGAGAGATTATGATAGAGCCCTGCATCAAAATTTAAACCTTCACACAAGAGCACAGTAGGTTGGAAAATGATGACACTATTCGGGAATGCCAATTGGGGAGGATAAAGTGAGGCAGACAATTAACAGCTTGGCCATGGATGTCTTCTGCTATTTGAAAAAAAGAAAAAGAAAAAAGAGCAGGTGCCCAACATATACTTTTGTGATTGGGGAAAGAGGACCAGAATAAGAGCCTTGACAATGCTATGAGCACAAAGGTCTCTATCTATGTACAGGAACAACTTATGTCTGAAAAATTTCTCCTAATATGTAAAAGTTAGTATATGTCCATTTTAATATGTATTAATGTACTGTAAATATTATCAGCACAGGACTGCGTATATTACATATGCATGTGTATAAACAGAATGTATTTTGACATACAGAGACTATGTTCTGCTCTCAAAAGGTGAACTAGAATACAAAGTAAACATAGAAATTTGGGTAGAGACATTGTCCCTTGACCCTTTATCATACCCTACCCTTCATGATATTCTTTCCCAGGGACCTTTCCTATGCTTCTCTCCCTCAAACACGACCTACTGAACCTGTCAGTAGCCAGGCTTACTGCTTCTGTATGCTCCCGAAAAGCAAAGTCATCTCAAAGTTGGTTTGTATGTAACTCAACTGATGGAATGTGTGTGTGTGTGTGTGTGTGTGTGTGTGTGTGTGTGTGTGTGTGTGTGTGTGCACATGAGTGTGAACTCTCTAGGCACAAATTCAGTTAGTATGACTCAACTGTAAAGGCCATGAAACCAGGACTTGGGATCAAAGTATTAAGCTCAGACATGAGAAAAATATGGTGATGTGCTCTGCAGAATTAGTATTTTTCAGAGACAGTGATAGCAGCTAATTAGGAATCTGAAAACTTCACTGCTAGTGAGGGTCCTGGAAATACCGATGTAAGAGGGTATCATTGATTTAAGTAGAAAATACACTTTTTATTTCCTATATACTGTTATCTATTCTGCTTTGAAACCAACTGATCCTGCTCATGGGAAGTCTTAACAGGCTGCAAGAAGGATCCCAAGGTGTGTGGTTCAAAGAGTAAAACTACAGACACTCCCTTCAAAATCACACTAGCATCACACTGCCTTCTGCTGCACCCTGGCCAGTCTAGGAGTTGAGGATTTGGCTGGTAAGACAGAAGAATGCATCCCTCAGCGAGGCACAAACTAGAACAATTAAGAAGCAATCTCAGCAAAATATAAGCAATAGTTGCCAAGCAATGTTTGCTGTGCTTTGTCCAAGGGAAGGCTATCATTCTGTCATCTTCAGGGGGCTGAGCAAGAACAGATGTGCCTGCTGTCCATTTCTCCTCACACAGATCTCATGAAATGGAAGAAACTCGGCACTAATGTTTCCCACTACCTGAGTGTCCTGTCGTTGGCTCATCGTGAAGTTCCCAGCTACAATGTTGGGTGAGGTAGGGGCTTCTCAGAATTCAAAGCTTCATTTACAGCCCATTTGCATAGTTCATACGGGCTCGGACCATGAGCAGCTGGCCTAGAGGCTGCAGACTCCCCAGATCTACATGGATCCACACTCCAGCACTCTTTTCTCCATGATCCCGAGTTCCGGCTCTTGCTGCTTACGTGTGCGGATGAACGTACGCAAACTTAAGTGAAGAATAAATACCATGTAGAAGCAGAATGTTGGCACAGGAATCTTGGTCCAGAAGGCTGAATTTTCACGCAGGGGATTGTTTGGTTAGTACTTCTTGTTTAGCTAATTAGAGGTATCTGCCATAATGTAAACATCTACCTGTAGAACAGGGAGTCGTAATGGATTTGTAGGAGAAGCTCTGTGATGTCTGGAGTGCCACAGAGAGATTAGAGGATATTTTTACAAGCTTTACTAAGGCTGTAGTGGAAGCTATGTCTGGAAACGCAATTCTGCACCTCTTTGGAAGTGCATTTGTTTATTTACCTAGGGGACAGCTTAGTGCTCACAGTTTGCGGTGTTTAATCTCCCACTTCCTATCAAGCCCCTAAAACAAAATCATCAGCTTATCAGTAGCACTGTAGAAACCCCAGTGCAGCTGGAAAGATTGTGACTTTTGAATAAAGAAAAAGAAAAGTCATCCATTTCTCACCACAGGCTCTCTCTCTTGCCCCCAACAGCAAGAAAGGACAACTTTCATATGCAAAACCCTACAAGATTGACCTGTTCAGGGCAAGATGAAGCTGCATTCTCATGGCTCTGCTTTGGCAATGGCTGGATCCAGATTAAAGAATATACAACCCTCACCAGCAGATGAATTTGGTGCCTAAAGAGATCAATGGGTAAAGGTGGCAGAGGTTCAGGACAAGAGGGCCACAGCAGGAAATTTCTCACGACAGTGAGGAAGATACCTCAACTCAGAGTCTAGAATTCACTTATGAGGAAGCCTGAAAGTTCATATTTCCCCCGGATGAGTCATCCTATGGTTATGTTTGGAAATTTGCATGCGAGGTATTAGATACATTATGGCATTTTTGACCAAATGATAATTCAGTAGATTCTCTTTGCCCATCATTTATTTCCTCTGTCTCTTCATAAAGCTGCTTGCCCTTGTAACTACCTCCAAATTCCTTTCACATCATCGTGACCCCTATGGCCTTTTGTCTCCCTCATGTCTTCCCTTCCTAATAAATTTGCCACTCTCTCCCAAAATAGAAAGATGTGGACAGAGACCTTTTTAATGCCATGATAATGATATTTACAAAAGACTTCTGGAATTTAGAGCCCAGACCACCAGCTATGCTGAAGTGTGTACCTCAGTCCTACACAATGGCGGGCTTTCTTATCGTAATGTAGAAGTTCCTCTAGTGACAGGGTAGAGTGAAGGTGTCTATCTTTGCCCATTCCCATGAACAGTGTTTCAAAGTTTACCATCATTATATCTTGCTGGGGTAAAAAAAAAAAATCACAGACAAAAATCACAGCAAACACAGTCCTCCAATAGCAATGTGAACTATCGTCTCCATCATAGAAGAAATCAATTTCTGAGATAAAGTTCTTGGTGAAGCAAAGGAAACAGGAGCCAATCACATGGGTGCGCTCTCCAACTTAGAAGCCGCCAGAATCTATAAGGAACATCATTGCAGACTTCTGAAAAATCCCACTCTTCAAGGGGCACTGCTTAACCTTACTGTATCCACCGCAAGTTCTAGCTTCTAGGAGTATCTGTTTGGAAATACTGTTTACCATTACAGCTTAGCTTAAAGGGAGGGGAGAGCATTAGGCTAAAATGTGGGGCAGAGTAACTTCTCCCAGAGGGTTAAGGATTCTCCCCCTTCTTTCTGCTTTTAGTGGGCAGCATCTGTCCACTTGAAATGCCTTGGTACTGAGCCCCAAGACCGACACCAAGGAAGGGCACACATTTGCAGTGCTAACCTTTCCTTTCAGCATTTATTGGCTAAGAATCAAATATTAAAGCTGGATTTCAAATGGCAGCTGGGCTCGGAAACACCTGCCAAATAATCCATGCTGACATACTGTGCTTCTCATATGAGTAAAAGTGTATGATAACTCTCTTGAATTGGAGTTTAAAAAATATCACTCCTTTCTTTGAACAGGGACCAGGGTGTGGAACCAAAATTTGCCTTCCGGGTAGATTCCACTATACCCTGTCCATCATGGTGGCACCTTGGTGCCTAGCATATGAGAATCTCTTCAAGCAGAAACCTATTTTGGATACTCTGAAAATGGTGTCTTCAGAAACTGTTGATTGATACAATGCACAGACAGTAAACAGAATCCTGCTTAACTGAGGAGTCAAATGAGATGCAATTCTTTGTCTTAGGGGTTGTGCCACATTCACATATTTCCCAAGCCTTCTGGATGTTCACGAATGTAACATTAAACTAAATTCTACTAAACTAAGGAATATAAATGCACATAGGTATCCATACCTTTCATCATGTCTTTATTTGTAACAACGATAGTAAGCCATCATTTCAGATATCTTCCATTGAAAAAATTATTTCTATTCCCCGTCTTTCCAGAATTCCTACTGTTTGGCAGCAATGGCAAGGCTGAGAAAGGAAACTGGAACCCAGAAAAAAGTAGGTGGAGCTCTGCGATTCTAAATTATACAGACCAGCCCCAAACTAACTTGTCATACTCTCTGTCAATGTCCCATTGAACTGTAATACACATATCACAAGACTAGTTAATATCTTTTTCACTAAAAAAACTCAATCAGTTGTCATAGGAAAATTGAAACTATCTAATAATATGTCATGACCTATCACAGGAACATTATAGTGGGGAGTTTCACACAGTACTTTACAGAGTGTGCGAGAGTCCCATAACATGATGTCACTGGGCACCTTGCCCCGGCTTGCCACCCTCCTTCTGTTACCTGTTCATTGCCCTTGGATTGTTTCAGCCTTAGATATGGCAACATGTCCCATTTGTCTTTGCATCGTTGAAGATAAGCATGGCCAGGGGCATATTTTCTACCTTGTTAATTACACATACAGGCAGGAAGAAGTGATGTGGGAAAAATAGAGAAGGCATAGAGAGATTAATAATGGTATGAAGCAAGCTCTGTTGATGCCTTCCATAAAACACATGCTTCTAAATTTACATAAACCATCGCCGAGGAGATATAGGACATAGCATATGATCCAGCAGTGCTTGGGAATATGACAATGAGAGGCTGTGATCAGGGAAGCCTCAGAGTCTCTTACTATACACAACAATGAAGTTGAGACAATGAACGTGGCATCACATTGTGGCCGTGCCACACCCAACTCTAAGCAGGGTGGAAACAGGATCTTCCGAGGTTGCTGCTCAGACTAAAAAGTGTCTTAAAAAAATCAAGGAAGTAGAATATCTAAGGTCCTGTTTATTCTTTAAAATTCAGGCCCAGAATGAAAGGCAAAGTATAAAGAGGCAGCTGCTGGACACTCACCAAGGAGCTGACAATTTCTACTTAATGTTGTACAACCTGCTGGACCTATCTGATCATTAATTCACAAACCTCAGCAGTAGGTATGACAGCTCCTGTGCCCAGAGGCTTAGTCTGCCTCAGCACCACCCCAGTAATTGTCTCTGGATGAAAGACACACAGGTTGGCCCATAAATGTCGCAGCCATCGCTGGCATGAGTCAGGCCTGCAGGTCCCTAGGTCTGCAGGATGACAGCAGAGAATGCCTTTCCGCATCTCTTCACCCACATGACGGGTGCCCTTTCAGACAGTTACAGAGTTGCAACAGTCTGACTGCTAAGCTGCCCAACAGCACAGTCATTGAACTTGGCTGAGCATATCAATTAGATTTGGCTCTTTCCTGAGCTGAAATGCTAACGAAGGCGGTGGCGGGAGCTTGCAACTCCCCATCCGTAAATGCTTTCTGAGGTTTTCTTTTCTTAATTTAAACACACACAGATAAGCAAGAGTTCATCTCCCGTGTGCAGTGCACAGCGCCTGCCTGACACACAATTGGAAACTTCTCAGCCTTGACATACGGAAACGGAGCCCTGCTGAGCTCCCCAACGCGGCACACCTAATGCATTGTGGGAAGCGCACTTGTCAGGTGAGCGAGCATTAGCTTCGAGAAGTCATCATGCGTCCACACGCCAGACTCTGTACCACATATGCACCTAACAGGAGAGTTTAGTAAAGACACAAAAAGCTAAGTGAACCTCTTCTCCTTTTATTACTGTCTTAGCTCTCAAATGCAAATCAAAACGTTACAATATTACAATCAACATTTTACAGTAAGATTCTTTTTTTTTGTTTGGATCCTTATACTCAGTACCCTTATAAGAAAACAATAGAACTGATTAATAGCATATTAATAGTACCGTCAGAGAAAACACAACCCGAGGGAATGATTATAGAGCATGTCAAACCCTCTTGTAAGGACCGAACAAGCGAGGATGATGTGGGTAGAATTTAAGTGCTAGGACAGAAAGGACAGAGGCAAGTGGTGGATGAGGGGATCTGGGAAGAAAAAGACATCTTCTAAGACTTTAGTAGATTTATATCAACAGGATGAAGATCGGGATGTGTGGTTTCTGAGAAGACTCAGCAGACGGGGGTAAGTGAGAGACACAAGCACACAGTCGTTAGAGAGAAACATAAAAAGCCATAAAAATAATTCATTCTCAGAACTCAAAAACAAGGTGACTACCAGAGGAAAACAATCCATCATCCCTTCACAGCCGGAAGCAAGGCCTCACACCTCTCTTCCTGTGACTTTTGGCCTGTATTTGCAAGGAGATCTCTAAGCCACTCAGGCCTGTGATGGTGATGCCTTAAATATTTTTTTTAACAAGAACAACATTTTGTTCTTGGAAAGTAACCAGCTCTCCACCCCTCACTGTGCTGAAGATGGTTCAAAGATGGTTCAAAGCTATTGAAGATGGTTCAATAGCTGAAGAACCCAAAGAAACACACCTTCTGTCTCCCTTCTGGCCTCTTCATGCAGTGCACTTTTCTGGATCGCAAGAGTGAATGAAGACACAGCCCTCTGGATCACCCCAAAACTGTTGTAAGAGGCAGTGAGGTATAAGATAGAGCCCCCACAACAGGGGTCCACCTCGTCCTGGGTTTGCCTTGGAATCGCCACAGTGGCAGATCAGAAACATGGAAAGAAAGTCCTTGCCAGGAAGCCACTGAGCGGCACACCAACCAAATGGCCGAAACAAATTGATACGCCATGGCTTGGCCGGAGTGGTCAGTTGGGGTAATTTTAGCTAATTATGTTTGTTTCAGGTTCTGGTCATACTGACAGCCAATGATGTCAAAGATTGCATGTGAAGGTAAACTGCTGAAACATGCAGCCTATTCTGTGGTGCGTTTATTTCAGTTTGGTATTTCAACTGTGATATTCTTTTAGTGATTATATCAACATCAACTTCAGAGATACATACTTTATCATAAGTGAACTTGAACATCAAACTATCAACTACCTTAGAATAGCTTTTCAGTGTATAAAACTAGCTCTGAAGAACCTGATTAGGCTAGGCTTACACTTTGTATGGATGCCCATGCGTCCTTTATCATTATACTCACGTGCTGTATAATGACATTTAGATAAACAACGGACTGAATATGCCCCCAATTTATTTTTAGGATACTCAGTGGCATTTGAAAGACAATAAAATTGACCAACAACCAATTTCATGAAATCTGTGAATGCCATTAAAAGGAACACATGCCAATATATTTTTAATGTTAGCTATCATAGTCATATCATTTTTCCAAAAGAAAAAATGTTTATTCTCAGCAGGTTTTATTTCTCATTCTCTGGCTTGAAAATTATCTTGGCAAAACCTAAAGCATGATAGCCACCAATTTCTCCTCTTGGACAATTAGATTTATTTTTATTCTTCCGTTTCCATAAAGACAGATTTTCCTGATTCTCAGACTTTGAAACAATTACTTCTGTCCCATAGGCTTCCCCAAATCACCTCACTACATGCATTTTCCTCCTCCTTACCTCGTCCTCCTCATCTTCTACCACTGCGCTTTCCATTTCACTAGTCAGGTTCCTATTGCAGGAACGACGGAACATTCAAGGCGTCTCTAGAAGACATTGCTACCCCATTGGCAGTGCTAAATGAGAGAATTCCCCCAAAGCTGGGGCACTTAAATGCCTTAACTACTACATTCTTTGTGTGTGTAGTTGCTTAAATCCACTGAGATTTATTAGAATGCAAAAGCACAAGAAAATGTGCCTCCTTTCTGCAGCTCATCCACCCTTAGTGAAACTGAAAAGATTTTGTGTGACTCCTGACCATGTGGCTTCTTAAGGCGCATTACCAGATGATGCCCTGGAGCTCTTCCCTGAAGCTGCCTATTACTCTGCACCATCATCGGTGAACATTTATACGCAGATTATCTTTTGGTCATTAATGGCACAAATAATTATCATAGTTTTGTGCTTTCTAGTACTTGGGAACTATTTGCATATAAAATATTAAATGTGGTTTATTTGAAAACAAAATGAGATTCTGGGTAAGATAATGGACAGTGTTACAAGAAGCTTCACTGAGGAAGCGTAAAACAAATAAATGAAAGCAGCATGGACAAAAGATTAACAAGTAAATTCAAAGAAAGTGAGTACACAGAACCAGAGGTGAATATTTGGTTCTACCCAAAGGTCCAAGGACATGAACTATTCACAGTAAGATGCCTGGGAGATGTAAGATGAAATTACTATAGAAGCCTATTAGTTTGCCAAAAACATAAAAAGAGTGAAGAAGATACAGGTTAGAATGCGCTATAAAGAGGAATATAAGGTTAAGAGTGTCAAAGAGAAAATGTACCTCAGAAAACCTAGGGCCATTAATTGAATGATAGAAAGTGCCTGAGCAAGGCTGACATAGCTAAAGAACCAAGAACGGGGTTGTTCTCTCTACGACATAACTTCAGAAGAAGGGTATAATTGATGGAACATTTCAGAACTTGTGGAATTCCTCCCACGTAACATGTCACAAGCAGGACCCGACTTTAACTGAGAACTTCATTTTAAGAACACGAGGAAGAGCACTTTGTGTGGTTTTGGGAAGGAAGTGTGGGCTGTCAACAGCACAGAAGAAAGGAACAGTGACGGACAGGGTGACAAAGAGCCCACTACAGAAAACAGCTCAAGGATGGATGATTCTGGAACACAAAGTAGGTGCAATCCAAGGCTTGGAACCTGAAAAGGTAGAATTATAGTGCAAAGTCTCAGGCAAGCAATGAAAAGCAATCTGGGCCACAGTTTGCAGAGAAGAGGGAGCACATGATGGCCCCCAGAAAATCAGGAGTTGGATTTGGATATAAACAGAGGAGTCTCTGGCCCGTTTTAGAGACAACTCACCTCGAATGGGAGTGGCATTAGATTCCAAAAAAAGATTCCAACATAAAACTTGACAGTGACTCACATGACAAGAGGTAACAACACCCACTGTTCTGTTTAGAAGATCAGCCTGAATTTCTCTGAAAAAGTCCATCACCGTATCTAACCTTACACGCTTGGACTATCTGATAAAAGCTGTGTGAGTGTACATGTGGGAGTCCCTGCACACATGTCCCTGTGTAACTGCGGAGGTCAGAAGCCAGCTTCCAGAAATATGCTCTCTATTTCTACCCTTTCTGGCCCAGCGTGTTAATCTCATGTTCTCAGGTGTGGTAACAACTTATCCCACACACCAGCCCAATCATAGGCCCCTGTTTCTGAAATGTATTAACAGACCACAAGCTATCACCAACCTCAGATCTAAAAGGGTCATCAGATAGCATCTACAACCAGACAGTTCCCTTTTCTGTTTCAACCTGCCCAACTGGCATTTTCACCCATAAACTGGCAAAATGGCTTGACTAACGACCCACTTATTTTGTGAGTATACACACTTCAGGATACCATTGCACGGTATGCATTTATTTGGTTAAACCCGAATCTTGTTTACCAAGTCATGTTTACTCATGTTGACTCTAGAATAAAGGCTTTACTCCCTTTGAGGTAAGAACTTTTTGTGTGGGCAAATCAAAACAAGGGACCAGAGAAAATAATTTAGGAGAAGAAAAGTTAACATTTTTTTTTTCGGTGTCACTGGCCATCAACTCAGGCAAAGCTATTCAACCCACTGAGAGGAGAGGTGTGTGAGGAGCAGAGTTCTGGCTAGAAAAACATGAGAATCTATTAGAATGATGGGCAGAAGGAAGGCTTCCTGGGGAGAAATGTTGTTCCTGGACACACAGACTGAACAGAGGAAAAGAGTGAAAAAGATACTATATTCAGAAAAGTTAGAGGGCAAGAGGAAAAGTGACCAAGGTGTGGACAGACCAGGAATATGGATTAGATTTAAAAACAGAAAGGTATCAAACTCTGTCAAGGACAAAAATGTGGATTCTCAAATATTTGCAATGTGCTAAATCAAAGAAACAAAACACCTAAAATGGTAAAACAGAAACCATGTATATTAATTCCACCATGGAAAAGTCAATAAAACTATAATTTAATGATACATAAAGTCAACAACAACAGCAAACCCTATAACACTTCAAATCTGCATTCGAAAAACTTGGTCAAGTCACTATGGAAATAAACTCTCTAAGAAACAATACTAATGAAGACAAAAGATGTCAAATACTGGTCAAATGGTTAGAGAAAAGACATTCCTAACATGACACACTCTTGTTAAAAGGAAAGGAAAGAATAAGGGATGGATAGAATTAAGCAAATATCTTAAGATCTTCATTAGAAAGGAAAATAAAAGGAAGGAAATCGTAAAGATGAAAGGAGAAACAGATATATTTGAAACCATTAAAAATCAGAATAATGTCAACAGAGCTGGAACATAGAAGAGTATAATAAAATAGACAAGTAGCAGGCAAACATCACTCCTCCCATTGGGGGGGTGGGGATAAGACCTATAAAAAAAGGAAAATTGAAAACAGGCTAAGGAGTGTGGTAAAAACATTGAAAATTTATACAGAAAAGTTTTGGATATTGATAAAGCAATGTTATTACATTTTAAAGTTTCCAATTAATTACTTTGTCCTATAAAGGTAAATAGAATTGAGATTCCACATTAAAAAACAAGACTTACACACAGCCCAACCACTGTTCATTAGACTGCAAAATCCTGTCTTTCCGAAACTCTAGCTACATAGTTTATTTCCGGCACTTGTGGCATGGTATATAGTTTACATTGCTGTGTCCTGTACTCCAGTATCCCTCAAAGGAAGATGCTTTAAAAGTTCCTCTTGCACCCTTTCTACATGCCATGTTTGAGTCTCACTGCCCAGGTCAAACTCATGGAATGTGTTCTGCAACCCATGAATCACCATTTTCCTCAAATGCTGCGAGAGGCGGTTTCATTCAGAAATCTCTACTCCAATCTTGTAATCAACAGATCCCTTTATACTCCATGGAACACCATACATGACCACTTAAAATTAGCTTGCGTTAGACCTACCTGTTTTTCCATCAACAAACACACTCACAAGCTTCTTTTAGACTGGTGTACACATAGCTATACACCCTAGTGTTGGACAACTTTTAACTGAAATGATGATCTACTTTGCTTACAGCCATACATATTTCCAGATGAAAGTACTGCTACTGGAATATTGGTTGTGACATAGTTGGATTGATTTCCTCCAAGTCAGGCGTCATTAGCAAATTTGATGAGCATGCTATCTGTCACTGTACAAATTTTTGGTAAACGTGATGGAGTAGATAGACAGAATTAAGACCAGCATCCAAAGGCATGACATTGTATGCATCAACCTCTATCCTGATGTCAACACATCAATCAACCTCTAAAGTACAACTGTTCAGTCAGCTACAAATCACCTTGTCTTCCCTGTCCCCTGGCCTCCATTTATCCATCTTATTCACAAGGTTATCAAAAAATATTTGAAAAATGCCTCCTAAATTCTAATTATGACTACCACCTTCTACTGAAGTATGGAACAAACACAAGGGAATAAAAAATGAATTCAGTATTTTAATTTTAACTTCTTCAGACTCTGAACCTAGCAATAAATGCAAAGGGTTCTATTCATCTAGAAAGATCCTCAAAGAAGCCTCTAAAAGCAGCTCTCAGGAGGCAGACATAGAGGAATAATACGTGTGGGCTGCCTTGTTACAAAGAAATTCTGTTTCAAATATATAAATATAACAAAAGTTTCTCACAAGATAAGGCCAGAATGAAACACACACACACACACACACACACACACACACACACACACACACACACACACACAATTTTGCACACGTGAATAGATTTTATCTCTGTACTTTTCCGCAGTTTGAAATATCTGGTATTAATTTACAATCTGAAAATATAACTTTACAATTAAAAGAAGATGTCACCAAGTATTTATTCATTGATATTCAACACTGAACGGGGCATATCTTGTTTCTTATTAGCTAGTTGATTCCAGCCTGGCCTCTATGGAGAGTCAATTAAACTTAGCACAGGTTATGGCTAACCAAGTGGTTCTGCTGACAAATGATGACGGGTTCTTTTCTCTGTGATTGTATTAGATTATTCTCCTGCTGATTGTTTCACTTGTGGACTTCCTTTTTGTTAAGAAGAGAATATATTAGGGATGGAGAGATGGCTCAGTGTTTAAGAGCACCACCATTGCTCTCACGGAGGACACAGCTTCATTATTCCCACATCTTGGCTCAGAAAAAAACTCTAACTCCAATTCCATGATGTTCGGTGCCTTCTTCTGACATCCAGGATCCATAAACACACACATGGTGCACATATATACTCATAGGAGACGAAACACTCATGACATAAATAAAAGAAATAAAGCTTTTTCAAAAAGGAGATACTAACATAGCACATACAGCTCTTTTTAAGTAGGGCATATTCCAACATTGGAGGACTCTTACTGAATAAAAGATTACAATGAGAAAGAGCCAAAGATTTTATAGGTGTTGGTAGAGCTAAAGATCAATTCAGAGGGCCAAACTAACCCTACACATAGCATAAAAAGAAGTTAGGGCTAAGCACTGAGTGGTTCGTGAAGAAAATAAAAGTAAGGATGCTGATATTTCCTTCCCTCTTTATCCATTCACTATATGGTTTTCGCAAGAGGGATTGGGCGCCAAGACTATGTAGACATTTACTTTAGACTCAGAGCGGTCCATCCACTATGACTTAACCACAGATAAAGAGCATGTCCCATCTCATTTATATAGTAAGGGATTTCATAAAATCCCAAGGCTTACATGAGAAGCAGTGACAAAACTAAAAAGAAAATAATGTTTGCGACTAAAGAAGACATTACATAGTAACTAGTTCTGTGTCTCCAAGGTCTCGATGGTGAAAGAATAAAAAATGCTCTGAAAGATGATCTGTATCCTTTGCAACATCATACAAAGGGGAAAACTAATTGTGTGATGTATTATGCATAGAAAATTTTTGGCTTCTCAAAAATCAATATAAGTTTCTGTCTAATTCTAAACATGGAAGAAAGAAAAAAAATAATGGCTTATTGCTTCCCCGGAAGTACTACGTTAACATGATTTTCTCTATTAAAGAGATAGTTTCCCTCATAAAAAAGTTCTGAACCCCACAATTAGCCACAACATCCAAGATTGTTAATTCTGTTTGGTAACTTTTTAGTTTGCATGCATTCTTTCTACAGATGGATCTGGTTTTTCATTATCTTGGATTTCTGAGCTTGTGGGGTGGGGGAGGTAACAGTAACCTCATCACTGGATTGTCACTGGTTTCCTGTTCAATGCTTTGAAATGTGGTCAGGCGATTTCACTCTGTAAAGGATTTGTATTTTTGAGCAAATGTGAAGCAGTAGGGACACAACAAAGCAACAGGATTATTAAACTGTTTATCAATTTCAGCCCCCAACTTATCATGCTGACCATGTTTTAAATTCCTCCCAGCAAAAAGCTGCCGTAATGCAGGCTAGCTAATTACAGAATGCCAGAGTCTTACCCTTGCCTTTGTTCCTTCTTATACTTAATTGCTGCAACATGTTTTAAGTAAACACTGTCCCCTAAATTTGATTCTGACATTTGAAATGTTTATAAAGCAAATCATTTCGGTTTATTCCATGTTTACTTTAGGTGGTTATTCTTGGACATACTCTAGTCTACTATTGCTTTCCACCCCAGCTTTCCCATGAAACTTTCATTCAAAACGTACAATGAAGTATGAACATAATTAACATCAGACCATAGCGGCAGGTCAACGACCCACTGCTATAGCACTCTCTAGTGGGTTATGATTTCTAAGCATCTTATAATGGCTTTTATTGATTATTAAACACAAGTGTTCAATGATGTAGGTAATTTGTAATCTAAAGGGATAGTGACATTCCCAAACAGAGCGTAATGGAAGAATTATCTCTTCTCCTTCTTTAACTCAGTTTCAGTGAAATCTTGACTAACTCCCTCACACAATGAAAATCTCTTTTCCAATATGCACTATACCTTTCTTTTGATTTTTTTAAACTTCATAACACACTCAACTATTTTATAAATTGACTGCTTTACTTGTCTTATTGACTGACTCACTCCCAAAGACTTACTAGTTTATAAACTCCACACAGGCAGATATATAAGGGCCAGGAACATTCCTAGGTTCTCACAAGTGCCCTAAGCATGTGGTGTATCTTGAAGAGTTAAGGAATAACAAGTTTCTATCTATTCTTTACTCCTATGAAATAGAGCCTTTCTCGAGCTACCATGAAAACACTATGGTTGTGTCCATAGTTCCCTAGGGTAATTCTCAAGGACACCTTGGTTATGCCACATACAATTAACATAGAGAAAAATCATCAGTCAACCATACTGACAGGGGACTTTCAAAAGCATTTTCCTTTAGAACCACCCCACCCGGGCACCATGCCTGATTGACAGATGGACAAGTCACATGGTCATTGCATCTTTACCTAAAACCTTTGATGTTTCTGCTTTATATAATCTACATAACAACCCATTACACTCGAAAACATAACTGATACAATGCAGCCTGAAGAGATGGTTCATAACTAAGAGGCACATCTCAGTCCATTCTCAGCTTGGATCCTGGCACCAAGTCATGGGGCTCACAATTTTCTACAGCTCTTGACCCAGTGTTCCATTACCTTTTTCTGGCCTCTTAGGACACCTCTCTCTCTCTCTCTCTCTCTCTCTCTCTCTCTCTCTCTCTCTCTCTCTCTCTCTCTCTCTCTTGCATGCGTGCACGAACTACCAAACACATTCTGTTTAAAGAAAAACAAAATCTTTAGTAATTACTTCCATAGATGACAGAGTAAAGCAGTAACAAGATTTATATCAACTAAAGAATATCCAAAGCCCCAAATCTCACTGAAGGGTTTGAAGGAAGAGAGCACAGCCCCTCTGGAAGTCTCAGAACCTCCACAGGTTTAGTTTGCTTTCCCCTGAAATGTCCCAGTGCACAGGTGAGATTCTGGTGTGATCCCGCACGCACACCTCCGCCAGTTCCACGGCTGCCCTCTGAGGATCACTGGTGCCAGCAGGGAGGTTTCAAAGTTTGCAATGTTAGCTGTGCTGAGAATGCGCAGCAGGGGAAAACACTGCCAAGCTTTCTGCAGCCACTGTAGGTTCAGGGAGGACCTCAAGTTAGGAAGGTGTTGAATAGTGTTGGCGGATGGCATCTTGGACAATGAGGAAAGGTATGCTTAGCTCACCACCCCTATAATGTTTTGTACTTCGTAGACAACAATGCAAAAAGTTAATAGTAAATTTCAGACCTATCTATTTTTAGCTAACAGCAGTAGGCAGTGTTTTTGTCCTTCCAAGTTCTTTAAAATATATGTACCAGAGAAAAGACAACACACCACCTTATGTTTTCCTAACAGTAGTAGTTCCCATAAGAATATAATATGATTTCTACTTAAGAAATGCATTGAAGAGGACACATTGAAACTTGTCAAATATTAATTGGTGTCTTTCTCTCTCTAGGCAAGTGATAACTTTCCTTCCATGATAAATGTATCAAAGTACCACAGAATTATCACATGCGATTTTATTTACTTTAGGTATCAGGGATTTTAATTAAAAATTAATTCATATACTATATTCCCTTGATTGTTCCAGATATATATCACTGCAGGTGAGAGATCTGAAGTTATTATGAAGATGAAGATGGAAATTGCCACATTGACTCCATTCCTATCAATTACCTGTTCTTCAGACCGTTTTCTAATCAATATTCTACTCATCACTATCATTAAGGAGCAGCAGCATGCATTATCTTGAACTTAAATTTATGTTGGAATGTATTAAAAATAGATGCGTGTATAGAGCAAGGAGACATAACAGCAATTAGATTACTCATAGTTCAAAGCTGGCAGTGAGGCAGCCTCGCATAGGGATTATTCTGCTGTGAAAGTTTCCCAGAAAATTAAGTTTTGATACATAGCTATTTTTAAATTCTTCACATTTATCTCCAGTCTTAAGAGTTTTGGCCCCATTGGGGCTCAGTTACTTTCAATTATGTGAGTCTGTCTGAGCCTCTGAGACCTTCTCACACTGAGGCTTGTGTCCTTCTTGACAAGAAAGATGATAAACTTCCATATTCCCATGTCTCAGAGATAAGAATGACCAGATCCTCCCCTTTTCATTCAAATACACTTTGGCAGGGAGAACTCCCCTTTATCTTCGCCACTGTGAAATGTCCTTGGCATAGTTGGAATTTATAGTTCATCACCACTTCTAAAGAACAAAATGCTCAAGATTGCTGGGCAATTCGTATTACTACAGCTGACGATCACATTTCAGAAGGGATCTGTCAAGCAACAGATACAAATAGCAGTGTGGTAATGGCTGGGCCCACCAGCCCTGGTCTATAGATTAGTCCCCCATGCTACTTTAGTACGATCTATAATTATC
The DNA here is from genome assembly GCA_030556225.1 of Cricetiscus sungorus. Lineage (NCBI taxonomy): Eukaryota > Metazoa > Chordata > Mammalia > Rodentia > Cricetidae > Cricetiscus > Cricetiscus sungorus. The sequence goes on along the minus strand of JANBXA010000741.1, from coordinate 55,171,450 downwards.
AGTATATTTTTGAAGACTGAGCAAATATTTACTTTGAAAAATGAATGACAATAGAGCATTGCCTCTATTTTCTTAGATGAATCAATGTCCATGATCAATGTGATGAAAGCTAAAAAAAAGATTATCATTCTCATGCATTCTCTGTGGGTGTCTTCATGTGAGACTTTGGAGGTCAGATGCAGAAGTCATGTATACAGGAAACATTTTAGTGTTAACTCCTCTAGTTATTTAAATCAGCTTTTTAAAATGCTGAGATTAGAAGATATACGGGAACAATTATTTTCATTAAGACACAACTAGTTAGTACCTACTGAGATTTCATAGGAAAAGGAAAACATTCTCCCATAAATAGACAAAGCATGCCAATAATAACAGACTATAGGTTAATCTTAAAATTATAATACTATAATGTAAATTTGTGTAATTAATTTAAAATCATGTATTTTAGTGCCCCTTAGTACTAACTTTGAAATAGGTTATAATTCATTATTGTTATTGTTTTCTTTTCTTTATAATATTTATGAGCTTGTGTTTTGCAACACAAGAAGGAAGAGAAATATTTGTGGTTTTAACAATAAAGCAATTGGTTACTTTTTAAGTGTTAATTATATCAGAGATAGTTGTAATTTGTTCATTTTTGATATATTAATTTGTTCATCATTTTTCTGTGCCACCATGCACAATTTATTGAATTACAAATGGGCAAAGTCTACCTTGAAATTATTCAAATGAGTCATTAAAATGGAAAGCAAAAATTTGCTTGATTTAAAGTGAAATTATTATTGACATTATTATTATTATTTTTTACTATTTTCTTTTTTCAAGAAACAGTCTCTCTCTGTAGACTTAGTTGTCCTGAAATTCTCTCTGTAGACCATTCTGGAGTTAAACTTGGAAACTGCCTGCCTTTGACATCAGAGTGTAGTGACTCGAGGTGTGCATTGCCACAAAAGTTACAAATATTACTAACAAATTAAAATCCTATGTGTGCTTTTTTTTTTTTAAAGCAGAGTAAGGAGGTAGTAGAATTCCACTCCCTCAAAAGTATGGAAAAAATATAAAATTGTCCCATCAAGACAAATAAAAGAACAAATTAATCTGTCATCGCACGGCCCCAGCTCTCTCTCTCTCTGACACTTTTGTCGTTTTGAAGGCTCCGCTGGCTTCACTGTGAAACAATAACTCAGTAATTGCTCCCAGCCGTGAGATCCAGTGAGCATGCTTTAATTAGTCTCACGCACCCAGTGCAAATCCAAAGCAATTTTATCGACTCTGCATTTGAATTCTGAAGAGCTCTTACAGTCATTCGTGTTTCCTACAACCCGGATCCTGCGTGCGGACCTACACCTTCCGGATTTTGTATTCTGCACTGTTCGTTTCAATGCTCACAATGAAGAGTCCCTATGCCCCATTTCTGTAGAAGCCAAGAAACCAGAATTTAACTATGATTCGAGCTGATTACATTTCAATGCTGACTAAAAGTTACTAACGTGACGTGTGGAGCTAAAATGAACGAGCTAAGATGAAGGCATACATTATTATTGATTTTAACTGTCCAAATTGACTAAGAAGAAAAGTTGATGCAGTCCTTAATGACACGGACAACAGTCTCCTCAGCGACCGTTTCCACTGTGACTTTCAGAAGCTCACACGCACGTTCATGTACTTACGTATGTGAGCATGCTGTATGTGTGACATACAGCATGGGAGTAATCGTGTGCATGTGAGGAGACTAGTGAATTTGACGGCCGATTTTATCTCTGGGCATCATTCCTTTGGAATCGAGGTTTCTCGAACCTGGGCTGAGGCTGGCTGAGGGGAAAGCTCCAACCACAGCATGGTTCAGTGACTGCAGGCCCCTGGCACCTCGCTTGGATAACGTGGATTTGAACTCAGGTCCTCAAACTTGCTCAGCCAGTGCTCCATCTGAAACTCAGAAAACCTACTGCCTCTCTGCAAATCTAGCCATCTGCTGATTTTCTTCCATGGCAACTTGAAATCTGATGTGTAGCCCACCGCGAATGGTAAAATTGTTCTCTCTAGTGGACAAGAATTTCACACCAAGATATCATTTCAAATGAGGCCTTCCTACCCAGGAAACTGTCATAAAGTTTTTTTCAATTGTTTCCATGTAAATTATTATGACCAGACTATGATTTCATAGACAATTCATTTTCACTGTTAGCAAGTAAATTACCGTTCATGAATACATATAATAATGACAAGCACTAACGCCCTTAAATCTGCAAGAAGCATCACTGTGATGATGTACCCTATCGAGTGTATGTCCAAGACAAAGAATAGAAGCAGCCGCCCTTTCCAGCATGAAAGACACTAGCCAGCAATCGTGGCATGACTAGACAAAGTAAGATGTTCCCCAAGAGATTTATATTTGCACATAATGAAAAAAGTGAATAATAAGTGAAACATCTCATTAATAATTATATATAGTATAAGATGAAGTATTCCTTTAAAGCTTCTACATCAAACAAAATATTATTTTTTAAAAGAATTTCCTTCTTTGTACTTTTTATAACATGGCTACGAGAAGATTTAACAGTATCCATGTAATTTGGCTCGTGTGTATTTACACAATACTGATACAGAAAAAAAGGAATTCAAGAAACACATCCGAGACTATGCTAAATGATACCAGAGAGAGCAGTTCCTTAAAATATATTTATTAAATGTTTCAGAAACTCCACTTATGCCCTTAATAAGTTATCATTTTACAGAAAACATACATGCTAAAAGACAGTCTGCTGCCTGCGAAAGCGGTAATAACTGGTTTGATTGCTTCAACACTGGGGAACCTAATGACTATCTCAATGACTGCTGGCAATACGACACCACAATCTTTTTAATCATGTCTCAATTAGCTTCAGAAGTTTCTCATTTCAGGGCTCCCAGGGGTCTCATTGCTTGTCTTTTTCACTGGAGATAAACAAAATCATCTGTCTCATATTCATTTCCAATATTTGCTTTTTTTGGTTGTTTGGTATTTTTGTTGTGGTCTTAATAAGCTACAGTTGCTGACACAGACATAAGGCACGGACACCGTGCTGCAGAATGTCTCATTCTGCCAAGTCACACAGTGGGCTAGCCTTCCCCTCATCTGAACCTGCAGGGAAACATGGATACCAATGAGAGAGTGACTCTTTCCTAACTCTGAGCACGTAATTTTAAATTTTTATATGCAATCTGTTTACAATAGGGCCATTTCAAAAACATGTATAATAGACTATCTTTTGAACTTTTCTTGTTTCATTTATCAACAATTAACTACCTATCAGATGAGGGTGTTAGGGAACAAAGATGACGATGGTAGCATCTTTCCTGATGTGGAGATCATGCTCTAGGTTAATGTCAGGATGCGATATATGTGGAATCTTGCTTTTAATCATATGTTGGCTTCTAGAATCAACATTTCATTTCACAAAAGAGATGTAGGCCCATAGAAAACATCAGAATGTCTAAATGTGGCTATTTTGTTATTTTTTTGTGTATACTACATTTATGTGAATATTTGTAGTTTATAAAATATCCATGTTCTTATATTAGTTGACATCTATAGATGCATCTGTTGCATATACTTGAATAAAAACTATATATGTATATGACAAAACAATATTCTGGTATTGATTTTCCTTAGCATGCGAAATAATATATGCAATCATTAATTATTCCTTGGAATATGTCTGATATTTAAAGTTTTATAAGTAAAGCACATACAGTGCTGGCCTATGGATGAAACAGAACAGATGAGCTCCTTTGTGTGAAGTCATCAATGCCTCTGATACCCAGTCACACATGCTGGATATCAGGGGGAAAGGACTCAGCTTTCCCTGCCTGACTCCACCCATGGGTATCATTTCTGGGAAGCAGCAGTGCACGACACCTCAGAATCTCCTAATGGTGTCCTGAGGAAGAGCAGCTGCAATGTTGCAGAGTTGCAGACCCAGCTGTGAAAATTTATTCCCTTTCTTCTTGGCTCTGGCACTGAAGCTGGCTTCACAAATACTCTGGGAGAAAGGGCATCCCTCTCTTCTTAGTAATGTGGAGAATGTGGACCACTATAGTCCAGCAGACATTCTCTTATTCCATCCCACGTTCCCTCATGGCAAAGCACATGGACCACAGAGCCATAGCAGAATCCAAGCTGCATACTTAGCTTTCATTTTGTCCTGACCTTTTCGGAAGGAATGTTGTCAACATATTGTCATGGGCTCTACAAAGTTTTACCACAGATTGCTCATTCCAGGAATGGGTGAGGTCTGTCTTTATTACTTCCAAGGACCACCTGGATCTAGCGAGTCTCTCCCAGGTCATCAACTTTTTGCCTCAGGAAAAAAAAAAAAGCCTCAGTTAAAGACTTTGAAGTTCTCGGGATGTTTGAAGGTTGCCAGAATAAGAAATGGCTTCCCAACCCTTTTAGAATCTCCTTTACCCTTTCTCAGGTCAACTATTCAACCTGAAATCTCACAGCAAAATATAATTAACTCAGTGTTCTCTGCAATGAGTGAGAACCGTAGAGCCTCACAAAGAACAGTTCAACAAACGGAGCCATCATCAGATGCTTTGTTAAAAGGGATCTCACGCAGTCTAGACTAGTTCGTACCAACAAATGTTGAGGGGTGAGCATCACACAGGACCTGGTGATAGCTCTTCTGGGCCAGCAGGTTGGAGGAAGCCCACACAGAATCAAATCCACAAGGAGTTGGCATCAAGGACATTCGCAGAAGTTTGAATTTTATTTTGAAAACTGATTCAAGGCAGAGTCTGAAAGTGGTTTCTGAAGGTCGGATTGTCACGTTTCAGTCTCAGTTTTTATATATGGATGTCCTAGATATATACAACTATTTAACTGAGCCCAGAAGCTGAGGCCAGCTCTGACTGGGCAGCTGGTGTATGGAAAGATGACTTTATGGCTACAACACTCTGAATAAGAGCACAACCACAGGCATGATACTGACGTGGTCCAAGACTACTTTTCCAACAAGATGGTCCAGAGGTAAAGGGTCTTCCAGCCAAAGCTGAGGTCTTCCATGAAATATGCAGAGGCCACAGGGAAGAAGTAGAGAGCTGACGTGTACAAGCCGTCCTCAGATGAGTGTAGCACCACCATCCCACACAAAATAACTGTTACAAAAATCTGAACAAGGATTGGTGTTTTAGCCAATGGACTCTGTACAAGATGGATAATAAGGCTTGATTATATACTGTCCTTTATTTACACTCGTGGCTGGTGTCGTTGGATTCACGTTAAAGCCCTGAGCTGAGCAGCAGATGGAAGAGCTGACATGGCATGCAAGTCAAAAATATTTGCTATGATCCCTTTAATAAGAACAGTGTGCAATGAATCATGAGCAGTGGAGAAGGGGCAAGAGGTGATGTAACACAGACAGATTCTGAGAAGGGTGTTCGGTAACTATAAAGAAGAACACAGAGAGAAAACAGCACTGTCGTATAAGCAATAGTTATGTAGTGTCTTCTATGATTTCTGAATTGAGTCCGCATTTGAGAGATTTCAGTTCTCCATGGTAAGAAGAGTCTATTTTAGTAGACAATCGTATTACTATTATTTTCAAAGTCACACTCCTCTGATTACAGTCATTGAACTTAGGTACTCCAGGAAGTGAAACCTCATGGCTCTATGTGAGGCACTTGCCTAGCTCTGTAGTGTTCTGTGCAGGAAATGTTTGCTCCTTAAATGTACTTTTTTGTTTTGTTACCTGTGTTTTTTTGTTTGTTTTGATTTTCATTTGTTTGCTCATTTTTAGGGAGAGAGAGAGAGAGAGAGGAGGAGAGAGAGAGAGAGAGAGAGAGAAATGTATAGGATAGATATGGATGGAAAGAATAGAATCCAAATATAATATATAAAAAAGTTAAATGAAAATTAAGCACAAACCATTCAATAAAGGTAGTGCTATGTAAACAAAATTTCAGCATGGGAGCTCCAGTTTGAATTTGCAAACAAGACTTTTCTCTACTTATAGAAAAGAAGTATAACTTCTGGAGTCTGTACATTTGGGGGCCCCTGTTCTACAGGTGAGAAATTCCAGCCCTATGTTCGGGTGTAGTTGTCACGTTAAGGGAAGGTAACCCCTGATGAATGGGAATACGAAGGTCATTACACAAAACTAACTACAGGCAAAGGGTGACTCTGCAAAGAGTTCAGACAAGGTGTGGGCATGCCCATGGCCATCCTCGAAGCGGTGACGGATGGGAGCATGAATGTTAGAGTAATCCAAAGAAATTAAAGCAGGTTCAGGGCATAGAACTAAATAAAGTGAACTCAGAACAACCTTGGATTTCATGTGACATACCCCAGGGACAGGAAAAAAATAAGATTTTAGACTGTGTTTCATTAATTGCTTTTTAAGATGTGGACAAGTTCAGCATACTTCAAAATTGTTTGGGTGAGCTATTTCCCATCTGTTTTGGGTTAGGGAGATTATAGGTCAGGGAGTTTCAAACAAGGTGGAAACTCAAAGCCAATTTAGTGGGTGTGTACTGAAGCTGACAAAGACCTATTTCAAACTCTCAAGAGGGAAGGAAAGTGAGGGAGTGCCCCCCAAAACTGGGCAGAGAGGTACAGACATAACTATATGTGTAACTATATGATATGGCCCATGAAAGAATCAGAGAGCACGGAGAGCCACCAAGCAGGAAGATGCGCATTACCAACTACTGTGCCCCAGTAATAAATGCATACAGATTTCAGTTTCATGGTGTACTTACCACACCCATGAAGTTAGCATCTGTTCTAAGTATGTAAATACAAATAAGGTTACTTTTGAAAACCATTAATTCTTCTGGAGAGAAAAGCAAGAACATTATAATTAACGTAGACTGTTTGTTTTTTGTTTTCAAGGACAATGTTTTTCTGTCTAGCCCTAGCTGTCCTGGAAGCCTTTGTATACCTGGCCTCGAAGACTTGAACTCAGAGATCCAACTGCCTCTGCCTCCCAAGTACTTAGATAATGGTGTGTGTCACCATGCCTGACCTAACGTAGGCTCTTTTTAAATTTCTTGCTCTTCATTGGCCAAAAATTGCTGACTAGCTTCATTATCTAAAATGTTGAAATCAACTATTATCTTCTACCAATCATATTTAGTAGGGCATGTACTAAAGATGTTGTTCATTCTTTTCTGAGGTGCTAATTTTAGAAACAAATTAATTAAACATATCGCAGACACTATTATAAGTAGGATGCAGACTCTCTATGAACAGCAATGTCTTTTGGACTATGGTAGTCAGTTGTGACAGTTGAGAACAAGGAACTGGGTCAAGAGGAAGACATTGAAGCCTCAAAGGGAGAGAGGAGGGATTTTCATGTCTATGGAGGAGGAGTGATTTTCATGTCTATGGAGGGAGGAGGGATTTTCATGTCTATGGAGGGAGGGAGGGAGGAGGGATTTTCATGTCTATGGAGGAGGAGGGATTTTCATGTCTATGGAGGGAGGGAGGGAGGAGGGATTTTCATGTCTATGGAAGAGGGATTTTCATGTCTATGGAGGAGGAGGGATTTTCATGTCTCTGGAGGAAGAGGGATTTTCATGTCTATGGAGGGAGGGAGGAGGGATTTTTATGTCTATGGAGGAGGGTGGAGGAATTTTCATGTCTATGGAGGGAGGGAGGAGGGATTTTCATGTCTATGGAGGAGGAGGGATTTTCATGTCTATGGAGGAAGAGGGATTTTCATGTCTATGGAGGGAGGGAGGAGGGATTTTCATGTCTATGGAGTGGATGCTTCACATTTCCTTTCATTTTCAGATGAGAACGGGTATGAGAAGCACATGTTTTCTTTAATAGAAATTTCTTTTCACCTTGTGTTTGTTTGGGTATTTTACTTTGTGTGTTTTTTGTTTGTTTGATTGTTTGCTTGGTGTTTGAAGTGTTCATAAGACTGGTTGCCCTGATGTTACTTGGTGGTTTGGCCCGGTCAGGGATGCTTACTGGAGTATTTTAGGGGCTGGGATTAACAACAGTAACTGCAAGCATGGCCTAAAAGGTTCTCTTGTATGTCTTCATTGAGTTTCCTTTTCAAATTCTGTTTTTACAAAAATGGAAGATGTGTGCTACACAGTAGTTGACTTCTTTCAAAATCCATGTAGAGCATCCCGTGAAGACAAGACACTCCTTGTGTGACCTTTCGTGACATCAATGCAGACGACCCATTTTACCTCTGAGTGCACCAACATTACTTTTTAAAGAGTGAGGTTCCAGAGAGACATAAGTAACTTTATACTCTTTGGTTCCTCCAGTTGCTGAGTACAACAAAGGAAAATTTTTAGAGAATCGAATAAAATCATTCTCACTTACAAAAACAACATCTCTATGGGATGGGGTTTCATCATTCAATGAAATCAAGATGAATTGCACACCGATGAGTGATTGCACCTATAAAGAGATACACCAAGGACGTACAGTTTTGTGCAAATAAATCCTAGTAAGTGGTCCAAAAGAATAACAATATACAAGAGCTGAGAAACATAGTGAGAATTAGGGAGAAGATGTGTTCAATCTTTATTTCCCAGATTATCTCTAAACCAGCCCAATAATCATTGGAAAACTATATCCTAAATTGAAGTCAGGTTTCTGTTAAGAAATTGATGTCTTTGAAATCATGGCAGGGTTATAATTTCTCAATTATAGTGAGGGTATTGTTTACAGCCTTTTATCTAAAGCAAATGTATGAAGGGATACATCACTGCTGTCTCAGCCTATGGTGCTTTGCTAACGTAGCCCCAAGCAAAAATACCCACATGTCAAAATGCAATCAGTAATGATTTTCTTCGATATTTTAAATAAAATTCCCTCGACCAGATTTCTGGGAAGTTTTAACAGTTGATTAATACAGTCAAAATTTAAAAATGATTAAGCTCTAGTAAAAACTTGGAAGTAAAGACTGTGTTGGCCTATGCTTTTCAATAGAAATCTCAATTAAAATAAGTAAATGATTCAAATTTAAATAAAAGTTTTATATGAATCATATAAAAATGATAGAAATTAAGCAGCAGAAGATCACCTATTATGCAGAGAGAAATATATACATTTATGAATACAGTTAAAGTCCCAAAAGCTGACTACACAATCAATATTCAAAGACTAAGGGATGATTTAACCACTAAGATAGCAAAAATAAAAAACTAGTTGATAATAGAGAGTAAACAGGTGTGTCCCCTCTCAGCAGAACACCCCTCTTGAGTGCCAGGGAAGGGATGCATTCACATACTTTGAACTGTGCTGAGACCAACTGCTCACCCTTTTCTTGTTTTAATCAATGCTAGAGACTTCCTTGATTTCATCAATCTTATCTGCAAATTCTTCCTTGCATTTTGCCCCCTTTATGGTCATAGAAGAAACAGGTATGAACTAACCACACACTTGAAGATACTTTCCTTCCTGGTCTAATTTAATCAGCGATTCCAAAAGTCAACAAAGTTATGGCTATTTAATAATAATTGCAGCTTCCCACGAACTACACTAAGGAAGCTTCAGGTTGTAAGAGCAGTTACTGAAAGTGTTCTGCACATGCCGGGCAGAGGATGAGATTTTTTATACACAGACATGCATTCCATACGACTTTTCCTTCCTCTTTAAAAAAAAGAAGGTTACCTGCTGTGAAGTCATTATCATGGAATATTGTAATGACATCCGTGGTTTCCAAACATACTTTATATCTTCTCCCGGGCACTTATTTGCATTTAATTAAGAACTTTTTTAAAAGAGAAGAATGTGTTTTGATAAACCAAGCCTGTGTACTTTCAGCGTGACGCTAAACTAGACTTTATATACAAATGAGTCAGGCAAGCTTAAATAAAACTTAATAGGCCGATCTACACTGGGCTTGGTCCTTGCACACACCTTTCTCCTAACAAGAACTTACCTCCCTGGGATCCCTACCTGTATGAAGCTGTCCTTACACCCCACTTCAAACAAAGCACTTGCTCCTTCTGGGGGAACCTGTGTGGTCCTAATTTCTACTCAGACACCATCAGGAGACACACTTGATCTTGGGCGATGGGCTCTCCCAGTCTAGATTCAAATTTGGACTTTATGAAAGCCCTGCAGGCACAGGTTAATGCCTATATATAACTGCGCATGGACGTGATTGCAATCTCATGCGCCATACTAAGCATCTTCTCAGTAGAGGATGAGCTTGTAACCCAAGCCGGCGAGGCAAAACACAGAAGCATTCAAACCATGCACCATATTAACCAGCTCTTCTGGTGGGCCTAGCCGAACAAAGTGCCAACGGACAGCCAGGGCCCTTGAGTGCTCTTCAGTCAGGCTGTGCTCTGTCACTCTTAGCAGCATGTCTGATCGATATTACTGTCTACTTCTCAATATACAATTTCTTTTCCACTTTACAATCTGTTTGCACCATTTTTCTTCAATTCTATCAATAAGAAGGATAAGGACCTAGAAGTAAAGACAGACGTCAATCATGATCACTAATAACTATCAGTAACAGTTGTCTCTATCGCAAGAGAATTGTTTTTCCAGACTTATTTGTATGTACAAAATACCAAGAACCACGCTTCTCAGATCAACTGTAGTGAGATATTCACTCTGTCCACACCTGCGGCACTGACCACGCCCATTGGGGGGTGGGGACAGGGGTGGACTTACCTAGGGGAACTAGGTCTGAGAAGGGGCTCTGGGAGCTCTCTTGCTTACAGCATGGGGACAGGAGGGCATCCCAAGGCTTCCTTGGGACCAGCAACCTGCTGGTGTTCATCTGTCCATGTTGTAAGTTATTTCTCCCTAAATAAAAATCTATTCAGCCTATTTGTTTCTCCTGATCGTTATTAAACCACAATCATCAACCTAGAGACTGAGTTGGTACTGAGGTCTGGATTTTCATATTCTCCCAGGTGCTGGCAATGCTACTGACCCGAGATATTACCTTTGCATAGAAAGCTGTGGAATTATAGCTTATATGCACACACACACACACACACACACACACACACACATACACACACGCACGCACGCACACACACGCACTTGCAGCTTCACGGCATATACTCAGTAGTATTAATTAGTTCACTTACTTCAAACTTGGTAATTACAATCAGTAAATATAAAAACAAATCATTCTTGAACCAATTACAGAATGGCTCTTAGTTCCCAGCAGTCGTATGACTAACTGGGCATAAAAACGCACTGTGAATTGATGAAACCCAAGCACAGGAATTTGGACTCTTTCATGCTAAAGTTAAGTTAGAAAGAACAAAGGTACACCCTGAATTTCTATTTACATATAGCTGTGCCTATTAATATTTTGGTGGCATTGCTAAAATCGTCCTTTGTGCTTGCCATCTTTACTCGTCTTAGTTATGTCAACCACTTAGCTATTTTGTTGACACATTTTGAGGAACCAGATCTTTCTGGAATGTCATATGAAGCCTACTTTTGCTATTACCTATTGCAATTTAAGAATACATAATAATTGAAATTTTATTTTATCTTCATTTCACTTTTTCTGTTTATATTTATTTTATTCCCCAGTTTCTATAACTACATTTGTAGTTCATAAGCTATGAATTTCTACTTTGGCTGATACTTTTAAATGTCAATTCTGAATCATTTATTTTGCATAAATGTTCTTATAACTGCACAATAATTTGTTCAATTTCTACACTGAATTTTCTTTAGCCAAAAAGCTACATATATATATATATATGGAGAGAGAGAGAGAGAAAGAGAGAGCAGATGGACCTATTATTGCATAAGATATTTACTAGCTATTTATAAAAGTGAAAACATAATTTTACTACATTATGGACAAATAATGAATTTGAGATTATTTTTAGATAAGTTTTAAAATGCTATTTGTGATGAGAAATATAGCCAATTTCTGCAGATACAAAACATATCTGGAATGCATACTATGGTCAGTGCTGTACTTTGAGAAGCATATTTGGAAGGCATATTTTTCTCAGAAAATAAAAGTTACATGATCATAATTAGAGTAATAAAGACAAGCCAAAATAAAATATATTATAATTTTTTATAATTAAAACTTACCCTCCCTATAGCATCTCAAGCGAAATTCAGTGGTAAATGTCTTGATACCGTGCAAGAACCCATTTTCCTACATTATTTAGTGGGTTCATACAGGAATTAGAAGAGACCCAGAGAACAAAAACAATCACTGTCACTTAAAATGCTACGTATCAAAAACCCGAGTAAAATACCCATATGTGAGGGCTGTATAAGTTCCATTAAAATAATGGCAGCATAAACTGGAGAAGCGTCCCCAAATTGAAGAAACATAAGACATAAGACCAGAAAGAGACATCGGGTAAGAAATACACAGAGGCTTGATCATTTTACACTGCAATGCTACTCTCAGCCTGTCCTGGCACACTGAGTGTGCCAGGCTACTAAATATTCCCGAAGACCACACACAGAGAAGATGGGTGTCATCCCACTCTTCACCAGGTCTACAAACAAGTCCTTCATGGTTTTACTGTCATCCCTGCCTAATGGTGTATTTTTTCCTCAAGTTGGGTGTGTTTCATTGTTCCAGAAAAGAATCGAGCACACTAGCTACCCTGAATGTAAATATTTTATAAAGTAGGTAAAGACCAAACCATAAAGTGAACATTTCATAGACAGAAACGTTTATGATATTTTAATAAACTTCATTCATGGATATTGAGATATATATGCTACGCGTCTCTTACCTTGGTGTGTCTGTGAGCTTGTATGAGCACACGTCTACTGCATGAGCCCCCTCGGTTGAGAGAAGGGTCATCGAATCCCCAGAAATGGAGTTACAAGCAGCGTGAGCCATGTGTGATTGCAGTGGACTCTGGTCGTCTCTACAAGCAACAAGGGCTCTTACTTACTGAAGCGTCTGCAGTCCCCTCTTAAAGTGGAAACTTGTAATTATGATTTATAATGAATCAGTTAAGCCTGCTAATGCATTTGAGGAAGACTGCTTACATTATTTCCAAGTTAGACATTCTATCTGAGCAGCAAAACGTCCAAACTCGCAGAAAGTTCCACATTAATTACGGACTGGTAAGTGTTCTGACGTTTATAAAATATTTCCCTAAAAAAAACTTTACATAATTAGAATACACAAGTGAAAACAGACAAACAACAACAACCCTTTATAAAAAAAACAAGTGTGTTTGCTGTGGATGTGATAAAGGAGTGAGCTGATCCTCCCGAACATAGGCCTTCACTTTCGCTTCTCTGCAAAGCAATACTGGTTAGCAAGTCACATAGTTTTTTTTTAATTACTACAAGCCACCTGATAACTTAGTGAGTCTGGTTACTTACAGACTTGGCAGGCTAGGTATATAAAATAAATTGATTTCTCAACTCAATAGTCTATATCATGTTAATCCTGAATCGTTTAAATTTCCCACATAGTGTTAGTCTTACAAATCATGGTTGTATTACCTTATTTAATGACAACACTCTGGATTCTCTAAAAATATCACAGATATATTTGCCATTGTTTGAATATATTGAACTAAGTTCTTATTTACATAAGGTCTTTGGTTACTTAAAACACTGATGGAATTCAAAATAGAAACTCATAAGAAGACAGATGGATCTTATTTATTCAGTCCCTCTGAGTATGCTTTCAGTTATGTTTATTCTTCATCCTGGCCTCTTGTTTTTAATACTTTTGTTAATGATTTGAAAACTATAATGCTTCCAAATGGGAACCTGATTTTTATCCAGTGAAATATAAATCTACTTTAATATTTTCCTGTTAATTATGTAAACATCTCCATCAAAATAGGACAGAAACTAGAAGACACCATGGAGGTATTGTTTATTTATGGATGGACCCCAAATCATAGCTTGGAACTACACAGTGTATTTTACCCACAGAAGAAAAACCTAAGTACCCAAATTTGTCCCTAAATTTCCTGTTTTCTTTCTAGGACAAATTATACTCAGCTGCACAAAGTAATTGACAGCAGAATTCTACTCAAAAGAAATGTGTCCAGAATTAGGAAACCCTCTTGGGAGAAGAACAATTAATGGCCAGAAAAGCAGTGTACATTCAAGAGTCATGCAGCTAAAGGAACTTCAATATAAAAATGTCATCTCCAAGAATAATGGCACCTAATTCTACAGTTAAAGCAAGGGAATATGGAAGGTTATTGCTGAGAGGGTGATAGCCAGATGTTCTCCATCTCTAGATGGAAGAAATAATGTCTGGAGTTAGACAGAAGACAGATCAGCCACACACAGGAGGTTATTAAGCCTTAGGAAGGTTAAGATGTTAGGATGTGAACAGTATTTTAAAGAGTAATTAAATTTCACCTATCCAAAGACTTTAAATTGGAAGAAGGGCAGGCTCCATCACCACAGTAACTCTGTGTGTCTACCTTGGAACCTTTCTCCTTTGATGGAGTGCTTACTTTGCTAGTAAAGGCAATAAACAAAAATAGCAATGGAAATAATTTTCTTTGCCATAAAATAGTACCCCCACTTCATTTTTCTAGCTGTCTTGGGTGTACATTGAGAGATAATGTGCATGATGGCCTTAATGCTTTGCTGATAATGATGTAAGCTGGAGTCAGACAGCAGTGAAGTTAAACTCTGTTTTTCCTGTACCACTGTAGAGCTTGGGTGGTTGGGTGGATATATGATCTTGAAGAATCCCTCTAAAGATTACCAGCTACTGTGTCTGCAATGAGTGTAGGACAGAGCCTGAAGAGAAAGAAGTTACTATCACAAGGTTTATCATATGTTTCCCTACAGGACTCCATTCCATTAAGGCAATACCTTGTATAGCAAAGCCTAAAGCTTTGTGGTTGGAATATCACAGCAATGCCTTAAACTCATAATAAATAATTGTCATTGTTATATAAAAACCTTAGTTAAGCTGCATGCCACTGAATGTTTGCCAACATGCTTATGACACCAGAATTTGCGGAAAGAAACTCATATTCACATAGGGAAATGGCTCTAATAAAAAGAAATAATTTCATGTTACTTAAGAAGAACAACAAAATCTTCAATAAGTAAATATCTCATGATAACAGCTAAACCCTGGGTGCTGATAAAAAAAATCTAAAGCCTTCATTGCTACAGTTCCCTAAAGGGTAACATGAGAAAATGTAATAAACTGAACACAAAGTCATCAGACACATTCCAGGGCTTTGCTCTCTTTCCTGTGGGGCTGAAGTCAAGCAAATGTGATTCTCATACAGTAGATAACTGCCAGAAGAGTCTCTAAAACACTCCAGGAATAAAGAAGGATATGCTGGTGTATCCAAACATGTTTTAGTGAACAAACTAAGACAAAACAAAAAAACCATTAAAAACCCTACAACGCACGTATGCTCACTGAACATCATGCCAATAAAAGAGGATGTTTTGTAAGCACTAAACATGTCCACAAATAGGTTATCTAACTCAGAAATCTTGTAGATAATTAAAGACTTGTTCTTCAAGGGAGTTTATGACAGTCTTACTCATATTCAAAGAATTACAGAGTTTGCTGATAAAAACTCAAATGCTGCTTGATGTCAGTTACTTAAGGTAATTTTGGGGGAATATTTCTGTCTAATATTAAAATGAAACAGCAATCTCTGTAAGGTTAAGGCCAATCTGGTTTACAAAGCCAGTTCCAGGACAGCCAGGACTATTACACAGAGAAACCCTGCCTCAAAACAGAAACAGAAACAAAAACAGAAAAACAAAAAAAAAACCTAAGACAAAACAACAACCAAAATCCCCAAACATCAATAAACAAGAACAACAACAAAACCAACAAAATCAGCAAGCATTAATATTAATAGGAGTGGACTCCTCTTAATCCATGTTAATTCTATTAATCCATTAAGCCATACCAAACACTACTTCCCACACCCCTGAGTCCTCCTTTGTACACTGTGCATTGTTTTCCTTTGATGATTAAATTACTGGCCCCAAACTTATAATTGTCTTGCTAGACTTTTGCCTAAAGAAGGCTGAAGTGAGGAGCCAAAATATACTTCCAGAACTAAACTCTAGTGGGAAACTCTTCACACTGACCAAGCATAGGCAGAATACGGCTTAACTCAGCAGGGTAAGTGGAAGAACCACTGAGTTCCTCTGTATTGAAGGACGATGAGCCGACATTCATGGCAAGAAGACACATAAGGAGGATACTGGCAAATAGTAGGCATACTTTCTTCCCCAGTGAAATCATTTGCAGACCAAGGATCTCAAGAGGTAGAAACATGTTTGAAACTCAAAACTAGAAGCATTAATGGATCCTTCAGCTCATTTAAATTGAAATATAATATTTCTTTTATTAATTTATTTTGTTTTAAAGTTTAGATTATGTAGGTAAGCTAAATCAAGAAAATAGATGGTATTATATTCTAGTGGTCATATCTTCTTTTCTTTCCACACCTACCTATTTCAGTTTCTTCCTTAGGGAAGACCCGGTCGTGCATAGAAGACTGGGTTCCCTGTCCCCTTGAGAGTGCTAATTTACATGCTGCAAATCTTACTCTAAGTACTCCTTGAGAGCCTCTGTTCTAGAGTGCATCCTCAGCATCAAGAGCAATGCTTGTTTTTTTTTTTTCTAAACTTAACTCTGATTATAACAACTGGCAAACACATTCTCATTTGCCTGGGAAGTACAGAAAGAATGGGTGAGCACTATGGCATCCGCCCTGCAATGTGGAAAGCCCTCAAACTGATTCTCCTCTGCCTATTTCTACATAACAATTGCAGATGACTGAAACTCCAAATGTTTAATTAAAACTATGGCTTATCTGGATAAACTGTGTTGCGAGAGCACAATGGGAAAAATAGAGGGCAACTGCCTTGACATCTAACTCTGTTCTGTACCAAATTCAAAGACTCGACAGTTTAGCAAAGGTATTTTATGCAAAGAATTGCTAATCATGAAATACAATGCTAGGTAGGACTTGTTCAGACTCCATTCTATGGCTGCAGGTAAAAGCCCGTTGTTTAAAATGGGTGATGCGAATTCCTATTGAATTAAGTCTAACAAATTCAAGAAAAAGACACGGGTAGTGATATGCTAATTGTTTTTGCATAATATGTTGATTTTAAACAAGTAATAAAACTGAGCACTGATAGTTTTCCAATATGATATATAACAAAATTTACTCCTCCTAATTTCCAATTTCAATTATTTAAGGTGAACAGAAATTTAAAGGAAACTGACAAAAAAGGTGTTTTCAAAATCTGTGCCATGTGTTTATACATATACTAACAAATTTTACACTTCATAGTACTAATTTATTTTAGATTTTGTGTTGTTTTGTAATGAGACTTTATGTTTTCTTCCCATAACATTCCACTAAGTTCAAGAAAACCAGTTACTTTTTTTTTGCTACATTTATATTTAATGGGCATTAAAACTTATAATTTGATTTTTACAGGGAGATTATAAGAAGCATGAGATCATTTCAAAATGAAATAATTCATTCTTCGGATATGTGCAAAACCCCATCACGGGCATTAGATAAAAGCTGCATTCCATTATTGTGTGGGAAATAAGATTCTGGTATATAATATATCTCACCACATTCCATGGCAAACACAGTTTATCCAGGAAATTGTGATAGCCCATCTTGTAAGATAGAACACATCTGTAACGGGGGTTGAATACTCTGGGTATCCACATCAACTGGCTGAGTCATTGTTTGATAAAGGCATGGGTCAACCATCTCAAAAATGCTCATACCATCTTCTTGTCACATGACAACTGCCTTGAATCCAACATGGTGTTTCCATATGTTCTGTGATAAAAAGACCAACTTTTCTTCCACTCATGCACAAACCAGTGTTTTACTTACAAAACAGTATAAAATTGCAATGGTTAGAAAAGACAGAATATTACAAAAGCATTATAAAATTATGTGTTTGGTAGATGTGAAATTACTCTGTCAAACCAACGTCGAAATCTCTAAACATTTTCTCTCAATTTCTGTCTTTATATCTTCATGAGTTGTGGTGATTTACAGAATAGCATTTGTTTGCAGAGTATATACTTTACTCAGATGTAGAGACTGTGTTCATATTATGTGAACATAACTTAGAAAATAATACATAGAAAGGCAGATATAGGAAAAGAAAACAGTAACTTTACAAAGGAAAAATGAGTGTTTTCTTTAGAAGGATAAACCTAGTTTAGCAAATATTTTTTTTTATTTCATATTTGTGAATGTGTGTGTTTGTGTGTGTGTGTGTGTGTGTGTGTGTGTGTGTGTACTCATGCGTGTGTGCAGTATTAATTATATACATTCTCTCATATGAGGACATGTACATGCCATGGACCACATTCAGAGCTCAGAGGGTAATCATGATTGGTCCTTGTCTTCTACTTTGTTTGTTTGAGGCAATGTCTTTTCATGTTTCCTGCTGTGCTACCTCTGCCAGGCTAGCCAGACCACAAGATTTCAGGAGACTGCTACATCATCATCAGCCATCTTGCTGTAGAATTGCTGAGATTACCGGCCTGTGCCAACATGTTTTGCTTCCACTTGTTTTCTAAGGGTATGGGCTTAGGTCATTGGGCTTGGGTACCAAGCCCATTTATCCCTGAGCCAATCTCCAACATGCAACAAGATTTTGAGAACATGAATCTAGTTTAAACTGTGATGTTGTTTTAGAACTAATAATGCTGATACATGGCTACAGGAAAATCTTTTATTTACACATAGTTTTAAAGTTTTTCTTTCATGTGCAAATATTTGTGTGAACCTAAGCCACATGTGTGTTCATGCCCAGGAAAGGGTATCAGATTCCCTGCAGCTGAAGTCACAGGTTGTGGTGGGTTTGGACTTGGGTACTAGCACAGAAGTAGACTGCTCTGTTCTATATGCCAGTGTCCTCTCTCCAGATCCCACTAAAATATTTTAGTGGTGCAAAAAGGAAATATTTGGGATGAAGCAGTTATTACTTGTAATCACTTAAGTCCCTCCTTTCCATCACTAAAAGTGACTCTCTGTAGCTATCTCCCGTCCTTAAGATGAAAACATGTAGAGCAAATCCTAGACTTAGTGCTTTGTGGCTTCTGTTTACATACCTGGTTCAAATGCATGCAAAATATACACAAAAACACGAGACACTTCCATGTGCATGTCTACTCTACTAAAGGGGACAATGAACTGATTTTTAACTTAATTGGAAGGGAACTAGGAAGTATCTATAATGTGAAAAATAATAAATATGGGAACGGTTGGAGAAAGACTCAAAAAAGCAAAGGATAACTTTCTTTTCAAGAGCATGTCATAATAAGCAATTCTAGAAATCACTGGCTAATTAAGCATTCTGGATGGTTGACTATTCATGGGTTGGATAGGTGAGGGTAAGTCTTAAATTGTCTTCTATCATCATCGAAAAGCTGGCTCTCATGCCAAGATAAGGCTTAAATGCTTTTGTTCTAAGCTAAATACAATCGCATAATCATAGATATAACCACATCTGTCTGACATTAAGCAGTTGGTTGCTAAAAATGGAAATTTTCTTTTCATCTGCTCCATAAAATTGTAGAGCAGTGGATGTCTTCAAAATGCCACTCCTCCCCCAAACTTCTAAGTCACCAAGTAGTTCTAAGAATGCCGTGCAATTTCCCATTTTTAACTGGCCATAAGTTATCTTTACAACCTCCTCATTTTCCGTTAAAAAAGAGCAGATAAAACTCAACTCCTTTTAATTAATTCATGTTACTTGAGTGCATTATAGTCTACACAGTATAACATAGCAATTGAATACCTCTTGCACCTGTATATTTCATAAGTTATCTATGCAAGCTGATTACTCAACGTACTTAATTATGACTTATCTATATATTATATGAGGACCTTGTAAAAATTATTTTCTTGGTATGGAGTTTATAATATTTGCATTTGTTTCACCAACCGTCATAAGTACCAATTATTTTATATTTGACCTGTTCATAAATGTTAAACTTAAAGACTCAGTAAATAAAGCAATATTCCATATGCTGTAATAGGTAGTCTAGAATAATGTGATGATCAACAGTATGTCCCCTGTAGTCTTAACATTTCCTTTTTCTCTACACAAATGTCTTAGCTGGTCATAGAAAACCACAAATAACTGTTCCTTGGAGGATGCAATCAGCAGGAAAATAACTTTGGCTTAAGCATCAAGTAATTTGTGTAAAGTCCATGGAGATATTATTGACCCCAAGAATCATAAGATAAACGATGAACTATTATTCACATTTAGGTACCCAAATCACAAAATGATGTAAGGCCAAAGCCCCGAGCTCGGAGACTTAGTACATCAGGTAACATCCCCATGCAGTGCATTAATTCTGTGTACTCCAAAAACAATGACTCCAATATTCACTTGCAAAAATTAGATAGAAGTGGCTAGAGGCATGTAGGCCTCGTCTTTGCAGCCCTGGAGGTTTGTTTGGGTATGTCTTGATAACATATCGGGCATGTCAGTTGTTATGGAAGCAGTGATAAGAGCAAGGTTTGAGGCCCACACAGGGTGGTAGTGAGCACCCTCACACTGCTGTTTTTACCGACTCTGCTTTGAGGTTCCTAAGACAGGGCTGGAAGCAATTTGCTGTAGACTAGCATTGTCCAGGGATGTGAGAGATAAATACAGCAAACATAAACTAATGTAATTGACTCTGTATTAGGGCAAAGCCTCAATATAAAAGAGAGAGGGGAGTGGTTTCGTCCGACGTAGAGGTGGCCTGTCTTGCAAACAACTTTGCTTTTGAATCCTTGTACCATGTTTTGTTTGCTGAATGGAATTTACAGCATTGCTGAGAGCACTGTGGTCTTCACAAGTGAGTGAGGCCCGCTGGATATTTAGTTTCTGAAGATATTTTATGAGTGGGTTTAGAAAAATGGAAAAGGTTTGTCAAGATGCCCGTTTGAGAAAGCTCCCTTCGCGAGCATACGTCTCAGCATTAGCTGACAAAACGATAGGTTTTTTTTTAGTTTGTTATGACAGAGAAAGGTAGGGGCAGAAAAGCATCCCCTTGAGAGGGAAAGAAGACTGTTTACTCACGAGACACTTGTTTGTCAATTGTTGGCAATAATAAGCATGCTGCCAATTAGAGAAATATCATTTATCTACATGTGTAGAAATGAAAGTGTTTCCTACACTTGTGCTGAATGATTTTACTTAACAAATTCTATAAGAACATGAACTTGTTTACATACAATTACTCCAGGACTTCTTAGAAAAAAATCCTGAAATAATAAAAAAAAATTACCTCACCTAATATAATAAATTCCACCAGAACATATTACTTACATAAGCTAACAGCATGGGAAAAGATAAAAGAAAAATTTGTGATTATGGAGCCAGTTAGGTAAATACTTAAATGCAGTGTAATAATAGCAATATCCATGCATACTACTATCACTCGGATTGGGTACTGTGCTTATTACCTCATTACTATGCATACGTGAGCATGGCACACACACATGCACATACATACACACATACACACACAAGCACATATACATACAAGTCCACACATACAATCCACTAGCAACACCCCTATCACCCTGTCTTTTCTCTTTTGTGGGACTGGAAGTTACATGGGTATTTCCACACCAATAGCACAGCCTATGATTGATCGTTCCTTACGAGTTACCTTTGATGTTCAAATTCCATCTTTGTGTATTTTTACTTTTCTTGTTTTGATTTAAATTTATTGCCTGTGAGTAAACGTGCCAACTTCAACTTTTCAATCTTCCTACAGTAATGTTTAATTTGCTGCTTTGGGTCAGTGTTTTCTCATGAAGAATAAGGTGTAGAGTGTCCTTCTGGAACACTTCTTTTGCTCCATCTTCTTTGAGTTATAACCAGCCCCAGTTGTATAAGATTCTAGCTGAACAGACTCATCTCACAGGCTGCTGGATATTCCACTTGGCCCCAGGAAACGGTTTTCTGAGATTTCCCAGCTTCATGAAGCTCTTCGGCTTTGAATTAGATACTTATTGTTGCTAAAGAAACATATTACGAGCTACAACAGGACCCCTCCTTCTACATGTTCTAATGTGGCCCTAACTTTGCTCCAATCACAACTCAAAATAAGTAAGTCATACCCCCACAACTGCTTTGAGAGAAGGACAGGAAGAAGATAGAAACAGAATGAGATGTGGAAGAAAGAGCAAGTGAAATAGAAAGGGGGCATGTGGATTGTGAAAGCCAAATGCACAGCTGTTGAAATTTGCGATTGTGCACAATACAACTAAACAAGACACAGTGGATAAGGTTGATGGCCTGAGTTTGAGCACCAGGACACACAGAGCGGAAGGGGAGAACTGACAGAAGGAAGACGTCCTCTAACCTCCACACACGTGCTTTGCCCATCGCAAGCCACACTCACACACACACTGCACATGAGCATACACACACACACACACACACACACACACACACACACACACACACTGGTGATCTTTCTCCAGCTAAGACCCACTGCATACCCTACAACAATTTAAAGTGTTTACAACTGAAAGGAAGAAGAAAATTTACTAATGTAATTGTGTTAATTTTTCCCTATGACTGTTCCTAATGACAGAGGAAACAATAGTAATGGTTTACTGCAAAAATACAAACAATAATCAGCCTAAGATTGGGGAGATTGTTGTTCTTTTGTTTATTGTAGATCATGCTTGTGTGCACACGAGTCTAGGTGTGTGTCTGTGGTAGGGAGGGAGGCCTGTGCACATCTGTGTATCTCCATGTAGAGGTCAGAGGTCAGAACAGCCATCTTTCCTGATCACATCCTGAGGTGAGACAGAGCTCACGAAGATGGAGACTGCCAAGCTGGTTAGACACACCAGTAGCAAGCTCCAGAGGCATGCCTGTGGAGAACTTTTCAGAACTAAGAACACAGGTGTGTGCCTCTGTGCCATGATATTTTCATTTTAATATTTGTCCTGGGGGTCAAATTCAACGCATGTTTGTGTTGTAAGCATTTATCCACTGAGTCATCTTCGCAGCCACGTATTCTAGTGAACCTTGACAAATACTTGTAGCTAATGTGCTTATAAATTTGCCATAATACATAACAGTATGGATTATTCATATTAATTGTAAAATTTCTTTATATTCAGTACATAATTTTGTTAATTTTTATAAAAAAATTGGTTAAGGAGAAAACCTAAACTCTAAGTATTGAAATTGCACAGAGCTAGGATGAGGAAATTCTTATCAGTTAGAGCTATGCTTTATAATAGTGTAAGCACAGATTCCCTGGGCATCAAAGAACACAGAAATTACCATTTTTCCGGGCTTATAATCTTACTGGAGCATATTAAGACTTTTGATCTGAAACCTATAATGTATATTATCTGGTATCTGATGCAGGTTCAAAGGGGGGAAATACTAAAAGCTTCCTTTAGTACCCTGGCATCTTTCACATATCCCACATTCAGTCAAACTGAAGAGAATCATGACTTGGTACAGCTTCAGGATCTGCTCTGAGTGTTCTTGACTGACCTTTCAATGATGACAACAGAAATGGGATGGCGAGTGTCACAGTGTCACATCAAATCTGTGGAATATCATAAACATGTACCCCCCAATCCATTACCACCTGCATGCATGACCTCTGCAAGCCGATCCATTCTGATTACTAAAAGGACAGGGATGAGCAGTTTAAAATATCCTACAAATCGCTTCTTCTTCAAATATTTTGTGGTTTCTGGGGAATAATATGCATTTTTTTTTTTTAGAGATCTAAGAAAAAATTTGCAATATTCAAGTTGAAGTGAGATTACCTCAGAAGACAATTTAAAGTCTAAAAGGTCTTTATTTATAGAATGTACTTTTGAAGAACATCATTTTTGCATGTTCAGTAATCCTAGGATGCACACAAGTTAAAGTTAAAACTGAACATGAATAAAACCATCTACACATAGCATTTGATTCTGTGTATGCTGCTTTCAACTGTTTCTAAGTCATTACTTTTTACTGAAATATAAATGAAAGTGCTTTTAATTTAGAATGTTAGACTTGGAAACAGAGTCAGTTTGGGGAATGCAGGTGATCTTAGTATTGTCAGCCTGAGAAAAAGTAGGTTTTAAGTAAACATATTAACCTCTAACCGTGTCAGCAAACACACACGTCATATTGAGGTGGTAAGCGTAAGGAGTATTTATTCACACTATATACACATTTTGTAAAATTTAGCCCCAGATACTCTATAACTGATATTTAGGGACCCATCTTTGTTAGTGGATTTTAAATAAAGACTATGATGGCCATTTGAATTGGATTTTTAATTGGCCAGGCATTTCCAAAACTTGCTTAACCCTTCAGGATTTCACACCCAAGCTCACGTACAGCATTAGACGCTTAAAGGTGACTTTTCCTTGTGTAAGGGTGGGGCAGAGATTGTGGGAGGAGTCAACCAATGACTGGTCCAGCCATGCCACCAGAGTGAGCTCACTCCTGACACAGCCTGGAGCAGCAGGACCCTGGCGCTGGGTGGCCCAGAGACCTAGGACAGAACCAAATTGGAAAGGAAAAAATTCCAACACAATGATGTCCAATGCTATTCTGCTATACTAGTAGATTGGAGCCTACTCGAAACCCCACCAGAGAGCCTTCATACAGTAACTGATTTAAACAGATGTGAAGACCCACAGCCCAAGATTAGGCTGAGCTAGGGAAATCCTGCTGAAGAGAGAAAGAAAGGATTGTTCTTGCCAAAGGGGTCAAGGATATAAAAACAAACAAACAAAAACCCAACTGAACAAAACCCACTGAATCAACTAACCTGGGCTCACAGGAGCGCAGCTTCTGAACTGACAACCAGGGAACCTGCATGGGACTGACCTCGACCGTACACATATGTACGATAGCTGTGTAGCTTGGTCTACCCGTGGGACTTCTAACAGTGGGGGAGGGAGCTCTCCCTAATGCTTTGGCTGGCTGTGGAGAACCTACTCCTCATACTGGGTTGCTCTGTCCAGCGTTATACAAGGGTAGCTACTCCGCCCTATCACAATGTGAATTCCATGTTTTACTGATACCCATGGGAGGCCTGCCCCTTTCCAAACAGAAACAGAGGAGGAACGGGTTGTGGTGGTTGTGGCGGGGGAAGATGGAGGATAGACTGGGTGGGGGGGAGCAGTGGTTGGGATATAAAACAAATAGAGTTAATTACAGAAAAAGAAGAGGGGCATTGAATCTTCTGGATTATTCTCTACACCCTCACAGAGAACACTTGAGAGGAGCGAAAGCCCAGTAAGAATGGCAAGGACATGACCGCGGGCAGCTAAGGCTGGTGAGCACCAACGCGTTAGATGAAGGAAATAAAGGACATTACATTACAGGTCACGCATCTCCCACTGTCGGCTGTAACTGGTACCTCAAGGTGCACACGCTGTGGAGCTTCTAATAAAGCTGTGTGCTTTCAGACACACATTTTTTCTTCAGAAGCCTGAACCTGAGCCCAGATCATCAGCGATGGTCATTTGCTTTCTTCATACGGATGCTTTGGCCTCTGCATTCCTCCATGGGAAACCCACTCTACAACTGCACACACTTGGGTTCCCTCAAGTGACTGCTCCTTTTCAATCTGTGGTCCTACGCATCCCTTTTCTTTTTTCCTTTCTTTTGAAGATAACAAGATATGAACGTCTTACCTACAATGTGATAAGCCATCAAGGAAAATATACAAAAATGAACGACAAAGAAATCCTGATTTTGCCAAACAGTTTCTCATGCTGATAAGTCGTTCACCAAGTAAACACATGAAGGAGGGCCCCAGGGCTCCAGGTTACCAACAAACACTTCCTTTCAGAGTACTGTAGGTGCAGACCAAGTGCAATGTTGTCAGTACCTGAAAGCAATCTAGGCAAAGTCTACAGGGTCCTCAGCAGGGAAGGGAACGCCTCACTTTCTATTTCAAAGAGACTAATAGAAAGAATTAGAAAAATCACACACACACACACACACCGGATATTTCTTATGCATAAATGATGTTAAATTATATTAGGCCATGCTGACTCATCAAAACATTACAATGAGAGTTGTAGAGGATACTTTTGTTTGCCCTGTTTTCCCATGAATGAAGCTCAGGCAATGACTTAGTGGGACACACTGAATTTGTACATATGTGGTTGAATTTACTAGAAAACAAAGAAGAGTTGGCAATAAAACAATTACATTTATTGAAGTAAGTTGTACCAAGTGGAGCATAATTCTCACAACTGCCAAGCTCCGTTTCCCAAGCTATAAAGGAAAAGAAACGATGCCATTGAAGGAAGTACATTAAGAATAATCTACATTTGGGCTGGGGAATCTTGACTGGTTATTTCCAAACAGTCTGCATAGGGCTTGATTGCCATTCCATGGAAAGAGACATGAAATCAATTCTTAGAATCCTTTAATGTCTCCATCTCTTTAGTTATTTACCTGAAAGCTCTAAGTAAAAAGTGGCATAAAAATATTAGTGACAGCAATGCAATCATGTATACACTATACATAGCCAAACCAGGTCTTTTGGAAAGAGAACAAATTTGCTTCAGGCATTGAGCTATCTCTGAAGCCCGGACATGCAGATGGTAACACATTGAAAAGGTTTGAGGAGCTTGACTGGTGTGCTACCATCGATTGCAATGCCCTTCTCCGAGGAACGCAGGAATTAGATCCTGTCACAGATATTATCCCTAGAATGTGGGTTCAGGCTTGAGAATGCCATGGATCTCATAGGAGACAAAGTCTACAGTTATCTACTCCTCCATGCTGCTACCTAACCCCAGCCTACCCCTTTCCTCAAATCTATGCTTTAGCAAGAACACACACACACACACACACACACACACACACACACACACACACACACACAATTTTCAGAACAAATTATGGAAACCAAGAATTTCACTTGTATGAATTGTCTTTTTAAAACAGACTCAAGTAACTATGTTGCTATAGACAAATAAATTATGGTGTAGTTTTATTTACTTAAACCCTAAATGAAATTAAAAGAGAAATAAAAGAAGTAACACGATGTGTTAGTTATTATATACATGAAGAGAAAACGCAGAGGTAATGTGTGTGATGTCCTTATTTTCTGGTCAAAAGGAAACATTTTTCAAGCATCTGCTCCATCTGATCTATGTACCAGTTAATGCACAACAAAGCAGAGCTCCTTATTACACATATGCTTGAAAAGGAAAAAATAAAACTATATACTGCACGATGGTGAAGGCAACGATTCCCTGTTTCCCATCACTCTCATTTCATTTCATTACCCCCCCCAAGATGTGAATATTAAAATACACGTAATTAGTTAATGGATGGGTTAGCGACGAGTTCCTCAAATAATCTCATAGTTATATTGATTAATGATTCAATATGAGACTACTCTTAGTATTCCCTATGAAGTACTTTATCTCTTTGCCCACTGTAGCTAAGCAATCAATTCCATAACTTAATGAAAATGAAGTATACATATCTTCCAGTATTATGTTCATGAATTTAATACAACTCAAGCAAAATTTTATTTAACATTTCTTAGACTTATGGGAAAATAGTTGAAATCATTTTTTTCAATAAAAATTTTATTTTTTATGTATTTTTTTATTTTTTATTATTATGTAGAACATAAATCCAGGAATAGATTGTTTTCAAAGTGTGTTTCATGCAGTAAATGTGTAATATTAACATCTTTAATCTCAGAGCATAGCCTCATCCAGAGATGGAACAGAGGATAGTAGGATAGAAATATTGTATGGTTTTATTTTCACACATACTTGAAGACATTCATTTATTACCTGAGTGGCTCCATACACTACTTAATAGCTATGAGTATAATTTCAAAATGCAATTAAAATGTTCTGCATTGCTAACAATAGTAAGTAAGAATAAGAATTAGGTACAAATGCTAAATTGGAAATGACATAACTGTTCTATAATATATCTTACACTAATGGACAGAATAAGCACTAAACATTTTTCTCATTATCTACAAAATTTCTAATACTTCAGTATCTGAAACATTAAAGATCATTAGTTTATTACTGAAATAGAAGATGTCATATTCTAAATAGATGTTACTGAGCAACTTAAGTTTCTCACTGACACTGCATAATATATTTCTTTTCATATCCTTTCAAAGCAACCCATGCTAATTGTACAGCTGAAAGAAACTTTTGATCCTACATGACAGCAATACCTAAGGTACTGTATTCATATGAGTGCATTCAAGAGTCTTATGATGTAGTCACATTCATTCAGGATGATTTAAAAAATAAAGTGAGCAGAGTAAATTTTCCATGTGGAATCACAGTATGAATCTGGAAAGTGCTTCTGGAAAATGGAGATAGCATTATTGAAAAGTCTTCTTATTAGATACTCTAGGCCTTAGCCAAAGCTGGTTGCCTGACGTAGCTGTGAGCCTTTGTGTGTCTGTCCAGGTGCCTGCTGTGACTGTCTTCACTGCACATTTTGGAAGCTGCTCACCTGTACTTCTTGTTTACCTAGTATTGTGATCTTCCTTCTCATGTCTTTGGTGAGGTTGAAGATTAGACTGTCACAATTATTGTTCTCTCTTCCTAGGTAGAGATATTAGGTGCAAGACCTTTCCAGCTTAGGACAACTCTGTAGTGATCTGTTGTGTCTTCACCCTAGGACTGGGTATTCATTTCTTACCATTTGCTCTTGTTGCCTCACTGGCAATAGGTCTTACGTTTGCAATGTTCTTACTTTTCACTTTCCTAGAGCATACTTTATATTTACTGTCTTTGTACAATGTTTTGTATCAAGCCTAAATCTTTTCTTTAGACCAAAAGGGGGAACTGCAGTAAGCTACCCACCCTACCCACACCGGCTGCACTGAACATGCCCCCTGGGGCATGGGAACAGGTGTGGGTGTGACCTGGGGTGGGACTGAACCCCAGCACTCTTGCTTGGTCAGAGACAGAAAGCATCCGGAGGCATCCTTGAGATGGGAACCTGCTCGTGGTCATCTGTTTCTGGTGTAAGTGATTTCTGCCCGAATAAACAGCCTATCATTTTTTCCCAGATTCTTACTTTTACACCCTACAAGACTGCTGATAAAAGACAGCTAACATTATTAAGGTGTGCAAAAATAACCAAGATCTTTATGATCACTATAAATGTGAGTATAATTTTTCAGTAATTACTCAATTGCTGAAAAGTTTAGGCATGAAAATCTGTTGTGAGATTATTTTATATATCTTACATAAAATGCACAGCCCAGGGATCTGATCCATTGTCTTGGCTTTTATTTAGGTGAAAACATGAAGCCATATGAAACCAACAGTTTCCTAAATCTTGCTAAAATATATACGGACATAAAAAGTGCTTCCGTTGAAAATATAACGGGGAAAGGAACAACATCCCAATCAGGCGTCATATGTTACAAAATGAAACCATGAGTTCCGCCACCAGCACAGAGGTTTTCGAGTAATTGGCCAATGTGTCACACAGGGCACATTACCAATATTATGCGCTATTCTTCACAACTTGATAAGACCCTATTGCTGAACTGAATACATATTTATGTCATAGAACATGGAAATATATAGGTAGTGCTCAACTGGAAACTTCAGTCCTACCTCCTGAAAGTGCAGAAAGTGCAGGAAGGTACTATTCATTCTACAAGAGGAGACAAGGTCTCATCAGTCTCATCCAATTACAAACAGTGTGAGCTACAATAACAGCCTGTCTAAAAGACACGTCCATCAGAGCAATAGCGACAAGAACAGCATGGGCATACCAATAATAATATGATTGGATTTAAGTGTTCCCTCACAGGATGAAATTCATGCCTGCATCCATCACTGAACTAAGAAACTGTAGCTAACCATGCCATAGGTACTAGGGGAGAATTCACCATTCTCACGCTACTATTGGACATAGGATTAAACTGACTCCTATTATGCTATTGCTGTTATCTATAGACTAGCATACCACTCAATACTCATAAAAGTCTGTTCTGGAAGTAGGTGGCGACTATACAAAAACCCAGAACTGGACAACTTTCAGATAGTGAGTGGAAGACTTCTGAGAAATTGGCACTAGACGACTGTCCATATCACAACCCCTCGAGATCCAGTGATCTACGGAGAGGCCATAAAGACAGCCACAGCCAGAAGAAGACGGCGTCAGTGATATTCCCACAGCAGCATATTCCAGACACAGTAGAGAAGATGCGGTAGGAGCTCACAAAGACTGACACTATGCACAGCCTGTACAATTGCAAGCCAGTCAAAATCCAGACACAGAAATGGGAAAACACTCTCACCCCTACCAAATACACTATTCACAGTAGATTGCTTCCGGGGGTCAGTTAAGTGACATGGACAGTTCTGCTCAGAAGTAGCTGGCAAACCCAAAATGGAATACATTACTTTTTAAGGGAAAGAAAAAACATTAAGTTGGGCAGATATGGAGGGGGTTGAGTTTCTGATAGGTGTTAGGAGATTAGAAATGATACAATCAGAATTTATTATATGAACTTATCAAAGAATAAATAGAAACACGAAGTAATTACAAGGAAATAATTACATTGGACAGTGTGGTGCACACCTGGAATTATAGGTGAAGATATTTCTCTCAACATGGAGTATTGCCTACAGGGTAATATGGTAACACCCTACTGTAGATCTTAGGAAAAGCCATGCAGGTCACCATAAGCTTTAAATAATGATCTGGAAAATAAACATTAGGAGAAACTGTCAGTAGAGTATCAAATCTATTCAAGTGAATAGATAACATGTATTCGGCTTATAACATCTATTATGCTCAGCTACATAGGTGTTTTCAAACACATATTGAACTAAGTGACAACTGTTTCTGATTTTTAGCTTACAGACTCAACAGTAAAATGACTAGTAAGAATTATTTGCATGTTCATCTTTCAATCAATCCATTCTTAAAAGCAATGAGGTTGGGACCAAGTCTCTCCCCTAAAAATGATCTTGAACTCTGACATTCCTATAAAAGCAGATAAACCATGGCATTACAACATAATGTTGTGTTAATCTCGCTGGGAGCAAAACATTCATTTATGAACAATTGGTTAGAAAAGATCAATGTCTAAAATGGGGATTATGGTTTCAAAGAAATTAAAAGCCATGTTACTCAGGGAAAAAGTGGGGCACAGCCATTGAAACAGAGCTGGTGCACGTTCTCCTAAGAAGCACGTTCCATACTCTGACCTGGACAGGGTGAGGAAATGATAAATAGGACTGAGTCCACTCCTCAATGCCTCGACTTTTCTAATTCCAGGTCCCACCTGCGTGCTTCTGCGAGCTAACCTCAGCACCTTTCCCAGGATGTTTACTGAAGTCCGACTTTTGTACCTCTTGGCTCCGCAAACTTGTTCCTATCTGATAGGACGGTTAGTCTTCATCTTGCATTCATGTCAGGGTTCCTCAAATGTGTACATATGAGACAGCTAGATTCTATATTGCTCCAACTAGGTTCTTCTTCATAATCTGGCTTTGAGTCGTTTGATGAAAAAATCTTGTCTAAGAATGAAAGCTTCTTATGTAACTCAAGGCCAATTTAACAAATTACTTTTAATGAATTATCTTAATAATCTAAGATGTATCGATTTAATCTCTTGCATTCTATAATAGCAAACTTTTGCTACTGAGTAGAAAGAGTAATTTTCTGCTTTTGTTTGTACTGAGAAAGACTGACTTAAAAAGGACAAAAGGACACAGACAGACATGTCTGTGGAGAGGCCTGCGGAGTGAACATGACATTTGAAATCATAGTTCATAGTTCATAGTAGAACAGAAACAAAGATGGGATAGTTTTTACGGGACAAAGTACAGACACTGTATAACAGCAAACAAACCAACATTAAAGGGCGTCTAAAAATACTATTATGAAATACAGAAAACAGAAACCTTACCATACTGGACATTTTAATTGCACAATTATATAATACTAGATACATTCACAAGATGTATGCATTACTAGAGTTTCTTCGTCCCCACACTGAAACTGTGTGTATAAGCTTGCTGCACAAGAATTTCTCATTTTATTTTTTCCGAAGCACTTGGCATACCCATTCTATTCTACTCCGTGTTTCAAGGTATTTTCCCATTTGTGGTATCGTATTTGAAAGCTGTACTACATTTTTGTCTTTTAATATCTTCCTTGTTTCGCTTGGCATGATGTTTTTAAGGTCTTTTGAAGCAAGTGGCTCTCAGCCTGTGGGTTACAACCCCTTTGAGGGTCGAATAACCCTTTCACAGAGGACGCATGTCAGACTACCTGCAAATCTTCATTATAATTCAGAACAGTAGCAAAATTACAGTTGTGAAGTAGCAACAAAAATAATTTTATAGTTGGGCTCAACAGAAAATGAAGAACTGTATTAAAGTGTCAAAGCATTAAGAAGGTTGGGAAGCACTGACTTAAACCCAAACCAACCAAGGACAGCATGAACTTTCTTATATGACAACTCAACTCGTATGCCAGGAGTCAGCACTACCCAGACCAGCATAAGGAGAAAAAACACAGACAACAAGTTCAGAGAAGAGCAGTATGAAATTAATAAGGAAAAAGTTATAATCTGTGAGAAAAATAATAAAATAGAAGGGAAAGAAGTTTGGTAGGCAATTAAAAAAATTTTAATTTAACGTTTAACCTAGTCTAATAGATGTTTCAAGACTTAAAATGTAATATTAATATGCTCTATGTATCAATTAAATGATTTTAAAAAGCAAGTGATGTGCTTACTAATTTTATTCAGTATTTTGATATTACCATGGTAAAAAGTTTTATATTAAATCTTATTGCTGGTCATAGACAAAGATTGTGATGCTAAACATGTAAAAAAAATCATATGCAAATATACGCATGTGCAACAAAGAATTTCTTATTTATGGAGAGATCTGAAAAGCACATAGAATTATCAATGGCTGCCCAAATTAGCCGGCGTTTGGTATCTTGTTGGTATGATGACCAAAACCAAACCGGGTGAAAAGGGTTTGTTTCAGCTGACACATCCAGGTCACAACCCACCATCAAGGGAAAGTCAGAGAAGCGACTTAGGACAGAACCCTTAAGTAGGAACCTTGAAGGAATGCTGTCCTCTACATTTATCCCTCTGGTTTATATTACGTGTGCTTTCATATTAACCCTACACTATCTGTCTAGGTACGGCCCGCTCACATCGATCATTATACACGAGAATCTCACATAAACACGGACACAAGTCAACCTGACCTAGGCAGTTCCTCAATGGAGATTCTTTACTCTTGGCTTGATTATGTTACAATGACAACTAAAGCTTACTAGTGTAGCTGGTTAAATCAACCTCTTTTGAGATGAATGGACTTGAATATCACTGCAATCTTAAACTGTTTTTTATGTAGGGGTGCAGGAAAAGGAAAGCAGAACTGTATTTAAAATCAGAAAAAACACACAAGATGGCAGATTCCTAGGTGGCATTAAGTAAATTAGTCCTATTAGGCAGCAATGCCTCTGCTGTCAAGAGGAGCAAGGAGGGGGAGCTCATGCACCCCAGTTTGATAGCTGGAGAACCATCATAGGACCGACACAGACCTGAATGTGGGTGTTAGTTAGGAAGACTGAGCAGTCTATGGTGCTTCTAGGAATGGGCATCCCTAGTATACGAATGGACTTTAGGAGCCCATTCCACATAGAGGGATACTCCCTCAGCCTAGACACATGGGGGGAAGGCCTGGGCCTTGCCCCAAATGCTATGACAGACTTTGAAGACTCACCATGGAAGGCCTTACCCTCCCTGGGGAGCAGAAAGGGGAAAGGCTGGGGTTTGGTGCGGGGTAAGGGAGAATGGGAGGGAGAGGGAACGGGAATTGACATATAAAACAACCTTGTCTCGAACTTAAATAAACAAAGGAGAATAAATAGCTGTTGAATCAAGTAAAAAAAAAAAAAAAAAAAAAAAAGAGAAGGGAAAGGAAAAAAAAAATACTAAGAAAACATAAACTGACCCCTACAAGGAATGGTCTTCAAGACAACTCTATGGATAAAGGCACCTACAGCCTGATGACCTAGAAGGGGCAAGTCTGGAATCGGTGCTGAAAAAGCTTTCCCCTGACTTCAGCATGTGTGCTGTGGCTTGCGTGAGTCCTCACTGAAACACACACACACACACACACACACACACACACACACACACACACACACACCTCACAAATAATCATATAATACACAAATATAATTGAAAAATAAAATATCAAAATGGGAGGGGAGGTAAGGAAATAACGCACTTGGAATTTTATGTGAGGAACTAATGTGACCATAAGGAAAATAAACCAGCAACTCCAAGCTCATCGAACTAGAGTCTGTGCAATTAAGCCACGTGGCAGACGACCATCCACGTTTCAAAAAACATTGCAAGCACATGGAACAGACTAAATGTGGTTATCATGTTAAATGGGGTGTTTCATAATTAATTCTAAATGGCAGGGGTTAAGCTTTATATTTTCTGGCATTTTGTGAGACATCCTGCCAATAGGAACTTAAAAACAAACAAACAAACAAACAAACACAAACCAAAAAGCCTCACACTCCACAAGGAGAAGGTCACCGGCTTCCTTTACAGCTTCTGGACCTGGGTTTGCAGGTCCTCAGACCCAAGATGAAGCCTGCCGGCCAGGCTTCACTAACAAGGAGGCTATGCACCAAAGCACTCAGGTGTTCTTGGCGCCACACAGGGCGTCCTGGGGCGTGGAAACCTTTGCACTGAGGACGTTCTTGTTGTCTACCAACACTCTGCTTTAAAACTGAGACTCAATCTGGCTCAGACACACAGAGAAAAGACACCTCTGCAAGTATCGTAAGCCCCTTTATTAAATGTGAGTGAGCAGGGAACTGAGAGGATGAGAACTTTACTGTTATTATTAGTAGTAGCAGCAGCAGTAAAAGAATTTTATTGTAAATTAGTTTCAAAGTACTCACTATTTATTATTGGGTTATAAGATTCATTTTTAATTACGACAAATTGATGACTTAGGTATTCTAAGGGACTGTCTTTCTATTCCTCTCCCTGCCTTCCTGCCCTCTCTGGCTTTGAGTTGGCTTTCACTATGCATGCCTGGCTAGCTTAACTCCACTATGAGCCCTGGCTGACCATTCCCTTGAGTGCAATGATTAAACGTATGCACTATCAAGCCTCAGATTTACTACCAGTTTTCTGAATAGGAGAAATGATATTGTATTTCTTTATGCACTAGCATATGAATAGCTTATGGCGCCTTAACTTTGGGGATCTTCAGTGTTTCCTACTTGATGCATGTTTTAAGTTTGATTCTTTGTATAGCATGAAAGTAGTTCCCTTTTTGTGTAACACAATGTTCATTAATTTATTCATTTTATTTGAGAATGTATCTTGATCCCTGGATGGCCTAGGACACTGTATAGACTAACCTTACCTCAAACCTGGGGCAATCCTTCTGTGTAGACCTCCCTGGTGTTGGGATGATACCCATGTGCCACCTTTACCAGATCAGTACAAACTTTAACAAAAGCATACACACGTTTAGAAACTGTCAGCTAACTGTGAGTCAGAACTGGAGACTGAGAAGAAAACCAAGTCTCCCAGTTAGCCTGGAAACATCAGGAGCAGATACACTTCCATTTTCCTCCTTTGCCATCTCTATACTTTCTGAGTCCTCATAAAGTATCAACTGTTTTAGTCTTAATAAAAATCCTATGAAGTCGCAGTGGGAACCAACAATCAATTTTCCAAGATATATAAGAGCATCCTTCTATAAATAAGACAGAATTTTCTTCAAGATTGTAACATAAATGCATGTGTATATGAATAGTCTTTCAAGGCAAAATAAAAATTGTGTTAATAGTTAAAATAATTAAATATAATAATTAAAAAACATGTAAGTACAGTACTGGGGCCTTTTGTGACTAACACAAACACATGCACACAAACGCACACAGACACGCGCGCACACACACACAGGCATGCACACACGCACACATGCATGTTTCAGCTACTGATCATTGACATTCAGATGGGCACGATAGCAACAGGTCTGGAAATGCCTTAGCAGCACAATGGAGGGTGGAGATAGGACCGTGTCTGAGTGACAGCAGAGTGGTGTGCACGAGGCTACCACACTATGAGCATGAAGCAAAGATGGAGGTATTAAATTCACTTCACAGTCAAAGGTGAGTCTCAAAGACAAATGGAATCCAAATTAAAGTGAGCCATTCCTATTAAATATCCCCAACCCCAAAGGGAAATGCAGCATTATCACGCAGTACAAATCTCTTTCATGAGAATATCTTGGGAAAAGTATTTAATATCGAGTTAGAAGTATGAAAATATTAGTTCCCATGTTTACTTAGTATAAAATTTATAATCTTTCCGTGTCTGGAAATGAGCAAAACCAGAGTTTCTACTTGCAATAGTATAATGACTGCATCTCATAGACAATAGTCACAGCCATGTTTATGAACCAATTAATAATGTGACTTGCCTGAGTTAGAACTTAAGCTCTTACTGTCTGTCTAGATTACTTCTCTTCTTGTTGAAAGATGATCCTTTCTAAGAGGCAATTTATAGATTACAACAAATGCAGAGTTCTAAATATCTAATATTTTCAAAATGAAGGAATACTTAATGCATGAAATTGAAAACTTTCATTGGAAAAGTGATTTTCTACAACCCTGAGCATAGGTCCACTGTGCAGAATTACCTCTATCTCTCCTTCCATTCTGAAGGTTTGATTTGTCTTCGCTGCAGGAATGCCAGTAGATGAAATCATTCATCGGAACTCTCAAAATCAATCATACCTCAACACGAAAAAGCAGGCACTGCTAAAGAACAGATGATAAAGACCAGCTGTCACCAGGATAACATTTGGGGTCACTTGGGAGAAGGGCTTACAGGTATGTCTGTCGGGTAATATCTTTATTAGGTTAATTGAGTTGGGGAAAAAAACCCACCTATTTTAAGTGGCACCATTGCATGGGCTGGGGTCCTAGACTGTAAAAATAGGGAAAGTAGGACTTGAAGACAGTGTACAAGTGTAGTTCGTTATGTGCGCAATATTACAGTTTAACTTCTCTTTCTGCATACTACGCCCCTTACTTCTGTACCTGAAGACATTGTCCCATTAACTGGCTTGCAGACACATCGTCAGCTTGTCAGTGGATATTCCAGGGAAAGCCTCAGAAGACGGTGAGTTCACAACACCCCTTTTATTACTGTCTTCCTGTTACCACAGTAGTCTGCCTAGCGAATTAGTGGCATTTGTGGCTCAACTCTTCAGGATATTGCCAGCTGTAAGCCACCTTGGCCAATATTTTTCTAAACAAAATACACGAAAATGCACTTTTCTAAATTATAACTGGCCTAGAGAAAATCAATACAATTAAGTGGCTGTCAAAAAAAGATACTGAAAGTTAAAGTCAAAGAAAATAGAAAAAATGAATCTTGCAGGCACAACACAGCTAAAAATCAATGGAACCTGTAGCATATATCAACAGATAAAGGCAATAAACAACCTGGCCAGCAGCACAGCCCATCAGTATCTCTTCGGGTGATAGTAAACTAAAGAAAATTTAGACCTTTTCTGCAATTCCCAATATCAGATCATAGGTGGACTATCTCTTGCCTATGAAATACATTTACAATGGATTGCTTTCTTTAAAATCCCCAGAGGAAGCATTGAAATTGCCATGATAAATAACCAAGTATCAATTTTTCATCGATTTCTCAGGCGTGTTTTAGCAGTGTAGGAAACACATGAAGATGGATGGTGTGGGCTCTCTGACTCACATAATGTAATGAAGTCTTATTTAATATCATAGGACATCCAAATTGATTTCTCTATATTATTGCCTCCAGTTTTTATTGATGGCTCTCCCCATCGCTTCCTCAATCAGCCTGACAAGTATTCAGAAACCTGTACACAAAATCCCCTGGTCTTTCTATTAAATTGCACAGCAGCAGAAAATTC
This sequence comes from Cricetiscus sungorus, assembly GCA_030556225.1. Taxonomy (NCBI): domain Eukaryota; kingdom Metazoa; phylum Chordata; class Mammalia; order Rodentia; family Cricetidae; genus Cricetiscus; species Cricetiscus sungorus. Next base: position 55,133,521 of record JANBXA010000741.1, on the reverse strand, counting down.
ATTTATTTCCAAACCAAAAAAAAGCTCTAATTTTCAAAATATCCTATATGTATTCATAAAACATGTAACTTGAAAACAACCATTGGAATGTCTGTAACTAAATTACCTTTAGTTTTATGAAAATCTTGGTTTCTGGAATTACAATATTGCCACACAGTCTCAGAACTCGGTTTCAATTGTGGGACCAAGGAAAATAGCTATTGTGATGATCTGGCTACTCAAAAATTTGATATTTAACATACTGTATAATATGTAATTGATGTTGCTTCTTTAAAAATAAAAACACAGAAGCAAGTTTATGGTAAAAGTTATGCAGAAAAATGACAGCCTATCATACATGCGTTTTTCCTAACTCAAAGCCAGTGTGTCTCTTCCCCCTCCTCCTTCCCCTTCTCCCCCACCCCCGTCATCAGTTCCCTTCATCATAGCACTGACCTGACACTGAGCCACATCTGTAAACCTTAGCATCTGTCAATGGAATTTGGCCAGCTGCTTCCCAATGACTTTCTATTCTGCGTCCCCTCCTATCCAAACAAGCATTTCCAGCACATCCCTTACTTGTCACAACACTGACTGAAATTCTGACCGAACCCCTGTTGCCTACACTGAAGCTCACAGACAGCAAACACACATGTGTAACAAATGCTTCCAGGTACTGATCTGCTCAGATCCTGATGTCATAAAGTAGGGTCTGGAGCTCTGGGAAAGGACTAGATGACTTGCCTTCAGTTCCAAGTTTCTAAACTGTGACCACAGTGGACCCCACCAGCATCTTTGCTGTCACTTAAAATGTCTTGCTTTTTAGATCTGTACCTCTAGGTCAGCAGCAAGACCCTCTCCAATTTTATTCACCTCCCATTTCAGTCACATTTTCTATTCCATTAGGAACTGCACTTCCTGACCACGCCCCTCTAACTACGGTCAGATTATCTGATGCTTTCTTTCGCTGAATATATCACCTTCTTAGTTTATTAGAGCAATCACAGCTAAGTCCCCAAAGTTGGATAGCTCAAACAATTGAAACACATTATTTCTAATCACGGGAGCACAAAACTTAAATGTGTCAGCGGGTTTGGCTCCTAAGGAAGGCAAGCACCTGTGCCTTGCCTCTCAGGCTCTTACAAAAACACCTTCACCGTATCTCTTTATATCCTTGCATGCCTCAGCATCTGTGTTACCCCTCTCTGTAAAGATGCACGATACATCTGCATCTCGGTCCTACTGAATTAAGGGCTACTTTACTGATCTAATTTTAACATGAATTTTCTGCACATACCCTATAGGCAGATAAGGTTGTATCTTAACATGCTGGCATTCTGTGTTTGGGGCATGCTGATTTCATATAAAGTTTAAAGACTCTTCAGTTCAATACTTAATAGTTTCAATACTCTCTGTTTCGGCATATACTTCCTACTCATGTAAGAGTCAGTCAGTCATATGATATTTGCTCCAAGATACTTCTTCTTGTCTGCCATCTAGGGTAAGTGTCATTGCTTTCCTCTTAATGCCAGTGCTGCAGCCACAAATCACATATTTGACCTTTTATGATGGTGATCTGTGTGGACGTCTGTTTGTGGGAACTGTCAGCTCCACTACCCTCTCCTACCCATGATGCTTAGCGCATGAAATTATGCAGAATGAATAACTCTGGGAAAACTTTTGAATTGCTAAATACCCATCCATCTTACTAACAGCTTTGGTAAAGCAACAAACAAGGTGCTGAGGTAAAAGAAATGTCAAACTATTTAGAAAGAACATAAAGCCGCCGGACTTGGAGGTTCCTGGCTAAGTACGCCTTTAGTGATAGAATCCCGGTAGTGTGCATAAAGCCATGAAGAGTGTTCTGTCTCTTCCAGTTTCGACACCTATGTGTCTAGATAACAAGATGACCTTTGGAGATAATCCAGGTTGAAACCAACATGCGCCAGCAAGAGGATGGTATAATTCTAAAATAAATGCTCACTCTTCTCAGCATGTCTAGATATAGATTCGGTAGCAAATTTTCCACTCTCTCAGGACTGACCACAGTTAGTCACACCAGTTGCCCATAAATCAGCTTAACAGTGCCTATCACTCCATGCCCTACTGGTTATCATTTTCTTCTGATGGATTTAAACTTCTCCGTTCACATTTACTGACACACAGCACAGTAGACCGAATCAAGAATTTATCTACACCTAAAAGGACATGTTCTCACAGCTCCATTTAGCAAAGGGAGGCTGCATGATGCATTTCTAAAATATTCTAATTAACATCCATGCAAACACTACCCACTCCATCTCCATGCTATCAAACAACGAGCACAGAATGTGTGACTTTCTTTCTTCACTATGGGAAAAATGTAGGCATATATGCTCACTAATCAGCATGAAAATGGAAGCATAACTTTGCAGGAAAGTACAGGTCTTTACCAGTTATTTATTTGAACACAGCAAGGGGAAAGAGAAGGTAAACATGCAGATGTCCTTCTTCCTCTGGCTAATAGGTAGAGGAGGAGTCCAGGTGTTCGCCTTTTTCTCACATGTTAAGCAGTTCAGAATCCTTCCAGGTGTATAGAGCTTCACCATGAGCTTTGTTTGACATTGTATCTGATGTGTGGGACATCAAGGATACATATGGTGATATTACTAGGTCAGAATGGTGGCAGCTATGTGGGAGAACTTCCTGAAGGTGGTAGATAAGCATGAAGGATTTGGTGATGACAGAGGACAGATGGTCAGGAAATCTATAGAACAGGCCCTGAGCTCTGCTGGTAAGAGTATTATCTGTTTCCTTACAGTTGTCTGTAACTGTCACCAGACACACTAGTGCTAGTCATAAGCAAAAATGTCAGACTGTCTACCCGACACTTGCTAATTCAGTTAGAATCATGTAGTATAAGTATACTTCAAAATTACGGCTTGTTTAAGAGCTATAGTGTACTTAAAACACACTTCAAATTTCTGCTATAACTATAGCCACATATACATAGCACTGTATGTAAGAACAATGGCTGTAAATATTCAATTCTGCATTGTTATCAGATTAACGAAGAAGATGGTGATTTACCCCTGGAATAGAAGGCTCTGTATGAGCAAACAAGAGCAAGGCTTTCCACGGACTCACCAGGAGAGCTCTCCAACAGCTAATGCGAGAGAAAAAGTGACCAATGAGAGACTGAGGTGTGCTTGCCATTTGCATGAAATCCAAAGACAATGGGAAAGCCCAGAGTACAGGTAGACCTCCATATGCGTGTCTATAATGACACCTGAGGCATACTTAAACAGAACAGTTATCTTTTTGGAAGTAGTAGCTGTAGTTACTATAGGAACCAGGAAATTATGAAGGCTGTAGGACAGATATTTCTTTTATAAGTCTTAGTATTTATTTTAAAGTTTGAGCCACACAAATTAATAAAGTATGAAATTTAATTTACATATTAACAGAACTATACCGAGCTGTATCAATATTATCCACTCTGTTCTATGAGCCGTCTACAGTTAAAAAAAATATTTAACAAATTGTTAGGTTTTTATAGAAATAATCCTATCTTCTACAATGAGTCCTCCTGGGAAATTAAGTCTTAGAACTGACATAGTACTGTAGCTTTAGCTCTTAGTTCAAACAATTTACTTAAACCACTCCTCTCTTCAGAACAATCCTGTCAATCTGTCTACACAATCAAGTAGGCTTTATTCTCCCCTAATCATTTCAATGGTGAACTAATGCCACATGAATGCTGGATTGCTGGTGGCCTCCATCATTTGGAGAACCCTAAAGCAATTATTACATGCTATTAATAACACCACAGGGCCTTAGATAAATTATGATCTTCCGTTACTAATATCCAAATAACAACCATTTTTACAAAGACTACATTATCTCTGTCTAACCTTACCTAGACTGACTATCTTAAATATGCTTACCTATACCCTATACAAATAAAGTAGACATTTTAAATCAAAAGAGTATGTGAGTGTGAAATGGGAAAGGACATGAGTTACGCAATGCCTTGGCATGTATTAATGAATTAATGAAGGCTTTGTCTCATTTCTTATTTCAAACCCGTGAAGACCCTCGGCTAACTTTCCTTGTGTCTCTCTTTTTCATGGTGCTGAAGCACAATAGAGATATACCCAGAAGTACAGTCTCATTCGATGTTTAACATCTAGAAGAACCTTCTATTTCTATACTAAATCCCTTTCAAGCCAAAATACTCCATCCTATCTTCCCAACATGTCAGCCTTCTTAGGGAGGTGTCCAGACTCTCTTGTTCTATTTCATCTTCTCTGGATGGGTCAATACTTGCTCGCTCTTACTGCTCCCCTGCTCTAGAATGCATCATGGATTGATCTGAATGAACAGCGCAATGGGGGTCATTTCAGGGCTTTCCATGTAAGGGACTGTAGCTTAAAGAAATTTGGAACTCACATTTTCTTCATTTGAAAACGTAAGGTACCCGTATTTGCATTTAATCTCTGACTGGGAGAACCAAACAGACTCTGTCTATTTAGACTTTTAAGTATAACATATCCAGGCATAAAAACTGCCCTACCCTGTTTTTTTTCTTTGGAGAGAACATCTGACGTGAAAAAGTCAGACGTCATTTAGGGATTGACATTGACATAACTTTGCCACCAGCAACTAAAGCAATTACCAGAGCTGGTTTGGGCACAGCTGAAACACCTTGATAAGGCAGAAGTGAAAAACGACACATCATATGACCTGAATGGCTCCATCAGCACAACACTAAATCAGCATGTATGTCCCCAGCATCCCTCATTCTGTCCATAACAGAATAATCAAACAGAGGGATACTGTTGGCTCTGATTTCTGCTGACAGCCAGAAATAGAAATAAAGTGATGCATGCCTGTGTTGTCTTTTAAATATATTTTATCTCATATGGTTTCAACAGAGTATACCATAAACCTCTTTGGGGCAGCAAGGTTTGTAGTTAATAAGTGCCGGACAGGAAGAGTCTACTTTGATCGTCTTTGTTTGTTTGTTTGTTTCATTACAAAGAGTTAATACTGAATACACTTAGCAACAGCTAAATACAAAGCTAGGATTTAAAATTTGGTTCAATTACAGTTGAGAGGAACCCATTCATTTTAAGCAGGATATGAGAATTGTCGTAGGATTAAAAACTTTAAAAAAAAAGTGATCTAGAGACTCTTTGAGACAATTCTAACACACAACACACACACACACACACACACACACACACACACACAATTTATATGTATTTATTAAATAAAAGTAAATGAGATCTACCTCTCTACAATTCCCAGCCTAATGGCTTTCACCTTGGTTGACAAATGAGTGGTCAAAGTATTTCATTAGTTTTATTTTCTACCATTTACAAGGTTAGTGTTATCACTGATCTCTTATAACTTCCTGCTGCACACCATCAGAGCACACACCCTCCCCATTGTCCTCTGTAATTTATTATTTCAGCAAAGCCTGTCTTCTGACCTTAAACACTGTTCTGAGAAGAAATAAAAATGCAGACTTCGTTAACAAGTAGTTAATGACAAAGCACTCTAGCATATCCCAGTATTTTCGAGTTCATGTGGCAATCAAATTGCTACCATGTTTTAGTGGAATCAAAAATAGAAAAGTAAAAAGCCATATGTATGCCACTTGGAAAACATAAGCTGATACTCTGCCATATTCATTTCCAAATTATATTTGTGGATAATATTGGAAATCTGTACTTGTTTAAAACTATGTTGCTGGAATTTTAACATGCAAAATGCATTAGACATTTAAAGCAAATTCACTTTCCCTTGTGATAGAGTCACAAAAAAGGTATCTGAGATTGGAGAAACTAAGTAATGGTTAAGTCAAGCTGTAGTTCAGCAACAAGACAACTAGTAAATCCTCAAGAAACACAGATCTTTCCTCCAACCGATGTTCACATATTCTTTGCTCTGTGAGTTCAAGTTGAAGGGCCAGAACAACATGGTTTGTGATATAAACAACTGGACACAGTTTAAAGAAAAATGACCCAGAATTCAAACTCTTTCACTCTTCCTGTATTTTCTCTTTTGATGTAGAACGCGTCTTCCATCCGTGGGTATAATGACCTCAACAGTAGAATTCAATAGCTCTGGTGTGCCTGTACATTGATGATTTGACCTTTAAACGCCCCATGCATCCATGGTTTACTGCTGGCTCAAGGGTGATGTTTACTTTTTTTTTGTTGTTAGTAAAACATAGTTCTACACCAAATGTTTGCAATACTCTCATGTTATATAGACATGCTATTATTTTGAAGCTGAAATAATAGTAAGATCCATTTCCATGTGGTTATTTGTGGGAAGAGATATCTCAGAAGCCACAGAGACCTGCACTGCAGTAGAAGGGTGCTCACTGGGAGGAAGGAAGTGGTGGGACAAGGTTGACTTTCTCATGGATGCATAGATAAAGGCTGAAAAACTGAATGTTAAGCATCATTGAAAAGGGACTATAGTTTACAAAGACTTCTTAGATATTCTGTAAGAAGCTTAGGCAGAAAGAATTCTAAGTTCTAAACACAAAGTAAAGACAAATGTCCAGTGAGATGGAAAGGCCCAATACCCTGATGTATCATCATGCATGGAAATTATGAATCTGGCTATCATGCCGTACCTCATAAATATATGAAATCAGTACAATCAAATAACAAAGAATTAGAAAAGACTGAAGCCTGTAATTTGCCTCACATAAAAGATTTTTTGAGCTAATTTTTAAGCAAAGGATTAACACGAGACCATAAATTTACTTACTGTAATAAAATGTTATCATTTGGAATACTATTTTATTATCATGTACAGGAGAGGGTATGGTTACAGGTGGGTAGATCATACATATCTGATTTTGTATATATCAGCTACTAGGATGGGTGTAGTTGAGACAGGCAGTATTCCATTTTTATTTCCAATTCTAATATACGACATAAAAACAGGCAGACAGCACAGAAAAACCTATACAAGTTTTAGAGGGAGACTCTCGTTTTTAACATTTCTTCTTTTATGTTTTATTATATATCATAAAGCATACTTTAATTTGTTGCTATAGTCACATACTTGGCTATCTCAATAGCAGGTTTTTCTGACAGAGAGCAGAAAGTGAATATCCATGGTAAATTCCCTTGTGATGTTTCTAGAGTCTAACAAAATCCACGGGGGAGGCACAGATTCAGTATTTACATCCAAATGTCAGCTACAATGCATGGAGTGTTTCTCATGAGCTTATACATGACTGGTAAAGCAGGCTCACACATTGTCCACACTGTAAAATAAAACATCCAAGCAGCTACAGAAACACAAGCCTGGAGACCTGAGTTCTGTGCCACACTGATGCAAACACAATCAGGTGTGGTGGAGTGGCCTCTAGTCTTCATGCTGAAGAAGTGTAAGGTAGGACCTGGGCTTGGTACCAGCCTAGCCTGACTTGCAAGTTCCAGGTCCTAGGGAGAGGTGTGGTGTTAGAAAGAAGTGTAGATGGCTTTGGAATAACAATAAACCAGTGCCTGTTCTAAACACACACACACACACACACACACACACACACACACACACACACACACACACACACACACACACACACACACGCACACACAGTCCCCAACCGTACATCAAGTGAAATGTAGCCTGGCATTTTAAAATCTCTGTTGTACACCTTGTTCTTCTCTTCGAAACATATTTTACACACTTCCTTCATGGCATTATTAAATTAGCGATAGACTACATTAAACTGATTAATTACATTATCGTTAAGTCAGCTTACTGAGTTTCTCTATGAAGGACTGTAGATGAAATGTCCCTGTGTTGGCATAGATGAGCTACACTTACAGGAAAAGTGTGCCTTCTGGCCATGTCACCTAAACTTCACCCTGTCTGTTGAGAACCAATAGTGTAGTAAGTAATATGGTGACAAGGACATTGGCCTGAGGTTATTGAGCCTGAGTTATGTCTGAACTCCCAATTCACATTCTGACCAAAAGGAAATGTGGATTTCCTAGGTGAGATACCCAAGCCAATAGGATGATGGTCGGGCTTAAGGATAGCTGTGAAGAAGGGCAAAGCCTGGTTGCCGTGGGCTATGTGAGGGCCAGGGAGCACGTCGGAGGCAAAGAGCACAAATACTCTGTGGGAGCACTTGCATGGAGGTGGTAACTATGCACACCAGAAATATCCCCGAGGAGTAACACAGCCAAACAGCTCTTTAAAAAAGTTTACTGTAGTTAGTTCTTTTTCTAAGCTAGAACATACCTGCTAACCAAAAGTCTGGGGTCAAATTTTGAGGAATTTCATGTTTAGAGTTATGGAACTTATTAAACAGGCCAACATTTGCCACAGGATAAGTTATTCTTCAAGTATCACACACTGTGAGTTGCTTTGGCAAACAAAAAAATACAGCTGGCAGGACTGAATAAATCTGGCCTATCGTCTACTAATAAGGCTAAGAAATGTTGCAGGACAGACAACCATCTAATTGTGTCAATCCCAGTTGTCAAATACATATAATTATACAGCAAATGCTTTGAAGTTACACTCATGAGACCCATTTTGCAAGTGTTATGGCAGGCAATGGAGGATAGCCACTGAAACCCTTCACGCAGATGGTTGTAGAAAGACCCTTTGCTTTGCCAACGTATGGACCTAAGTTATAAGGTATGTCTAGGAGGGGGCGTGGGGTTTTCACCTTAACACTGGGGTTGAAGGAAATAGATTCATGAATGTGCTAGTGTTAGCATGCTGTGACAGTCAGTTAAAATGTATTTAGTAACAGCCTAGAAACAAAGCCAAGGTCAAAAATAATGGTGTTTGGTCTTCGATGAATAGCCAAGTCCTGCTTCTCAATTCTCCCTCCATCTAGAGAGTGTCTTCCCAAGCAACCAGTAACCACAAACTTGCCTTTTGAGCTTTCCAAGCATTGCTGGTCATTAAGTCCTGAGAAGTAATGTATCCAATGACTTATTTTACTAATGACACAGAGATTGCAAACTCACCAAGGGACACGCAGAACTTGATAAATTTACAGTAACATTTCATTCAAAAATCAAAATACAATTACAGTATTATTGTTTAAATAATTCCCCTACTGAATATTATTGCAGTTCTTTCACGTGTCCTCCCTTGAAATATTAAACAGCACTTGATCACAATGGACAACATCATCCTCACTCCACGACACAACTTCAATGTTTCATTAAGTTAGCAAGTATTTAATCAGAGATACATCTTATGGACACACATTCAATAAGTACCAGGTGACTGATATTTTTGGACATCAGTTTAAGATTTATGAAGTTAATGCTGTCTTCCAGATTCCTACCCAGAGTAAAGCATAGTGGTCAAGAGCATTGTGTTTGTCCCAGAGCATCTAACAGAATACTACAGCTCATGCCCTTTCAAGAGGTAGGTCTCATGTCAATATTGACTGTAGAAACCTAAGAAGGGGCTGTACTGGGTATCAGTTGCTTGCAATAAAGGCTTGTTTATGGCAGGCAAGCTGGCTGGGAGCTAGTAAGGCCAGGATTATTGGCTGTAAGAGTATCCATCCCAAAGGAAGACTTAACTGCATTCAAGTCTTTAATGGATCACCTGTTGATGACACTGCCAATTTAGTCTCATTTTGTGAACTCTAAGAGAGTGATATACTATTGGTGCTAATAATAACAAACCAGGCAACCACAACCTTTCCTCCCTGAAATAAAGAAAAGACCCACTTGCAAATAGGTTGCTGAACAGCTTTTAATAGGTAGGTATCTTTACTAATTGTGAATTGGCATATGGATCTAAATGCGCAAATTAGAGTGTGTCCGATTCATCTTCCTTTCATTAAAATAAAAACATTTTAATGTCTTGGGGCTTAGAGCGTTTCACACTCCTTTAATTCAGTAGGTTGAGATATGTGACACTATAGCTCCTTTTCATGTAAGAATGTTGAAATAAAGTTCCTGTCACCCCTCATCCTTGTTCTCTCTTAGATCTCACAGGACGTCTTTTCAACTTCTTCACTGAGCCAATTCCTGTCCCTACCACAGTATCACTGTCACATCCTCTGGGGAACTCAACTGAGAAAGATAGTTTCACACCACATGTGTGTGCATGCTCAGGCAATGTCTTGTGTGTTTCCTCAGTGGTGAGCTCATGCACAGAGTCACTTAGACCATCTCCTCCTGTGTTCTGTATGTCTGTCTTGTAGCTGTTCACCCTGTGTTTCTGAAGTGCTTTTCTCTACTGCACATGTAAGGAACCGCAGATGCTTCTGAGAACAAAACTTCACGTTCTGACGTGCTGTGGCTCACAGAGAGCGGACGCTTCAAAACAGTTCTGAGGTGATGGCGGATGGTTTGACATCATCTGGGGTTACTGTCCTGCTCTCTGGACTGCCATACCCTGGGTTGTCTTTCCATGACATGAAGAAGGCCCTTGGAACTCAAGGCGGTGGCAATGTTGCAGGAACTTGCTCAAGAACACGTAATTGAAATTTAGGACAGGTATTGGGAGCCACTCAGGAAGTCCAGCCTTAACCGAGGAGCCACCAACAACCAATGACTGCTATGGATAGGAAAGAGAGTGTTCTTCTGGTATGGTCCCTGGTAGACTAGTCCTGTTCCCGTGAGTGGCCCTATATTTGTATGTGTATGAGCAGCATAAGTAGACTGAGTGGGAGATTCACAGCCAGGAAAACAGAGGCCTGAGGATGGGAGCAAGACAATGTGGTGGTTGAAGTCTAGGGGGAGTTTGGAGGGGGAAAGTCAAAATGAATATAATCAAAATACATTGTGTTCATACATAAAGTTTCCAATGAATAAATTAAGAAATACATAAAATGGTGGTCGTGCAGGCAACACAAATAGAAAAGATCATGCCATGTGGCAGAACTCATTTAGAAAATACAAAACAGGAACAACACAAAATTCTCACAATCTCACAAATAAAGCCAGCAGTGGCAGATGAAGGGAGGCCACTTTCCTTTACACGAGAGAAAACTACTCTCCTTCTTACCGTTACCTAGATTTGGATTGGATCGTACTATATGTGATCACAGTGAAAACAAGAAGTTGTTTCGTAGTGTTTACTAGGTCAGGAATTTAAAATCCAGGGGTCAAGGCCACTTTCACTTACAAGATTTCTGGGACTCAGGAAAATCTTTGGTTTGTGACTGTATCGCCTTCCTCAATCACTTTCTATAATGTTCCCTCTGTCTCTGTCTTCCTGCCTCCCTGCCCCTTGGCATTTCTGTCTGTCTCCCTCCTCCCACCCCCCCTCTCTCTTTCTCTCATAGTCATTGGGCTTTTATAAGGACTCTTAGCATGAGTTTCAGGTCCTCTCTCTATCACAGGATGATAACATGTTTAAATTCTTTATCTTAATTATATTTGTGATCCCCAGTTTCCAGGGGAGGAGGTCACATTTCTGCTATCTAAAAGGTTGGGCCGTGAACCCATGAATGCGGTCTTGATAGAAACCAAAGGGGACTTCCTATCTGGACCACAGTCTCTCTCCTACTCAGTTCTACTGTGCTCAAATGGTTCCACAAAATAGAAACGTAGGTAAGAAAAGGGACAGTAATGGACACATGTAAACACGGGTAAATTTCTTATTTAAGTTACCAAAAAAAAACCCCACTGCTTTTTAAAAGATGATTTGAATATTGTGTCTAAATTATTTGACACTTCTGATGTTTTCAAAGAGGAGTTACATTATCATAAATTATTAAAAGAAATAAGCATGAATAATGTAAGGCAGGGTTCCACAGTTGAATTTACAGAGTTAAAGGTCAATAGACAGCAAAACCACGGCTTACTGTAGGGTCATAGTTCTCTTGCAAGGGGTCTATAGTGTGGTGGTGGCGTGACTGCTGGTACCTGTGGCTTCAGTGATGCAAGTTAGACAAGGTGATGTAAATGGAGAGGATTATTTAGTTTCTTTCTCAGTTTGAAAGCAAAAGAATATCACATTCAGATGAACACGGTCTTGTGAGGGCTTATTTCTATGTATTACATTATTTGTAACTTTTATCATTTTTGTTTTGGGTTTGTTTGTTTATTTCTTTATTTGGGGGCAGGGAAGCCTTGACTCCATAATCCTTCTTACTCAACCACCTGAGTCTAGGAATTGTAAAAGTGCCCCAGAATGCCGAGTCGACCACTGTACTTTCACAGGAATAGAATCTGCCCTATTTCAGATATTGCCATCATCATTCTCCGTATGGCAAGCATCACCTGAGATGTTTACTACTCTATGAAGCACTAGAATGGATACTTTATTTGCAGCTGGTCCCTGGGTTTAGATGGGCTGACTTATCAACTGTTCTGCATCACGGAGGTGCAGAAGTGAGTAGTATGCAGGAGAAAATATGTCTCAAGTTGTCAATTTCCTGGATCTAATAATAAGTGCCAGGCATGCTTTAATGATGCTGATCAGAGGCAGCTAGCCATAGTCCTGAGCCTGTGAGTGTGCCCTAGGTCTGGAAGAATAACCGACATTCTGCCCCGTGCCAGGCTGCTGAACTGGGGTGCTCAGAATGTTGGGAGCATCTAACATAGTGTTGACTTATGACTTCAGTTTTGTACAATACTGTTAGGGTACATCTTCGGTGTAACTCAAGGCACAATTTAATAACGTTTTATTGAGAGCAGGAACATAAGTTATAGGGAAAATGGAAGATGGCACACATTAGGACAGCTCGTGGTCTTCTATTCTTGATGTGGAAGGACAGAGACTATGTTAGTCTTTATACCTTGATTATAGTCTCATTCTGTCAAGAAATTAATAGAAAAGGTGAATTCCATCCATGCTAAGCCATCTTCAGGGAATGTGGTATAAGATGGATCTGTGAAAAACTGGCTAAGGAACAGTTCCTCCATTCTATGGGAATTTTGGAAGCCTCCTAAGGGATCAGTACTGCATTCCCAAGTCAAGTTGTGCCGAGAACCGTAAGTGTTTAACTCCAAATTTAATTATTAAATGATATATATATATATATAAGAATGAGAGCAAATTGTGGGCACAGCAGTCCACATCTTTAACTTCGGTACTGAAATACAGACAGACAGACATAGGAAGATTGTACTCTCAAGGCCTGACTGAATTTCACAGAAAAATGCTTTTCAAAACAAAAACAGCTCTAAGATTAGTGTATAGCATGGAAGGTCCTATAGCTGTTCTTGTTTACTTTTCCACATGGTTTACCTCACTGCACACATCTGGCTTTAACCAAGGGATCAAGTGCTGGGGAAAAACATTTTCCTGATTGCATTTGTAGGAAAAAAAATGTTTCATAACAATAAATCCCAGATGATTTCTTAAACCATACATATCTCCCTCAACCTAGAGATCTTTGTTTACTAATTCCCTGATCTGTGGTCATCATTATATCTAAAGGTTTTGATACTCTGTCTTGAAATCTTATCTGCCATGCAGTCCAAGTTCATTCTTTAAATGGGGGTCTGAGATCAAGATGCTTATCCATGCGAAGCGTATGTTAACAGCCCCATAAAGTTTGACTGGAGAAAGCAAACCACTGGAACCTTGCAGTGATGCAATCAGTCTGACTGGAAACATACACATCTTCTCTGAGGGCTCATCTTCTCCAAGTCAAAAATGCTGACCTGAGTCTTGGTCGGGGACCATGGCGTTTAGATAAAGAAGGTCCTATAATAATCACACCATGCAGGCAGAGGACCTAGCACAGCCCAATGCAGGCTCTGCGATCACCACTTCCATCTCTGTGAGTCCCTATGAGACCTACTTGGTAAATTCTGGGGGTCTTGCTCCCCTCGTGTCCTTCGCCCCTCTGGCTTATAGAATCCATCCTCTCCACTCACACTTCTACACAGTTTCTGGTACGTGGGTGGTGGCCCATATATATATATATATATATATATATATATATATATATATATATTTTAATCTATGACTTAGATAGCCACACCTCTAAAATTAGTAGGTAGAATATTGAAAATAAATGATTTTAACCAAATAAAAGCTACATATGAGGCTAAATTATGTACCAGTTTTATTTTATTTTTATTGATATATTTCATTTTATTTTATAGAAGCCTAGCTGAATCTGTGAGGATTAGATAGTTGTTCAGTAGACAACTCTATGTAAAATAAATATGAGATAATTTTCAATTATACACAGCTTCCTTCTTGGAGACAATTATCTAGACCACTTTTCCTCATTTAAAAACTGACACACATTTTCTTTACATCACTTCCAAGAGCACAGACATGATACATGTTCACGTGATACATGTTCGCGTTAACCGAGGCAACTGTGATTGTTGCACATGTGTCGTTATGTAGAGGCAGATCTGCTTTTGAAGGCAGTTCAATCTAATCAGACTGAGAGGAATTATAATGAGGTTCAAAATTCTGTCTAAGAGACTGCTATTAGTGAGTGGATTTTGGAACTTGTCAGATTCATGTTTTTAAAGGAGAATCTAGTATGGAATAATAATCACATCTCCCGTGAAAATTCAATTATCAAACAGTTTATAAAGGTTTCTTCTGCCAAAAACACCAAGTTTGGGAATACGTGAGCTTCTAGTTCAAAGAAATTGCCGAGTATGACTCATGACTGGTGGGGCCTAGTAATATATGTAGCTAACTACTCTATAGACTTGCTCAGGAAAAACTTTCACCAACGGAAGGAAATGTTCGTGGCCTGGTTATCTATTACGTTCTCGCAGTTCTTGAGCTCCTTGAAGACAGCTATTTTGTCCAACATGTTCATGAAATGCAATATTTTCTCAGCAAATACTTGCAAATGCCTAGATAAATAAAGTATTCCAACCTAGTGCGTTTCTCTGCTCCAGAGATCTTCAAGCCTGCCCGTACATCAGAATCACTGTATTTGCACTGAAGATACAGACAGCATCTGCAGATTTCACAGACATTACAAATCTGTTTGTCCCTGTTTCATTAATTAACCTACATGGTCTCAGGATATATCGCTAAACGAAATCAAGACAAAGATACTAAGAACCGTAAGTAAACAGTTTCTAGTTGGTGATGTACTCCTGACAGAAACACACTCAGTGGATATTCCCACATAAAGAAACTTGAAATGAAGATGGATTTCTTCCTTCCTCCTCTTTCCCCAACGTCTACCCCAGGCAGTATTTGCTTTCAATGAGTCTGAATGATCAACGGCGAGGAATGTCAGGTGCCACGGGTCATTCTGGTTCCTTGAGCATTTATGAGTGACCGAGGACTCGAGGGGGAGTAAAGAAACAGAGCATACATTAAATCAAAATAATGAAACAGAAGCCTGGAAACACGGAGCAGACGCAGAGTGTGAGGAATGACTTCCGGTCACACGTGGTGACGTCAGGCCCGTGAGCACCGTAAGAGACAGTCAGTGTGAACAGCTTTGGGGACTGGAGATATCACAAGCCACTTATTGGGGCAAAAAGAAGTCTAACCTTAGCAAGTTAACATGGCCACTGTCACTGGCATGCAGGTAGCCTAGACATGATACAGAGAGTATCACACAACATGACTCTATCAGTGACACTTAGATAGGCTACACATGATATGCAGAGTATCGCGCAATTTAACACGGCCACTGTCGCTAACATGCTAACATACAGGTAGCCCAGACATGATGCGGAGAGTACCACAACTTTTTCCCCCAGCAATGGCTACTCAGATCCAGTTCCTTTAATGGACAACGCAACAGGGGTCTATGAGATTGTGTGCTGAATAAGTGATTCAATCCATAGTAATGATTGCTACGGCACTCAAAACTTGCTCAGTATAAGGGACACTTATGTGTGGTGCCCCTAAGACACAACATTACCACTGACCTATTACATTCTCGGGGGCTGAGAGAAATTCTGAGTCCTAGCCTTCCCTGCAGCTGTGTGGCAAGACCTAGTCACAGGTCCTAAGATGTTCCTGCTGTGGGTAAGTTATACGACCCTTGTTTGTTCTATTATCTTCACTTTCAAATGGTGCTGCTGAAAATAAGAACACAAACAAAATGCAAACTAGAATAAGACTAAATATAAGAGGGGGAGCAGAAGGAGAGGGGGACAAGGAGGAGGAAGAGGAACACACCCAACAAATGACCAATCACCCGTGTTAGCTCATGTTTCTCACTGACCTCCCAGATGGCCCTGTGTGTTTGCTATGTTATGCATGAGTGTGAATATGTCTCACACAAGGTGTAGATTCTTTCACCTGGTTTGCAGAAGAATGTCAAACAAATCACTCATTGAAGATATGAAGCCCTGTAACCCCTCCACAGATGCCTACACCGTCCTCCGGAAAGAGGAACTCTCATGTCCATGCATCTTGAGTAGGTCAAGGCTGTCAGAGAGTGCAACAGCCTGATCATGCTTCCCTCTAAAAGAATAAACAGCAACGGCACCTGTCAATTTCTTTCTAAGGAGCTCAGTGTAAATGAGCACGGTCCCCTGGAAGCCTGTCTTTCAGCGTTCAAAGGAATCCTGAGAGTATGGCCGCATTTACATTCCCCTTCAACATCCCTCACCTGGAGTCCAGATCCAGAGGCAGAGCTAAGACAGAAGAGGTTCCCAGAGGTGAATGCTAAGACTGCAAAATGTGAACAGATTGAACAAACAGATTGGCTCTCAAGGACAAAGTTCATTGTGTAGGCTTCCAGGACAAAGTTCATTGTGTAGGCTTCCAGGACAAAGTTCATTGTGTAGGCTTCCAGGACAAAGTTCATTGTGTAGGCTTCCAGGACAAAGTTCATTGTGTAGGCTTCCAGAATCATAGGACCACAGGTTTATAAAATGAAGCAAACCAAATCTTAATTTCCTGCAACTGTATCTCCCCCCCCCATTAAAGTCTTCCTTTTTTCAGAGGGGTCAGTAAACAACTTAGCCCTCTAGTCACAACCACTCGATAAGAACTAGCATGGACAGGTGCATCTGAAATCCGCACACAGACCTCCTCTGAGAAGTTCAATGTCTAACATGACTAATCCAACAGGTCAGTCAGATTGGAGCAGGCCTGTAGAAGAAAGGCAAGGGCTGAAAAATAACTTTGACAGTCTGGAAAATTGCCTTATAAGTAATTTAAAGGCTCTATTTTATTCTCCAAATTGTCTTGGAAATGAGAATTTTTAACTCACTGCTCTTGAAATGTTTAATATTCCCCTACAAGACTTTATATAGCAATGCAGAAAATATGTTTAATACATCCAAAAGAGAAAATAATTAATTTTTCATTTCCCTGTTCTTTCAATACACAAGTAATGGCACACCGACTTTAGGGGCAACAGAGAACTATTTGAAGTATTTAAGGTACAATTAGTTGTTACTGTCTGACCCCTGCTATAGTCTTGTTTACTCAGCAGTAATCTACAATGATGCACAAAGGTAACTGACCGTGCTGTGACCCCAAAGCTGTTCTCATAGAACAATGCCAACATTTGGCATTCGGAAGGTTCTTAATCACTAAAAGATCACTAGATAACAAAATAGGTTATATAAAGATGAGCCAATTTTTACAAGCAAACGATCCTTTTCATATAAAAATCAAATCTTACTAAATTAACACATCATTTTCAGGTATAAGTGTGGATGTTACCAGAAAAAGTGCCTTCGCTGTTTTTAACAGCACACCATTCCAGCCTGGCTCACTCGCTGGCTAATCTAGTTGGTTTGGTAGTGTACACACAGCTCTTTAAAGGTAGGTTTCACACCCTTCCCCCTTGTGCATAATTTCCTTGATGCAGAATTTTCACAGCCATGGTTGTAAAACATGGTTAACCATAGAACATTTTTGTACGCCTGTAATCGGGATCCATCATTCACTGACATTCCAGAAAGAGGATATTTTTAAACCTTTCTACCCTTGCCTTATCAGAGGAGCAGTTTGGCATTTGGTATTTGGAGACGGCTATAAAGCAGCACCATCTGGGCCACTCTGTTTCAAGAGGGACATCAATTTTTATCCTCGCTGGATCCTGCAGGAATACTCTGCTCAAACCCAGCAAAGGCAGACTCTGTTATAATTCAGTCTTCTCTCTGTGGCCAAGATATTTGTGGCAGAAGGAAGCACTTGTGTTCATATATTTGTGTAAAAAAAGAAAACTATCATCAGATCTTCAACCTCTGAGGCATGAGACCTCTAACTTACATTGTCTGATATAGTCCCTGGCTTTGGTGGTATCTAAAGGTCTGTACCGACAGTTTGTGTTTAAAGACTTATCCCTAGACCCAGTTCTGTCAGACACTAAAAGCATCCTTGTTCTTCAAAGTATTATATGGGGAGAGATATGGGTACTAAACCAAACACATCTGCTTTATGTAGACAGTAGGGGCATTTCAAAATACATATTACAGGTTTTCTACCTTTAAAAAATTACTAAAATATAACCAGCACGAAGATGGGAATATCATACAACGCTGAGGAGAGAAAAGGGCACATCTCAGCAAAGGGAAAAGACAATTCAACATGGAAAGGGGAAATGCACGTGAAAATGATGATACAGAGTGATAACAGGTGTCTCTTATCTCCTTCACGTGTGGAAAATGAATAAAGGAGATGCAAGTGCACGGGAGATGAGACTTCTGCACCAATGATACACTCCTTTCTTCCTGTGAAGGTTGTTAAATATTGGGGTCACAAGACACACAAAGTTAATGGTAGAGGTAAACATAAATGAACATGTGATTTCTTTAGATTTATCAGATCCCCCCCCCCAGAAATCTAAACGGAGCTTCATTAAGTCTAGTATTCCATAAACATACGAGAGACAAATTCACACATGACGTTGGTAACTGAAGGACACTCAGCAAAAACAGTGGGACCCAAAGGAGAAACGTTTAGATATGTTGACACCTGACCTCATTCCTCATATTCCCACCACTGTTTAATCGAAGTGTCTGTTCTTCTCCCTCAAAGCTACTGTTTTAAATCCACAGGCATCAGGTGTATGCATATAACACCTCTCAGTGCGTTTTCCTGAATCACTAATTCAGTGTCTGCCCTAAGAACATGGATATTATGAGTGGCATATAAAGCAACAGAGTAGGTTATTTCAGACCAAATTCAGGTAACTTAACTGCTCCAAGAAAAAAAAATCACTCCATTTGGCAGATGTGTTTTTATACCAATAGTCAAAACGTTCTAGAATACACACATGAAATGTGATATTCAGGTCCTTACCAAATACATTATAGATCATAGCTGTTCACACTGTTAGATATTAATTATTGAAAGATGATGGTCTGCATGATATGTCAGTAAAGGTTTCAATATGGACGGAGAAGAGGGGAAAAAGTAGAGGGGGTTAAGACTAGATTCACCTATAAAAACCTGTAGAGGACACAAAAGGCCCGCCTCTCCTGAAACTCTATACACGAGGGATGGAGGGAATTGCACATAAGAAATGGTTTTACTTCCATTGGAGAGATATGAAATTCTCTTGGGAGTATGAATAAGAATAATCATCACTTGAAACTCAATCTGCTGGCTGAATTGGGTGGCAGGCTCCTGTCCCATTCTGCAATTTCATCAGTATATGTGTAGACATGAGCACATGACAGCCACGTTAGAGAAAAACGATGGGGGAAACGTTTGTTGTAGAGAGTTGTGGGTTCAGTTTTGAGGTGCATGGGTTAGCATGTCAATATGCAAGAGAGTAAAGTAAAGGAAGAATGGGCTTTCTCCTCTAATCCCAACCCCTTCTGAGTCTGCAGTCCTCATGCATGACAACCAATGAGTTCAAGGGCTTCTTAGCGACTTTTGATCTGCCTGGGCTACATATTTTTATACATACTCAAGAGAAATAAACAAACAAACTTGAATATTATCAAGAATGATGAACGCTGGGGGATTAACCCAAGACCTGAAACTACAGAAAAATATTTCCATAACATTGTTAAATTAGCCAAAAAGGAACACCTAAGATGTCATCTAGTTTATGGTAGCCGGGTTATGTGAAACAGTCAACTCGTACTGATTTCGAATGAAAACTCTGTTAAAATTCTAGGGCTTTGTCTTTACAGAAACTAGAGTCTTCTTGCCAATTGTGGTGGGTGCCTTGTTTTACCTCCATTAAGATGAAATTCATCATTGAGGCAATGTATCTCAGCTGCTATTCAAGAAAGTATCTCCTGGGACCGCTTAGAGATCCCCATGAGCAGGACTCATGCCTTAGGATTCCTGTTCTGTTGGCTTAGAGTGGGGTACTGCCATCTACCCTTGTTTCTTAATGGCTCCCCAAGGGCAGTCAGACGTGAGAATCACTGATTTCATCCTTGGTTTGAAGTTTATGAAGGAGTTTTGTAGGGGAAGAACAGGGAAGTCACCCAGAGCAGGAGGGGAACTGGATCTCCTGCATACCTTTGGAAAGGACTGGGTATCTGAGGTTATGTTACAAATTTTTGAATCAAGATCTGAGAGTATCACCTGCTTCTTCCTCGTAACTGCACCTCCCCACTTAGCTGTCCAGGTATCTACAGGGAGGATTTTCACATCAGGGAGAAAGTAATTATGCAGCAAAATAAAATAATGACATTTTAGTCCTTGGTGTGGTTGCCCCTAAATTGACCCATACAACTTCGTTTTCTAAAGCTTAGCTGCTCCTGGAGATATATGTGCTTTGTTACTTTTCATGAAAGTATTTCTTCTTCCTTTTTTGTTTTCTGTGTGTGTTTTCTTTTTCTTTCTTTCTTTCTTTTTTTTTTTTTTTTTTTTTTTGTTTTTTTTAATTTTTTTTTTGGCTAGAGGAAAAATAAAGATCCTCCAATCCTCCACAATGCAAAATGTTCAGAAGATGCATCTCATATCTACCTAAAATAACTAAATGAAATGTATCAACTTTGTATTTTTATTTTGATTTGATAAAAAGTCAAACAATTATTTTGTCCATTTAAATAATGTCTCTGAGTATACTATGATCATATCTAACCACACAGGGTCCCTTAAAAGTGGTGGTGGGTGGCCATTCTTGCATCTTCACACGTGTATTCTGTAGCTACGATTTAATAAGGATCAGGATAAACAATTAGCCCGAATAGATGTTTATTAAGGGAGAAATAACTCACAATATAGGCAGATGAACGCGGCGGGTTCCACCGGATCCTAAGTCTTCCAGCATCCACCACTAAAGAGAGAGGCCCGACCCTTTCCCAGCCTTTTCCCCTAGCTCACATCCGGCACTGTCTCCGCCCCAATGGGGCGTGACCTAAGCCACAGGCACAAACAAGGTGAATCTCCCTAAAGTATTTGCTTACTGAAAATGAACAAAGGTCTAGAATTGGAGGACCTTCTGCTTTTGCACTTAACCCTGTTTTATGAGTACACATATTTCAAGGACGCCTTAAAGCAAGAACACCTGTAAACCTACAACCTCTGGCGCTGACAGCACATCATTGGAGCACGCAGAAGCAGATCCTCTAGAATGGAGTTGTGATGGGAAGGGTGGGAGGCTATGACTAGAACATGACTGTGCCGGGTGTGCACTGAGACAGAACTGAGAGTAATTAGTGTGCTTCATCCTCCAGCTGATGTTTGGATTCTGATGGTGGGATCAGTAGTGGCAGACACGCTCAGATCCACAATTTCCACTTCCAATAATTTAATTTTCTGTATATGGAGCCTTGTCATATGAATCGTGACAATGACAAGTTAAGGGTGCATTAGTGGCAGGCATGTCTTGGTGGTAACCAACAGCTCACACAATAAGAGGAAAATCGTGCCTGTTACTGAAAATTCAGCCAACTACAGAAAGCTTCAGAAATCATGCAACTTGGAAGAGAACCTAAAACTGCTACTCTACTAACCTGCATAACGCGCCAAACTATATTCTAAGTATCCGCTCTTATACACAAAGATAATTGTCATACTCATGCCTCATCAAGAAAACATCTTTGTAACAGAGAACTTTGAATAAATCCATAAGAGATCAAAATTCATACATGTGGAACCCCGTCCCATATAGATACATGGCTACATCTATAACAAGGCTCTAGTACCTAAGGCTCAGGGATTGTCGTGAGATCAAGCAGACCAGGGAGTTTTCCGTGAGACTGTATCTTCTAGAAATGTCATAAGCTACATCCCTAAAGTTTCACTAACATGCCTGCCAAAAGCTGAACGAAGAGGAAGCTAATGCACATGCTGATGTGGAGGGGGAAAGCACACATATGCCCTTTATTTTGCAGTAAACTGGATGCCTTCTGTCTATTTAATTTTGGGCTTCCTAGTATACTAGCAAGTAAAGATAATATTTTATCCTATTTTGGGGGGAGAGGGGCTAGAGAGCATGAAGCTTGATGAGTAAATTACTCCTTTGTGGAAGCCCAATCATATGGCTATAAAGGTAATATTTCTAACATTCACATATCAAACCTATGTGGAAAACATAAAAAGACAAAAGAGTTAGACAAGAAAATGATCTTGTATCAGATTATATTCTTTTATTTTGTTTCCCAAATAAAAATTCAGCGTTACGTACTTGAGAATAATCACAAGTAGGACATCTGAATCACTTATTTGTTACGAGCTGTTTTCCCACCAGCCTGGTCCCAGAGCCGCATCAGCACCAAATAACACACAGAGACACTGTATTAGATATAATTCTGTTGGCCAGTTACTAGTGTTTCTTATTGGCTAGCTCTGTCTTAAATATTAACCCATTTATATCATTCTAAGTATTTCCTTATCTTCCTGGAGAAAGGGTCAAGAGATTTGTTCTCTTACTACCTCTCCCTGAATCCTCCTTGTCTCCTAGCCCCGCCTAGTTTGATTTCCTATTGGCCAACAGAGCTTTATTCATTAACCAATAAAAGAAACATATTTACAGAATGGCATCTCCCATCACATATTTTTACCTACTTTTCATTTTTGTAAATTAACTTCACTGCAGTATCTACCCCTATAAGTTACATTGTCTCAGAGGAAGAAATATAATAGCTCATTACTGAAAGTATGGATGTTTGAAAAGGACAATGCACAGACATTGTTTTAAAGTATGCTCTGGGAAAAGCATGCCTATTGGAAATATTATGTATGGGGTCTGCAAAGATGCCACAGTCTTAAGGAGCCCAGATTGCTTTTCCAGAGGACAGAGTTTGGTTTGCAGCACCCATGTAAGGGGATCACACCTACCGGAAACTGTCACCCTTTTCTGGCAAGCTCAGGAATCCATACACAAGTACATATACCCACAAAGAGACATGCACGAATAAATAATAAGCAAGTAAATAAAAGTAAAATATTTTTGTATGTGTTAAATTTAGCCATCAGACAGGAATTGCTTTTATTTTTCTCACATTAGTGATGCAATGTTAGTTTCTATAAATATAACTATGCAGAATATTTTAACTTATGTGACTGCTGCTTTTACTGTATATAAATACTTGAATATATATATATATATATATATATATATATATATATATATATATATGGAATTTCATCTACATTCCAGAATAATCTGGAGACCTCAAGGAAGAAAGCAAAGAGAGAAATCTTGTAAGACTTAGCAGGAGCTAAACTGGCCTAAGAATATGACTATTGTCAAAACAGCAGGGAATCAGGGTCCCATATTCTTCAGGGCCTTTTCATTACTCCTGAAAGACAACCCACAGCTCATGAACACCTATCCATATGAAACTACACAATGACTTGCATTTCATTTAATGGCTCTTTCTCAAAATGATCTACAGTGCCTTTAAATACCAGTTTTCATTTGAAAAATAGTAATAATAAGAGAAATGGCCTGGAAAAACAACTTATAAAACCTCTTTTACTGAACTATGTGAAGTTGCTGATTTGAAACATAAAACTGTTTATTATATTTCAAAATAATATCAATCAGTTATGAAAAAGGATTTCTAAAAACGATTTGTTGACACTGTTATCTACCTTAAGGTGAACCTCTAAATAATTACAAGAAAACAAAAACCAAATACCAACTACAAAATAAATTTTAGAATTCATTTTACCATGAACAAAATAAAATTTAAACGTGTACTTTCAACAGTGAATTTATTTGAGTGTTTTAATAGATCTTGGGTTGAAGACAAAAATTTCCATAGAATGATATCACTATACTAAGTTGAAGTTACTCTCCAAAGCCAGGATTCTGTGTATTTTAGGTATAATCATTACCTATTGAAATATATTTCAGTATATCTTACTGTATACTTATTTATTTAGCACTGGGGTACATGTGTCAGATATGTGAAATTCTATGGCATGGTTTAATATGAAGCACCATGGAAAGATGTCAATGAATTGATCTCATTTGCCAAACTCCTAAAAACTAGTTTCAACAGTCTGTGCCCATACTGCCTTGGTAGTTCACAAGCGTTCTGCTAGACCATCAACCAGGAAGTCATTCGGGATTTGTGATTTGGGTCAAGGATAATAAACTAGTAGCTGAATGAGCACCAGTTATTCGGTCTCCAAGATGCATTGGCAAAATAACAGGCTCAGTAAAGAAACGCATTATCCAATGTCTACGTAGACACATGTAATAACAACATTCTCCTTTGTCTATATGAACATATGTAATAACTACATTCTCCAATGTCAATATGGACATACATAATGACAACAGTGACCCCTGCCTCTATCAACATATATGATAACCACATTGTCCATTGTCTACATGGACATATGTAGTAACAATATCATTCATTGTCTGTATCAAGATATGTAAACATAACATTACTTCATTCTTTTGCATTGGCAACTGTAACACTCAAAAAAATTGAGTCCCTTTCCTTACAGTAATTTTCTTTCAGCAACAAATTTGAGGAGCCCTACTTCTCTATTATCCAAGACTTGCTTTCACTACTCATTGCCTCTCTGAACTGACAGGATGCTTTGCATCAAATGATGATCAGTTTGCTTCTTTTTTTGTGTCTTGCATCTTGCTGAGAATTCAAGACAAGAGTCCCACTCTCAGAGGTACTGAGAAGTCTAGGGATGACCCCAAGGCAATGAGAAGGGGGTGGCCTTGGAGATCAGTAAAAAACCTTATCTTTCCAATAGAAGCAAAACAATGTAAGCAAAGATACAGACCAGGGTAGCTTATAAGTCTCAGCCAAAGATGTACCAATATGCCTGAAGGAAGTACTTGCCAGAAGTAGCCCTTACCACAGCAAGTATCCACATGAGCAACTAACTCTCTTCTTTAAGTAGCAAGACATCTATCTACTTTCCTATCCATGGATATAAATGATGGCACCAGGAAGGGGAAATCTAATTCAAAACCACAAGGAAACAGTCTTTTCTTGCAGTAGGGGACACGATGCATCAAGATATGGTCTTTGGGGAATTTGTTACAGACAGGCTATTGATCCTGGATGCAGAAACTACATCAAGAAAGAACAAGAAAAGCAATGCCTTATCTGGAACAATGAATAAGCGAAAGTGATGGTAAGCAAAAAGCTGATGATGTAAGGAAGTGAATTCGAGACAAGCTGATGGCAGAATCACAGACTAAAAAGAGTGAGTTACCAAAGTGTGAAAACAGATGAGGCCTCAGACCTCGGGCCACAAGGAAACACCCACCCCATCCTCCCCACAGTCCTCAGCATTCAGTCTGTCCCCAAACTTGCACATTCCCCAATGGTCATCTTGTCTACATAAATCATACCTCCTTCTGTGAACTCCTGAAAAATTTATCTCTTCCTGCCATGTACCATAGACATTTCTACATGCATCTTATACTGCCTACACACAGTAATTTCACAGAGAATATATGGGTGCCTGGGCTATTTCTGGTAAATAGTTTAATTAATATTTATGTGCTTACACATACATATGTATATGTAATAAATATGGAAGAAACATCCATATTATTAAAAAATGTTCTCACGACAACAGAACTTTTTAACCTTGAAATATGAAAGCACACAGGACACAGAAAACACAAATTTGCATATGCTTAGACACTTAATTAACCCAGTTTTAAGCTCCTACACATATTTAAAGTTAGTTTAGCCTGTTAACTTTAGATGGATAGTCAAAAAAAATTCAAAGACCATATCTTGATAATCCCATTAATGTCATTGAGAGTCTGTGAATGTATGGATCTCTAGAGTAGTTGAATGCTTTTTAATGGGAATGACACATGCACTTTTGTTGACAAGACATTAGCATTCGCCCTGTGTTTTATCATAAATGCCATTACAATGTCAAGGCAAGTTCCTAGTGTGATTTTCAATAACATGTTTCATTGGTTCCTTTTTTCTTTTCCACTAAATATAGTAAGGAATCACAAATTCTGATTATATTCCTACTCATGAGAGACATCTTGGTACAGAAAGAACTTTGCATCCAGAATTAGGGTACAGGCAAAGCAGAGAGTCAATAAAATATTACCACTGTTATATTATGTGTAATGATACCTTCCTTGTACAGATAGAGCCTGTCTGAAGGTCAGAAAATGGAGTTTGCCACTATCTAACTAACCATAGAGGTCTGGAAGTCTATGCAGAGAGCCAGGAAGTGAGGTAGTTGGGCAGAAACAGGATATAAGCAGGGAGAAACAGAAACTTGCTGTCTTGTCTATTGAGATGCTAGGGAGGTAAGGTGCAGTGGTGGCTTGTTTCTTCTCTCAGATCTCCCAGCTTAACATCTATATCTGACTTCGGGTTTTTATTGCTTAGACCAATTAAGAACTCCATTTACATTTTGGTCCCCAAGGTGGACATGAACCCAAGAGTCTCATGCTCTATAGTTATAGTTTTCCTTGTTTACCAGAATGAGTAAAGAAACTCACTAAAGATGTCTTAAGTGTAATAGGTTTGAAAGTAATTAAAAGATAATTTGATAATGCAAATTAGAATAAAAGGAAATTAGGTACAAGACTTTGGAGTCATCAAGAACAAATAATGGAGTATTTTCTCTGAATTTGTCAAATGCTAATGGACTAGACATTGTTGTTGTAGTTATTGCCTGTATATAGTATATATAGTTATTATACTTATTGTATATTTTTGTTACATTAGTTATATCTTTTGAAAATTTTAGACAAAAAGGGGATATGTGGTGATATCTTGCTTGTACAAATAGAGCCAGTCTGAAGGTCAGAGAACAGAGCTTGCCACTAGCTAACCATAAAGGTCTGGAGGTCTGTAGAGACAGGAAGTGAGGTAGCTAGACAGAAACAGGATATAAGCAGAGAGAAACAGGAACTTGTTCTCTTATCTGATGAGATGCTAAGGTAATAAGGTGTGCTGTGGCTTGATCTTTTCTCTGATGTCTCAGCACTTTATATCTGACTCCAGGGTTTTATTACTTAGACCAATTAAGAACTTTATTTACAATTATGAGTAAGGGGAGTAATCTCAACACTTAAAGGACTACCTAATTAAAATAAGCTTTTAGTTTGAGAGTTAAATAAGCAAAACTGCAGAGACACATGTGGACAATATAGCTATATAATCAGTTCTTACCAACATGCCTTTTAAAAACAGGTTTATTATTCTGTATGTTTGTTGTATCTCCCCCCCTCTCTCTCTCTCTCTCTCTCTCTCTCTGTGTGTGTGTGTGTGTGTGTGTGTGTGTGTGTGTGTGTGTGTGTGTGTGTGTGTTTAGAAGCCATAGCATCACCTGCTGGGCCATCTTGGTGACTCTATTTGACTTCTTAGCGTGTTTATCTGAGGACATAGCATCACTATGCGAGAGGTTGCTGGCTATGTATGATATTATAAATGAATTTGCCAAGATAACTAGTTAAAATACCTCATTGGCTAGTTCACAAACAATTCACATTTTTCACTTTTCAATGTGAGAAAAAAAATCATCTCTTAAAATTACCAAGGATATAACTAAAAGATAAATTCAAAACAAATCTTAAGGCTACCGTTTCAACAAATTGTACTAAATCCAAGCAAGTGAATTCAGGTCAATACACAATGGGATTAATTATATTTAAGAATGAGCAAGAAATTTGAATTCCCTCCCAACAATTGGTTTATTTGCTAATAAATCTGCAAGCTCTCACAAAAATGACACATACTATGTTACTATGTTCTTAACAGTAATTTTCCTTAGATTCCTAACCATCTCCCATGCCATGATTCTGTGGGGGAGGAGGAAGGACCAGGATATCTCTAATGGAGTTTTGCATTTTCTTCAAGTGGCCACCAAGTGTGTACCTCAGTGAGAATTCAAAGAACTGTCTTGAATGGACTCTGTGGAAAGCAGTATCTCTTGGTGCCATTTTGACCAGCACTGATTTGGAAGAGAAGGCACCATTCTTTACTTCCCAACCATGAATTGCAAATCCACAGGCCTTCTGAGAAAAGAAGTAACAGGTGCTGTCTCTATTGTAAACAGACACCTGCTAATGGCTGTTCTTTTCCTCAGAAAGTGAAGTGGGGTTCTGATGTTGGCAGAGCAGAGCAAGAGGGGTTAAACAAGTGCACCATCCTTGCTCCAGCAGACTCTGCCCAGCAGTTAACCGAGGAATGGCCATTGTTCGGGTTCCTAAAATATTAAACGGCTTTGCCTCAACATTGCCAACAGAATGGATTCCTCTCGGAGCATGGTTGATGGCGTTTTTCTTTTAGCTGTGAGTCCTTCTGGTGGTTAGCCAACTATGTCACCTTTGTTACAGAATCCACCTATAGTACTCCCAATAGAAATCTTAGATTTCCATGCTTTAATGTCTGCTTAAAAGACTGGACCCTTCCTGGAAAGCAGATCACAAGGAAAGAGGAGACTCATCACACTTGCCCCATAAGGGAATATGAAGGAAGGACAAGAAGATTTCCAACAGGTTGGCTCCCCAGGCCAGACTCCAGAGTGAAGACCTCGGCACTGCCCACCCTCCTCATGCTCACCTCCTCCAGCCTCCCCCTCAAGTCCGCAATTCTTCTTCTTCCCCCACTCCTACTATGACCCTGTCTTGCACCTATTGTTTTTCTGTGTTGCTTCAAAAGGTTCTGGAGTCAAGTGCTTTGGGATTCTGAATAATTTCCACTAATGCTTAATCACAGGGATCACAGAATGTGGCTGCTGGTGCTGAGTTCCATCAAACCCCTTAACTGGCAGGGCTAGGGTGGTGGTGGAGGAGGCAGGACTAAAATGCCATGTTTGAGGCTACCAATCCCTTATTTACTCACTCCCGACTTCAAGAGTAATTTGTGTTGACAATCGGGGGACAGGGAACTACTTTAGTATAATGCATGCCATTTCATTCCCCTGCTTTCAAAAAGAGACTTGGAAAATATCCTGCAATTCACCTGCTTACATAATTATAATCGGCTTATTTACTGAAAGAAATTGCAAGCAAATATTTTCCTAGTCCATTAACCTTTTGTAAAGCATAAATTACTCTTTTCGCAATATGACTTTTATGTAATGTTCAGATACATGCTACTTAAGCCGAACCCCATGTTGGGTACGTTACCTCTTTCTTTTGATGCTGTCACACAGATTACTTCGTCATGATTATTTCTTTCACGGCTAAGAATAGGCTTCAGTGTACATTAAAATCCTTCACATAGTGGATCCCGCCATGGTTAAGTATTTGATAATGACATTATTCAATATTTAAAAATACAGCTACAAGTGTAATCTCTAACTGCACAGGCACTGTTACCCTCCCTTGTTAATAAAATAAGTAAGCTCCAAGGGAATAAAGTGTTGACTAATTTCAGAAGACTGACGGGTTAAAGAGTGTGAGGCAGACTGCAACGGGGGAAGCGAGTAGAAGGATGTACTGGGAGCAAAATGCATAGTTCATAGTTACAAGCTGACGGAGTTACAGAGGACAGAGTGAACAATTACCACCCTTACAAGGACATCCGGATCATTGATGGCCGCTTCTGGGAGAAATAAGCCCAAATGTCATTGGGACCAGGAAAAGAAAAGGCCGAGGTATTGAGTCCTATTCAACACGAAACCCGAATGTCTGTGTGTGCAGTGGGGAGTGGCGTGTGTACGGAGACTTGAGGTAGAGCAGTAGATGGACAGGCCAGCTTGCAAGGAAGGTGAGTTTGTGCTGCTACTCCTTGGAATCGCAGAGAAAGGGTTTGGTGTATACCAGGAAACACAGAGACAAGAGACACGACTCCCCTCTTCTGTATCACTTTTACCAACAGTGAAGGGGACTAAAAGTGAGAAAAATCACACACTTTTGACTGTTGCCAGGCTTTGTTCAACCAATTACACAGTCATTTCTGCCTTGCCAACTCTTAGGGTCTTCTCTGCACACTCAGGGCTCCCACTTAGATGTAAAAGCCTGCATATATATATTAACTCATATATATATATATGAGTTAATATATCAGCGTTCAATTGGATTTTTGCTCAACTGGGGGCCCATTAGAGAGTTGAGGGGTTACTTCCTCCAACCCCATCTCCAATCCCAACAACGCAAATCAATATTTAATGCTTGGAGGCTGAGAAGAGATTTGGCTGAAGGACAATTTATTGTAAATACGCTTTTATGTCAAGTGTTGCAGTGGGAGACCCACCCATTCACTGATGAATACTAAATTCAAGGAATCCATGCCACATGAATTTATATGGGCCAAATACAACAATTGCTAATAACATGACTACAAGGCTCATTCATATTTTCATGATTAGAATAGTTCTGACCAACTTACTTTCCAGATTCACTCTGACATTTTTCCAGAGTTGTAACAAAAGTTCATTTCATCTTTAAGTGGCTCTGGAAGATCGAGTGAAAACAGGTGCGGAGCCTCTTCTACTTGGCAAGTAAATTGTTTCCCTACCTTTGGAGCCTTCCTCACAGTACAGCAAAGCAGAAGCCAGCACCTCTGGTGAAGTATTAAACCACAGCACAATGCTCCCGGCAATCTTCACTAGCAAAGGATGACAGGGCAAAACACTACGGCCCTCCTTTGGATCAGTTTTCCCGTTTCGTTCTAAATTAACTTGGTAAGCAGCAAGTTGTCAGCAACTACAAAAAGATTGGCCTCTATCTCATCAGTACAGCCCCAGAGCTGGGATGGTGGCTCACTGTAATACCATATGCAAGGAAGCTAGAGGACCTGTCTGGGGAGTTTGGAAATGCATGTAAAAAGATCCCAGAGAAGACAGGAGAATTTGAGGTAGCTCACAGGCCGCCTACCCAGAAATATGCATCAGACAATTCATCTCTTAAAAGGTGAAAGAGAAAGACAGATATCTGAGGTTGTCCTATGCACTCACAAATATGTGGGCATACATTCACGTGCACACTTACACACATCTTAGAAAAGTTCATTGAAATATCCAGCAAGGTATCTTTCCTATCAGTAGTTTATATCGCCCATGATGTATGTATGTATGTATGTATGTATGTATGTATGTATATGTATATATACACACACATATATATACACATATATAATTTTATTCCTACAATAAAATATGCTTGTATGCAATTTATCAAATACAGAAAAAATATTAATCCATTAAGGGGAATAAAAATTTCCAGATACACTCTTGGCTGTGGTATATCAGCCAAGACACGCTCACAAAAACGTTTTTAGATTTATGTTGAATGATCTATTTGTGAAATCAGCGGCAGACAGTTCTAGCTTTCCTAATTTCTAATTTGTTGATTCTTTGTTGGTTTCTCATCATGCATCCCAATCCAAGTCTTTCTCCTAATTCTTTCCCTTGCACCTGCCCTCTACCCTTCCTACCGCTCCAATAAATATAAAAGAAAATATAAAAGAAAAACCAAATCAAAAATAAAAAAGAAAGAAAAGAGAGAAGGAAGGAAGGAAGGAAAGATGATCTACTTGATCTGGTGGAGGCCCTGACCAAACATAAGAGAGCAATAACAACAACAACCTTTCATTTCATATTTGGCCTTATATCCAGTTTTCTAAAAGTAACTCGTGTGAAGTAAAAATTATTACTTATGCCCCTTTCACAGACAATGAACTAAAAGCACCTTAGAGGATGCTACTCTGTACTGTTCGGGAAGTATCCACACTGGGCAGCCTCAGTGTAATGCCCTCAGCACGACCTACACAGACCATTAAGCAGGGGTTGACCTAATCCCACCATTGCTCTGCTCACATCTCAAAGGCTAGGAGGCCACCTGTTAGGTGAAAAGCATGCCTGGGAGCAAGGCACATGTGGATGGGGATATAGGCTGGGCGAAAGAGACAAAGCTCCTCCTGGAAAGGGTATCTGGGGCTTGGTGCACACATCAATGGAGGATCACATGTTTAGACTGTGTACCGCTCTGGGTTCATCCACTAGCACTACAAAAAAAATAGAAAAAAGATGTAAAATTATGTTGGCAAATACTCGTAGATTTGTGTTCTTCTTCCTGTGTGTTATGCTTTGATTGTGTAGCCCTGGGGATTGAACCCAGGGCCTGGAGACTGCTAGGCATGCACATGGTCACTGAGTTATATTTCCAGCTCACCCTCCTTTTCCCTGTGAATAGTCCAAATGCTTCACAGTGAAGTGAAGGAGAGGGAGAACCCACTGCTGAGATGGAGTGGGCACAGGAGCTTTTGATTAGTGGGCATTGTTCTCTTCCCTACGTTAACTATGCCTGCTCTTTATGCCTCCACTCACCTCCTGGGTGAGAACGGTCTACCAGTTCTGTTCCATCAGTATCAGCCACGCCTGGTGAGGTGCAATATATTTTGTGTTTAAGCGCTTCAGGAAGGTAGCTTATTTGAATGTGAGTCTCTAATTACAAGGCATATATGCCTTTGGAAAATTCACTTACTATTTTTTTCTAAGCATGAGTCTCCTTTGACATAAGAAGGGAATAACCCATGCCTTGGATTTTTGCTATGTGAAATAGTGTAGATGACAGCATAGCACATAATAGGTCCAAACAATGTACCTCCATATTAAGTGTCATGTCGCCTTTGAGGGAGGCCCTTGGTATACTTCTAGGTACAGGCAACATAGCTAAGAGTAAACTTTTACCATTTTTCTATTGCAGACTTTTTTTTTTTCACATGTCCCTAAAATTTGCAAATTCTTTCTCAGCATAATGTCTAAAATTGCCTAAAATAAAACACATAATATTCCAAAGAAAATAATTATATTATATTGAATTTATAAAGATATGTTTCATTGTGATAGATGAGCTTTATAAATAAATTAAATAATAAGGCCTGGCAGTAGATTGAATTTCCAATCATTATCGGGAAGTAGTCTTTAGTGTAAATGACACCATGAGATATCAGTATCAAATGTAATATGATATGCAAATGAAATTGATAACAAAGCTAAAAATGTAATTATATGTGATGATAAATCTCTAAATGCAAGATTGAAATTTTTGCAGCTCCAGACTGCAGAATCTTTGCGTTCTACTTGTAACACCACAGGTTTCAGAAGCCCCGGTCTATGTGGTCCTCCCTTTGGAAGATCGTTCCTTCTAGTTATGCCATGTGCAGAATGAGGGACAGTTCTGAACCTCATTTCAACGTCTGCTTCCTTTGCTGCTCACACTGGAAAATCCAAGTGCCAGACAGCATGTCCCTCTCATCTCATTCCATCTACATATAAACTCCAGCAGCCACTTTGACTCCTGCTAAGAGACCATGCTGGTCCAAGCTGCCATCTTTTCCTGTCTAGAGTATTCCTGCCATCTCCTGAGCAGTCTCAATGGAGCTCCGAGGCCGTAATCAAGAGGGATCCAACGGCAACATATGGTTGGTTGGAAACTCTCCTGAAACTTTTCCAGGTCACATACAAAGGCATCTGAGAGTGTCGTTCATCCAAGAGAGTCTATATGGCCTTCATACACTCATCCTACTTCCCATCACTCCACTCTGCCCCAGTCCCTGCTGTCCTTAATTTGCAGAAACACGCCCGCCACGCCCTTCCTCTGAGTTCAGCATCTACCCTCCCATGCGTCTGGGTACTAACTGCAATATCTCCTCTAAACTGGTCCTCCCTGAACACCTATTTTAAGATGTTGCCGGTGACCAACTTTGTTCCACATCCCCATATTTGATTTAATTATCTCATACTTAATATTATGTAAAATCTGTATTTTTATTTCTTTACTGTTTTATGTTTTTTTGAACAGAGTGCAGTACCACGATGACAGATTGCTATGCCCATGTTTTGTTTCTGGGTGTA
Organism: Cricetiscus sungorus; assembly: GCA_030556225.1. Lineage (NCBI taxonomy): Eukaryota > Metazoa > Chordata > Mammalia > Rodentia > Cricetidae > Cricetiscus > Cricetiscus sungorus. The sequence continues at coordinate 55,099,501 of JANBXA010000741.1, read as the reverse complement.
TTTTCCCCCTTGGTAGAATTGTTTATACTTAAAATTTAGCTCCATAAAAGGAACAAAGTGTAAACTTTGCTTGAGTGAAGGGATACTCTAATATAAACACATATATTATCTTGCCATTATGCAAATACCTTGGAGATAAGTAATGTTCATCCCAGTGAAATGAAATTTGCATCATCAGTAAGCGACTACTGTGACACATTATAATAAATATAAATGAACTTTACACCTCTTCCATGGTTTCTCGTTAAAAACACAGCTCTCCAAGTACGACTTGTCACTGTTGGCTTTTGTATATGCTTGTATTGTTGCCAGCTTTAATCAACTGAAACTTCTGATTCTCCTTTTCCCATCGCCAAAGTCTAAAACACCTGAAAGGATGAAACACAGATGGCAGTCAACTGAGGATTCAGAGGAGTCAAACAAAAGTAGCCTAAGTGCGCCTCAGGGAAACAGACAGGCGCTAGTAGGTGCTAGGGAAGAATTACTATTGATGCCATTTGCTTTCTAAAGAGTGAAATTCAGACATTGAGTGCATTTTCAAAGCCAGGAAAGAAAAAAAAAAGCCGCAAATGTTTTTGTCAAAAGGAAGGGTTTTTAATACATATATATGAATCTAACTACTTGTTAGATTCTTTTCCATTTGCTGTGTCTCTGTAGCACTTTTAATTAATTAACCTATAAGTTAACCTACACTGAACAACTGTGCATGTTTGAAAGCTCAGAACAGGTTTACATCTCCATGCTCATGCACTTCTAAGGGAGTCCCGTCTCCCCAAGTGTCACATCTCCGAATGCTACGCACATCTTGTTCCTCTACGTGATAACTCCAGCACGATTTCAGAGCACTATGATAAGAACATAAAAATCAAACTTGTAGGCATTGTAAACATACACCGAAATGTGTTCTATTTTTACAGTGAGCATGAGGGCTATATGTAATTTTTATATTTGGCTCCTCCTTCTGAAATATTTAGCAAACTTTGAATATGGGGGTTCTCATTTGACTACTTTGTTTAACACAAATAAGACAAAATGACTTGAGAAAGCTGGGCACCGTTGCAGTATCCCTATCCTCATGCTTGGAGGCCGGGTTGTCTGCACATTCTTATCTCAAGAGCACTTACTTTCCCCATAATCCGCTCACTCTGCCCGTGCGTTTCGGGGCTGGGATTGCACTCTCAGATGACGACATGGTTGGTTTTTAGTTATCATCCATATGAATCATTCAGATGCAGACTCCCCATAAGGAAGTTTTAATTATCACTAGAGAATACCAATGCTTAACCTAAACATTCATTTAAAGAAACACACTCTCTACATATTTGGATCCAGAAAACAGAAGTAAATGTTACATATGTTATCTGAGAAGATAAACCCTCTTTCAAAAGGAAACAATGAGAAATAATAATAATAATAATTAATAATAATAATAATGGAAATGTCACATAGCAGAGTCCACAGAGTGTATGTGAATAGACTTGGCCAAACATCCCGACAAGAAACCTCTAATTACCCAACTCCACCTCACTAACCAGCTGTCCTGATCAGCAATAACTTCAATAAAATTTCAAGGAATGATTGGGCTGAAAGGGTAAGGCATTGAAAACAAGGAACTATAAAAACATACCACACCACGCATAATAACATGCAAGTCTAGAAGTCGGTAATGTACTAGTGTTGCAAAATAATGTGAATAAAGCATCCGGACAACCAGTGGAGAGGCGCTCGCACCTCTGATGCTGTGGAAGGTTAGTGTAGGGCAGAAGTCAGGGCTTAGAGAGGGGGCGTGGTTCTCTCCATCACCGGCATTTCCTTCACCCATGTTCCTACCAGTCTGAAGAATCTCCCAGATTTGGACTTCAAGTGTGTTCCTGTGTGTTCAGGGAAAGGCGTGGCAATGTGCTCCCTTCTATCTTCTTGAAACTGAAACTAAAATAAATGCTTCTGTTCTCAACACTGGGATACCATGGCAAAGAGGTGAGGTTGTCTGTCACACAGTTCTTTGCAGTCTGAGAGTACAGTGGAAATAATGGCCAGCTTTGAGAAGAAGCAAACACGCACATCCCCAAGTTAGCTACCTCTGTATTGTAACATGTGCAGCAGGGGCATAGGGCCACGGCACAATAAAAATGAAATACCACTACTAAACATTTTAAAATGCACTTGTTTTTATTATTTTACCCTTTTGAAATTAAAGTATAATTACATCACTTTCCTCTCTGTCTTCCTATGTTCCCTTCCTTTCTGCCTGGCTTTTCCTCAAATCCAAATTTTTGTCCCTTTTTCTTTAATTGCCCTGTCTGTCTGTCTGTCTGTCTGTCTGTCTGTCTGTCTGCCTGCTTCTCTCTCTCTCTCTCTCTCTCTCTCTCTCTCTCTCTCTCTCTCTCTCTCTCTCTCTCTCTCTCTCTCTCTCTCTCTCTCTCTCTCTCACACACACACACACACCAGAACAATGGTTTGTTTTCATACCTTAAAAGCAGCCCACACCTTTTGAAACTGAAATGGCCTGAGGTGCACGGTTCTGGCTTCTCCACTGACCTTCCTCTTAGAGCAGCTCCCCCAAAGCACCGTCCATCTCCCCCAACTAAGAGCGTCAGAATGTATGTCTTCTCTCTTTCTCTCTCTGGGCTGTCAGGATTGTAGAACGTGAAGCCAAAGCTTTGTTCTGCTTGTTGGAGGAGCCCTTGCTTGAAATTACTAACTGGTGGCTTAGTCACTGTCGAAAAATTGGAACCACGGGACCCTGCAGAAAGGACCAGCGCCCCGTCCTGTGCACAGGGAGTGCATTATCCAGGCTCCATGAGCCCTGCGGAACATGCAGAGAGAAGGGGAAACATGATTCAGGCGCAGGAGAGATCAGGGACACAAGGAGAAGCCACGCTGTCTTCTTTACCTGCCATACTGCCCGCCACTGAACTAACACGCTCAGAGTGGCTCTGGCTGAGCTACGCTGGGAAAATCTACACTGGCCAGATCTCACTGTGGCAATTCTTTGATGTGACACAGATTGCCAGGGACCCCTTTGTGGCTCAGAGCATGCCCCATAATGAGCAAAGGGTGCATATCTGAATAGCCAGTCACAGGAACCAAAACCCTTAGGCTTTTCCTGGGTAAGGTCCTGCTTCTGTGTTTTATATTTTTATTATTATTATTTTTTATTTTACATGTCAATCCCAGTTTGCTCCCATCCCTCCCTCACCCCTCACATGTACCCCGACCACTCTCCGCTCCCCTCCCCCCACCCCCATTCCACTTGTAGGACTATGCTATCCAGGTGGGGTCATGTAAATCTGTCAGTCATTTGAAGTAGGGACTAGGACTTCTCTCCTGTCTCTAGGTTAAGGGAGTGTCCCTCCATGGGGGATGTGTCTGCAAGATCCTTTTGTGCACCAGGAATACATCCTGGTTCCACTGTCTGGGGTCCCTTAGACTTCCCAGGCCTTCTAGCTGAGACCCATATTCAGGGGGTCTGAGTCAGTCCCATGCTGGATTCCCAGCTATCAGTCTGGGGGGGGGGCATTAGCTCCTCCTTGTTCAGGTCAGCTGTCTCTATGGGTTTCTGCAACCTGGTCTTGTCCCTTCTCTCTGCATCTGGATTCTAGTTCGACTCAGTGTTTAGTTATAGGTGTTTGCTTCTGTTTCCAGTGCTATGGGTGCTAGATGAGGGCTCCATGATGGTGGATAATTTAGTTGATGATCTCACTATCAGAGAAGGGCATTTATGGTAGCCTTTCCATGGTTGCTCGAATTATTAGTTGGCGTCGGTCTTGTAGGTCTCTAGACCTTTTTTGGGGTTCAGTCTTCTCTTCAAACCAATAATAGCTCCCTCTTTTATGTTCTCTCTCTCTCGGTCTCTTTTCTGTCTTCTATTCCTACCCTGACTCAATCTTCCTACACACACGTGCTTTCCTCTCCTCCCCTTCTCTTTCTCCTAGTTCTCTTTCCATTCACCACTTCTGTGTTTTAAATAATAGGTTATCTAAATTATAGCTTTGTAAAATGGGTACTACAAGTTACTGAAAGCATGTAATAGAAATATATTTATTATTTGTTCTTGTGGGAGTCACTATTTTATTAGTGTTGCTGCTGCCAGGTAGAATCCTATAGGCAAACCAAACCATTTGGTTATGTACCTCACATTCTGGGTAGATATATGACAGTATAATACATTTGCTTATTCAAGACCATTCTTCCTTTACTAAAGAAAGATAATTTCTCACTTTCCCCCCATTCACTTGACTGTAAGAGACCATCTGGAACTGTTTTGACTAATGAGTGGTATAAGTAAACTTTACTAGATGAAGTTTGGATTTCTTTATGCAGTTGCCACCTTTTGCCTTTTCCTTATTTATTTCTGCATTTTCTCTCTCCTGCATCTCTGAGCTTTATTATGATGGGAGACAATGCTACTACTGATGGGAGATGTCATTCTGTAAATATGTCTCTATTATTGGTTAATGAATAAAGCACTGTTGGCCAATAGGAAAGCAAAATAGACAGGACTAGTAGACTAGGAGGAGAGAGAACAAGAGGGAGGAGATTCTACATGGAGGACGGAGAGATTAGAATGCCGGGCTTTCTGTCCAGTAAGATGAGACAACATGGAAATACTTAGATTAATAGAAATGGGTTAATATTTAAGATGGAGCCAGCTGATAAGAAACTAGTAACTGACCTCCAGCTTTATATCAAATACAGCATCTGTGTGTTATTTGTGGCTGGTGTGGCTCTGGGACCAGACCAGCAGCAAACAATTCATAACATATAAACATACTACAACCGTGTATTAAACCATCCCAATCATACTATGGCAAAAAACTATACTTAAACTCAGTGGACCACACACAGAAGGAAGCCTTGCCAGCAGGAAGTAGTCTTTGGCCAGCCAAACACAAGTTCCTGAGTTCAATCCCAAAGACTACATGGTGAAGAGAGAACCAAATCCACCAAGGTATCCTCCAGCCTCGGTATCTGGGCCATAGAACTTGCACCTTTCCCCAATACAGGCTCTGCATAATAGATGAATACTTAGTAAAGAGAGGGAAAAAATGTGAATTCATTTTTCTCACAATTTACTCATGAAATTTTAGTGGATTTTCTATAATCCACATATGAACACAATCTTCTGTTGCTTAGAATCTGATCAGCTCAGACTGGGATTTTAAATGATTAGCATTTCTCTTTAACTACCCTGGCCCCAAACTGGTAATGAGACAGTGGTATCTATCCTAAAACAGTTCATTAGGCGGCACAGGGTTTGTAAACCTCAATCTAGTCACCAACATATCAAAATGTCACACTACAACGTCTCTCAAGATCTGAAAACAGACTGGGCACAGTAAAGCGCAATGGATTCAAAACCAAAGGAGAAAGCCAGTGTCAGAAAAGGTGGAGTAAGTCATGTTCTTCTTGCATCATGACTGTAAACCCACGCCATATTGAACATGAACGTTATCTAGGACAAATGGCGAGTTTATTCACCAGTAGAGACTCCCCTTGCATGTCTGGAGGAAGCAGAGAAAAATGTGCTTAGTGATTTTAAATTATGGCTTCTGTGAGCTCACCATTCTCAGCCCCTGATTAAAGAGTTTCTGAGATGCAATTCTGTTCTAGTAGTAAAGACATTAGCAACAGAATCAAGTAAAAAAATTTAAACACGAATTCATAGTTCTCAAAGGGCTGGAAATCAGAACCTCATTTTTCTCTTCTCTCATTCATTCCCAGGGCTTCCCCCTTCTCCTTCTCTCCCTCCCTCCCCCCATCCCTTCTCCCCTCCCTCCCTCCCCCTCTCATGTTATTTAGTATTGCTACAAAAAGTTTGGTTGTTGGTTAAACTGGAAACTCTCTGTTCCCCTCCATGGTAAAAGTGACTTCTAAGAAAGTTTGAAATGAAAGCCACAGATAAATGTGAGGTTCACAACCCTCCCCTCCCCTGAACCTATAAAGGCCAACTTCTCATCTTTAAAACTCAATTACCTTCAAGTAAACTTGTTATTCATTTTGTCATGTAAGTGAACTGAACTATTAATTCTCACACACTGTTTCAGTAAATGTTTAACAAAGGTCACTTGGAAAGCAACTATGTAGGTTAAAGTTTCATACATCCAAATACTGACCAAAGAAATGTTATTCAACCAAGTAAATATATCCATTTGATAGCAGGTGATGGTTACTACTTTTGTTTTTTGACTTCTGAACACTCACAAGTAGATGGTTCAATAGTGAGAATTTGGCTTTTTTAAATAATCCTGTGTTGTGTGACTGCTTAAGTAGGTGATGACTTCTCAGTCTCTTAAAGCTAAAGGATATGTGTTCAGTCTCAAACTGTCTACTTACAAAGGTTAAGTTGCAGTGGTCATGATTAAAGGGCACGATTTGATCCAATGAATATCACTATAAATCAGTTGCTCTCACCCTTCCGAATCCTGTGACTTTTTAATACAGTTCCTCATGTTGCGGTCACCCCAAGCTATAATATTAATTTCAATTCTACTTCATAACTATAGTTGTGCTACTTTTATAAACCGTACTATAAATATGTGATATGCAGCGTATCGTATCTGATATGTGACTCCCGTGAAAGGGTCATGCAACCCTCAAAGGGGGCGAGACCTTCAGGTTGAGAAGCACAGCTGTAAACAGTTGACAGATAAACCCACTCCAGCACATGTACAGTTTGGAAAATTTGGCCACGGGGAAAGAACTTTATATTCTTCATTGTTGATACTCAAAAGATTATGCTATTTTCATGTTTATCAAGACCAATGCTAGCTTTCCAGTGGACAAAAGCAAAACCATATGCGATAAAAAATACTTTCTAAGACGTATTAGGTTCCTATATTGATACTTCAGAAGCACACTTGAGGTGAGTAAATGTTATAAACCTATAAAGACATTTGAATCAGCTTTCATCAGACAGAACAAAGACATCGGAGTAGAGAATCCGGGTCTGTTCTAATGGATCCTCAAATCACGTGTCAGACACTCACTTTCCCCTACTCCAGTGCTCATGCCCCCAACCAGCTACAGTAGAGCTCTGCCAACAAAGCATGGCCTGTTGATATTTCCCCAAGTACACACATTGTTCTAGTCAGTTTTCTGCTGTGATACACACCATGATAAAAAAAAAAAAAAGAGCTGGGAGGAAAGAGATGATTTCAGCTTTTGCTTCCAGATCAAAGTTCATCACTTGGAGAAGTCATGGCAGGATAGAAGCAGAAACTATGAAGAAACCCTATTTTATTGGATCACACTCACGGAGCTTTCCTGTATAGTCCAGGACAATCTGTCCAGGGATGCTGTGTCCCGTGGTGCTACAAGCCCTCCCAAACCAATGACCCATCAAGACAGTTTCTTATAGACAAGACCACAGGACAGGCAAACCCGGGTAATTCCTATGAGACGTTCTCTCTTCTCAGATCTACATTGTATTAGGTTGACAATAGAAACTAACTAGCACAAACACAAAATGGAATTATATCTACGTACATATTACTATTTAAAAACAAAATGTTTACATGCCATGTACTATCACCTGCCTGTGAAAAAGAATACTAGATATCATGAGAACACATGCATGAGCACATACCCATGCAGGTATAGCATGATAGATATATCCTGGAGACTAGTGATCACTTAGAGGAGACAAAATCCAATATATATTTAAAGCAAACAGCAAGTCTAGAAATCTGTCAAAAAGATAATTAAGCAAATGCTTTGTAGAAAATAAAAGAAAAAAAAGTTGGTTTGGGATTAACAATTCTGTGGTAAATGTATTAGTGTGTTACGGTCACTACAGAAATATCACAGACTGAATGACAAAAAGAATCAGAAATGGTTGTGCAATGTTCAAGCCCAAATTCAACATTTGAGTAAGTTCTTTAGGGGCCTCTGGCATGGCCTGGACATGGTCTTCCCATACCTTAGCTTGCCTGGATGCTCAAGCCCCTCTCTCAGAAGATTCCTAGTGACGTTGGAGTAGGATCCACTCTAATAAGCTGATTTTAATAAACTTAGTATTTATATATAACATTTCTAAATACATCATCAGTCTGCAGTACTGAAGATATTAACATATCAATAACTGGGAAATGCAATTAGTTTGGCCTCTTCAATTAAAAAAAAAATACTAATTAGTAGCCAAAAGATACTTTTTTATTGTAGAGACCAAAGTACAACTCACAATTTTTAACTATCAATTAAGTGATTTTTTTTTAATTTCACAAAACATTGTATTGTGAAAAAAAATCTTGCAGTAAAGAGAGTTTACTTTGTGAGGGGAAGTAACATCAATGCGTGACACATTTCACAAATATTTCCTGAACATGCACTGTATGTGCAGTGGTCTCCTCCATCGAACACATTAAAATGAGTAAAATGTGATCTTTATCTCACTGTACAGGACAAGGGACTGAAAAGACACGTGACATGGCTAGAACTACCAAGCAGATTCCCAGATAACTCCCCGCAGGGCTTACCTGTTGATGCCACAAACATGTTTGAATGTGGAAGTCCATTGACAACAGTAAAGCAGAAGACACCTGCCATAAGTCTGGGCAGGAACTACCTTTGTTCCACATGGGAATGAGTCAGGGAAACAGCCAATCCCATCACTCAAAAACTGTGATTATGACACCAAAGTTTTATCGCTCTGTTGCCTGTGGGCAGAACTACTGCTGTGTGCTTTCTACCAACTGATTTATTTATCTCATTATCCATGAGTTAGGCACAACTGTCATGGACACTATTAGGGATAAGAGAAGGAAGTTCAAATAAGTGAGAAAAAAAACCCCATTGTTAAAGTGGTAGATATTTATGTTTCCGATTTCATACTGATAGATGGTATTGGAAGAGGCATATATGGGAAAAAGAGGCATCTCTTTTCAATTAAGAAATTCAGGAGAAGGGTACCAGGAGTCTGTATTTGATTTTTCTGTTTCAATGCACATATAAAGCCACAGGTATTTGATTAGTATATAATATAGCAATCTTTTATATGTAAATAGTAAGACTGTATTGAACACTACCAGGTGAAATACTTAGACCCATAATACATGTTTTATTATATCTTAACCCAGCGTCAGGGTGATCTGTTCTAAGTTTGAGAAAATATATGATACTTCAGGGTAATTTATCTTTTCACCTATTTGTGAAATATAAAGACCTAGATAAACATAGTAGCTATTACTACATATTAAATTATTTTAGTGTCTGGTTTAAGCATAGTCTTTGTATTTTCAAATAAAAACACACCATTTTGTTATTATCTATTATTTTCAAGTGTAAGTATGCTCAAATAAACATGCATGCACACCTATTTTTCTAATAGACACAGCAGGCTATGAAATAAGAAAAGGAGAGTTTCCAGATGGCGTAAGATATTCCAGAACATATGACTACAGTAAGCAAGCAAAGCTGTGCCAGATCTCAATATATTTCCTAGACTCAGTATCTATACAAACAGAATGTGTGTTTAACCTTTTCCTGCCGGCTTTAAACTCTGCTGAGCAGAATTCAAAGACCATCTAATATGACTTTTAAAAAAAAAGTCGTATGAAGTAGTAGATTCTTGCTGATAAATAGGGTCTAATTTTTCTGCTAGAGTAACAAGTTTACATGACATTTTAAGTCACTGATTTTTCTCCCGTTAGGAAAAAAAAACTTTGCAAAATTTAGCTGAATTTCCTTGGTCTTTCTTCCTCTAATTTTTTTCTGTAATTGTTCCAAGAGTCTCTTCTGGATGTCTATTCCTATTTCTGTTTCGTTTTCAGGGGGATCATATTTCATGCTACTTGACAGAATTTTTTCTTGAGAAGTTTTAAATAGTTTTTTATTTTAATATATTTCACAAAATTGACTCAAGGACAGCCAAAACATTCTGTAAAACTGTGAGTCTCATCTAAGTGATATTTCAAATACATACATATTTTTTAAATATACTGATATCTTTATGAAAATATCTTCTTCCAGAATCTAGCCCTCCTCCTTTATGAAAATATTTTCTTCCAGGATCTAGCCCTCCTCCTTCTGGGTTTGCAAAAGGAAGGAGACAAAATCCAGCAGCGCTCCAAGCTAGAGGGTCTTCCCAACAGTGTTTTACACTCAACCATTTATATACATGGAAGAAATACAGACAAAATTAGTGGGATGCATCTTTAGCTCATTAAACCATGGCTGGGTACCAGTTTCACCAGTGTATAAGTCACTGAAACACACTCACATGGTTACCCTGCAGAACATAGCTGCCTACAGAACTCAGAATGGTCATTCACCAGCAGTGTAGTGCAATGTGTGTTCTTCTCCATGACAAATCCACAAATGTATGGCACCGAGAGAAGACGAACAGGTAGGGGACATGTTTGCCTTCTGAAAATTTGAGTGGGACATGCCATTGCCCTTTGAGTCAGCACTGAAGCTGGACTGAGTTGCCACACAGAGTAGACAGCAATGAAAGCTGCCTGTACACTAGGCTCTGAGCAAGGGAGCCAGAGCAGAGAGACAAGCATCTGTGGCAAAGGAAGCAAGAACATTGACTGCTTCCAGAAGAAACAGACATGCACCAAACTCTCAGCTCCTGATGCAGCCCAGCAGGATACCTCAGGCTTGGGTCCACAGACGTACCGAGACTTGAGAGTCATGGTACAAGGACATCATTTTAGCTGTTTAATTGTTTACTGGGAGCAGATGCTTTCTTGACGTAGTGTCTTTGCACAATGCATTCCATATTTCTGAAATGGCATTCCCTCAGATAGTCACATGTATATTTCACGTTTCCTCCACACCATTAGCCAGGTCAGACTTCTCAAGATCTTAGTTGATATTTCATATAATTTACTCATTTTTCTTAATATTTGTCTAATACCTGAGCTCTATCTTGCGGTCCCCACATTCAAGGATCTTTGTTACCTCATTCACAGATCCTTTGTCATTTCCTCACATATGGGGAGGATTTCCTAAGTACATAATCTATCAAGGAAGAAAAAAAAATGAAATCTTTTCATCTTATATGCCGAAGACTACTTCTGAGCAATCATTTATCAGTAGAGGACTGAGAGAGAAAGAACGAGTTTTCTAACGACAGAATTCTGTAAGCAAGTGCGTGCATATATATATATGCATATATATACATACATACATACATACATACATACATACATACATACATACATACATACATATATATCCAAAGTCATGGGTGGTAGAACTATAGAGCAGCACGTGACAATTCCTTTTCTGTGGTCCAATCAATTCTCAGTGGCCAACAATTTGAGATTCTTTTTTTTTCTTTAGTCAGAAGTGTCAAATTTCTGTGTATCACTAAGCCCTAAAAGCGAAGTTCCAGCTTGTTTATAAGAATCTAAGTAGACTGAATTCTTAAAACTGCCCTAGCATCACCTTTTGGAGACTCTCAAAAATTTGCACAAAATGTTTTCCATACTCTTAGCCATCCCAAAGCAAGTTTAGCAAGGGAGGCCCGGTGTGTAAGCTACGGCATCAAACTGAGACACATAAGTTTTGGAAAACTTATTAATCTGTTGTAGATGGAAGGGGTACAAAGCTTCCAGGATGAAGACAAATATTGCCAGTAAATGGAGACTGTTCGCTTCAGGGAGCTTCTGCATCAAAAATGGATAAAGTCAAGGTAGACTAACTCCCTTAAGACAAATGTGGCACATTAACGGGGGTACAAGCAAGCACAAGAAAGTGAGAGCTATGTGCAAGAATTTAGTCCTGGGCACTTGGAAAAACGGGATCTGGGAATCTTTCACACTCCCAGCCAAGCGGATGCTGAGCACAGTGTGGTGGTGTCTCCCACACGGAAGGCTGTCTCGATTCTAGGCCAAAGTCTGCCGGTAATCTGGGTTGAAGCCCAGATGAGTGAACAGTCAGGTAGGGAAGGACTCCCTGAAAACACTCTCTTTGGACTCTAGGAAAGCCAAGAGAGCACATACTATAGTTCCTTGTCAAGAAACTGAGACCTCGTCGCAGAAAGACACATTCT